>OX596245.1:1897798-2497798 GCA_951394255.1 Polyploca ridens
GCCGAAACACGTGTCGTTCTGCGATTTCCGACCTTTGCGGTTCAAGATGTTCCTTCACAATGCACTCGAGTTCTTCAAAGGATTTAGTTTCCGGTAAATCAGGCGCACAAAGATCGCACATTAACTCATAACACGCCACGCCAACGTGTGTCACTAAAGTAGCCACGTGCAGTTCCTTTTTGATGCCGTTAAGAGTTATAAACTGTTTGATACGCCTACAATATGCATCCCAATTGTGAGAGCCTATGTCAAAAGGTTCGATTTTACCTATCGGCATTATTACAAAAGCAAACTAAAACTTTGTAATAATAAGGTGACTTTATAAACATAAACCGACTGCGCCAATGTAATGTATTGAATAACTATCGCATACTGGTTTATTAATCATCGAACTTGGCAAGTTACAAACAGAGGGTAAATCAAAAAGAAGATATTTACGAACACCTACATTTCTTATACATAACACAATCCTTATTTACACGCCGGTAAGTGTTTTTATTTCATCATTCCTTGCAATTATGCTTTTTGTTACCTATTTGAAGGCAAATATGACTCTTGATATACTCTTTCAGAACCAGTTGCAAACCTACTAAAAACAGAGTTTTCATACAAAGAAAAACTTCCTCACTACCTATAAATTATTATACAGCGCAAGCTAATGCTAATTGGCAGATTTCTCATGCCAAAGAAATAATTCTTCTCGGATAAATCAGTTATTTTTTCTGTACTAAGAATATTGAATAATGAAGCGCTCTAAGTTCTCATCTTGTACTGAACATCAACCCTTTACAATTTGCCGGCGGAGATCTTCGGCTTTTTATTACATATGCCTTCTGGTTAGGAAACAAGATCCCCATACAAATAATTGGAACGGTCTAAAGAGACAGATTCAGTCAGCGTATTCAGCAAAATATTGTCATTTTTATTAAAATAGTACGCTACATAATTATTATGCCTTCGCCACATAGTTTCACCTGGGTGGGGTAGTCCAGGAGTGGAATTTTGGAAATAACAAACCTGTGTGCTAAGTTTCAAGTTTGTAAGTCCTGCGGTTTAATCTAATGTGTTAGTTTCGCATTTCATATACTTCATATAATTATTTGAAGTAAAAGCGGGGAGCTTTTTCCGCCAACGCATCAGCTTGGCTATCCAAAGAGGAAGCCTGCCAGCCTTCTGGAAACCTTGCCGTTAATCGGAAGCAGCGGCAGACTTGAGGAAATTTTCTATATCTTATAGATTGTATTTTGTACATATTTGTTGTAAATAAAAATAGTTGTTTTTAATATTAAAAAATTTTAACGGGTTATTTGGAGTAGAGTTTAAATAATCTGACTGCTACGCTACAGGTTGTGAGTGTAATTCTATCAGAATCAAAACAAACAAACATCGTATGCATGTTTATTCTGCGTCTAGGCGTAAATCTATCTAGATATTCATCTGTCTTGTAAACTATTACAAATTTTAGAAATGTCAGCAACATCGTAACTAAATCTGTATTGCTGTCCTGCGCTATTAATATCATTTATCACATATCAAAGTTTGATCATCCTGCAGCCATTATACAAGCCTATTCTAACAAAATATGCTGTCTACACACGACTCGATCTGCAGCGATAGATTTGTATTATATTCCTACGTTAGCTACTCGTTTGTGTAAATTGCAGCATTATAAAATTGCATACTGCAAATCCGGTGCCGGCAGCCGGAGCGTGTACGGCTAGCATAACGATTATTGGTTCTACGATTTGTGCATTTGCTAGTAGGAGTAATATATGGAGTGCAGTTCTTTACGAAATATGGTATCTGCTGTCTTTTATTATGTCAATAGGTTTTAGGTTGTTTGTATAAATCTTAGCTTAAATTATTCAGTAGGGACGTTCTTGCTGCGGGCCATTGGGATGTGGAATGATCCCTGAGTGCTACGACATTTCAACAGTTACGACAGTTCTCCAAAAGTATATAATACAGTTCTTCCATGTTGACAATACGTCGGCAATCTCCCTGGTATTTTATGTGCCAGTTAGCGTTGTTGGCTTAGGAATTAGGTATAGAATAATATGTAGTATATATTTACGAGTAGTAATAGTGTAATATATACGTTATATATAATAGTTGCCATAGTAAGCTTTGCTTCGTTTGATTATGTACCTCTTAAAGCACTTTTATAAATTAAAGTTATGTAATATTTTTTTCTCCACTCCTCTTATCTTTTTGACTACTTAGAAATTCATCAATCTTGTCAGCTTTGCAGGCTTATCGTTCCTCCGTTTATTTAATTTTAAACGTTCGCAAGATAATAATTAAGGATGTTTTTTCATTAATTATCTTTTTTCGCCACAATTCAGGATCCTTGGCGATGACATTTCAAGCGACGTTCTGTTCCGTAGTCACTTGGAAGACAAGATATCCAAAAAGCTCGGAGTACTCAATAGACCGAGGCAGTACCTACTTCACATCAGGCCAAAGGCTGCAACTTTATAAGTCGCAAGTCCCGCCATATGGAGTATTGCTAATATCTATGGGGGGGGGCACCTGAATACTAGCTTGGCCCATTACACTCGGTTCAGCGACGGACGTGCCATTCAAACTTTCGAAGACCGAGCTCACAAGCGGTATAGAGCCCCTTATTCTCCGGAGAGACTTTGAGAACTAGTTCCCTTGCAAGATTTGTGTGCTTACTTCTTCGGCCACATCATCACAATACATAGTGAGTTGGTGATCAAACTCTAGCTAATTCACAGTCAAAAATATCGGGTCTGCCTTTGTTATTACTATTAAAATCCCAATTCATTATAGTATTTAAGCGACAAATAATATAATTGGGAAACGGTTTCCGGATCCCAACTCATTTATCAGAGTTGGAAATTAATTCAAATTTGCATTTAAAATTCATAATTGATTTATTTTAGCGCAGCGGCGCGTTCCTCTTTAGCAAGTTCGAAGACCTTCAAAGTTAGATATTTGGTGTGTTGATGAAAGCATTTAAACTTTCTGAATGATATTTTTTTTGATTAGTAATAATAAAATTGTTCAATAGGATGAATCATAATCACATAGAGTTATTGTACCTAATTTTGAAATGGAGAGAATCCAGATGAAGCGTTATTTTGATTACACAAATGCCCGATAAAAAGAGTAGGTATTTGTTTTTGAAAAGAGTAATTGCTGAGTTTATTGCCGGCTCTTCTCAGCAAAAGCAACCTTCGGAAGGTTCCTTCGTGCATTAGAGTATTAGAGTTTGACCATTCATAAGTGCCTGTGAATGAATAAATTATTTCATTTCATTTCATATCTAAAGTTCCTCAATAATTTATTAGAAAATGTAAAGTTTATCAAAGAAGAGTTGAAATATATTTAACTTACTAAATAGTACATAAACTTTATATTATTTATATAGGTCGAATCGATACCAAAACAAATTCTAGGAGAGTTCGGTTTGCGGTATTAGTTGCTACCGCACTGTCAGCTGTCGCGACTAACTTTGCACCAATAATCCACGGGTAAGTTTCTGACACCCGCCACCCGCTGCTGAATAACTGATGAATAAATATATATTTTTATATGAAGTAGCCATTAATGGAGAGTTGCGGAGGTTGAGGACAGTGTCAAAGAATCTGCGTGGAACGCGTTTTCGATCGAGATCGATATGGATGTTTTATTATATCTGATAGGTACCACGGAGCGCCTGTGGCTTTGCGCATGAAACGGCTTTCTGCAACCTGAAGACTATGAATCCATGTAGGAGCTGCATGCGCGAACATAGTACATAGATATCTTAATGGAGGGGATAGGAATGGGATATTAGGGGGGATTTAGTAAGAAGTGATGAACAAGAGTTACTTCAAGATATTTGACTTTCTTCTCCTAAAGTATTGGGTTGCCGAGTATAGTAACGGGCTTGGTGAGCATCTTCACCGTCGTCATTCTATAGAACAGTCTGACTCTTGATGGGGTTGAATTTTATTCTCCATTCCCTAAACCAAACGCCTAGAGCATCGGTCACGGTGTGGAATGAGAAAGAGCGATTAAGAGCACTCAATTCGTCATACTTTTCATACAAAAACCTCTGTACTTATTATGGCGTTGTTAAACATTTAGATGTTTTGAACAAATTAGTATCTTGTGCACTATATCTAGCCGTGTATCTAGGCGTAATTTAAAAAAAAGTGTGAAACAAATTCAGTCAAAGCCTCCGAAAAACAGCGTTTTTGCCTGAACTTTAGCCATATCTAATGTACCTATAAATTGTAAAAGTAAAGAAAACATTTAGATACACCAGGCTTGCAAATGTATTGGAGATTCTAAATAACTAACTTTTTTTCACAAACTTGTAAGATTTTTTCACATTATTATTTCATTTTTTATACTCCTGGAACAAGTTGTATGAATGCGAAATCATGAATGACGACCTAGCGAAGCGGCCGCGAGTAATCAGCGGAATTTACCGACTGATAACCGACGGCTTTGATGCTGTCTCTCTTTTTTCGCAGTCAAACATTACGTTGGAGGAAACAACAAGATTTTAGACTATGCTTGCGATGAAGTTGCGACGGCCACAGAGGGCCGCCTTAAGGTCCTATTGCTTTTGTTGAAAAAGTAAATATTTGTTAGCGCAGAGATCGCGGAAATGGAGACTGCGCCTAATGCATAAACATTTATTTAAAATCATCCCAATACTTTGGAATGGCAACCTTATTTTCTTTCACTAGAAGTTCATTCTCTTTGAAAAATTTAACCCCATGACTTTAGTCACAATATTCAACGTCACCTCAACTATAATCTTCAGCACCATCAGCATCTTCCTATAATTATGTGACTCTTAAAATAACGACTTTAAAGAGTATAATGCCAAACACTGTCGTACCAACCTACAATTCTAGACATAAATCCAGGAGCGAATTGACTACCCGGTAACGCAAGTTCGGGTCTAAGGCTATTTATATACCGACGGACAGTTTACGTTTTCTATGAGCTTTTTATTGTAGGAACTAAGTACCGGATCAGCTCATAATTGCCCACTGTTGAGCATAAAATAGCGGCACATTTTTCAGTCCTGTTCACTGCATTTTAAATATATTAGATATCTGTAGATAAAAACGATTTACTATAAACATAAGTAGTGCAACAAAAAAATTAAATAAACTTATTTAACTTACAATCGAGGCTTGAAGGACCATAAAAATATATTAGTGGAATATTTACGTATATTTACGTACGCACTTTGACAAAGGAAGCTGCGTATTAATAGTTTTAATATAACCATGCGTACAAATCCGCGGACACAGGCAAGTAATGGTGGCGATTCTGTTGTAAATCGCACTAAACTAAGTCACATCTCATCTCTTTCTTACGAACATTATTGAAAAAGGATAGAACATATATTGAGTTGTCAAAATAATCTATGCCGTCTTATTTTTTTTATTTTTTTTATACCACTAAGGTGGCAAACAAGCGTACGGCCTGCCTGATGGTAAGCAGTTACCGTAGCCTATGGACGCTTGCAACACCAGGGGCATCACTCGCGCGTTGCCGACCCTGAAGAAATCTCTTCACGCCCTTTTTGAAGAACCCCATGCTGTACTCCATTGGGAAAACCACGGCAGGGAGCTCATTCCACATTCTGAGCGTCCGCGGAAGGAAGCTTCGTTGAGCCCGTACAGTTCGAAACAATACTGGTTTCAATGTGTGAGGATAGACTCCCTGTCGATGGCGAGAGTTGCGATGGTGGAAGGAAGCCGTGGGCATCACGAGTCGTACAATTATTAGTTTTTCAAAACTACCCCAATAAGAGGTTTTAGGGGTTGTTAAAGTTTGTGTGGAACAAACCTAACGCGTGGTCCGATTAACTTGAAACTCGTGGACAAAAAATAAAGAAACATGTTTTTTTGGGTTTCTCGAAAATCAACGCCTTGTGGGACAAAAAGGGGTAATTATGTTATAAGGGTAGGATTTTACTGCGTATCTCGATTAACTCAAAAGTACATACATAAGTTCCTTTTGTAGCCTAATAAAGGGTGTTCATTTATATTAAGTAGGGGGACGAGTGAAACCGAGACGAAGGTCCCGGGTTCGAATCCTACATTGAGCTTGAGCTTTCGGTGAAGGAAAACATCGTGAGGAAACCATAGCACGGTGGTAGGATACTTTGTAGTACCCGCCTGGCTGGCTACCACCCTCAAGTTGAAAATCTGTCGCCAAGCACCTATCGGTGTGTTCCGACAGCTGCACTTGAGAGCCAGTTGCCAGGCTTTGTGTGCTTACCACCTTCGGCCGCATCATCACTTACCATGGTGAGATTGCGGTCAAACACAAGGTCTATAAATAGTAAAAAAAATAAAAGAAACCGTGGGGCACAAAGCTAGTGTTCCATATAAACACGCTGAATCTAATGGAAGCATTGAAACATTAACTTTATCATACAATATTCACAAGTAACCCACCGCACTCAACATGAAGCTTTTCTCCAAACATTGTTCCGCAGTTAGTAATGTTTTCGGTAAATAATTTTAGTACGTAAGCTTATTTATAATTAAAATTTATATCCTGGGACATTCTACACTCACAGCCATCTGATCCCAAACTGAGCAGAGCTTGTACTATAGAAACCAGATGACTGATATTCTACATACTACCTTTTTTTGTTAATATGTGGTAGTGATGTCGTATGCCGAGACGAAAAAACGTCGTGAAGAAATCATAGGATGATGGTAGGGCACCTGCCTGGCTACCACCCTCAAGTTGAGAATATCGCCAAGCACCTATCGGTGTGTTCCGACAGCTGCACTTGAGAGCCAGTACCTTTTAGGCTTTGTGTACCACCTTCGGCCAAATCATCACATACAATGGTGAGATTATGGTCAAACACAGCGTATACACAGTAAAAAACAAATAGAGGTTTTCATGCACACAAACGCCTGTCCTAGGTGGGAATCGAATACAAGACCGTGAAATTTGATAAGTCCAGCGTTATGCCCTGTTGAGGTCACCGTCATCATTGTTTATGCATGTGAGGGATACTTGAGGAAGTGCTGACCAAATGCGACGTGAGTAATAAAACGGCTTTGCACGCATAACGACGGCAATTCCACACGAAAAAGCCGCACTAGCAGTTTTTGATCGTTTTGACACGGTCGTATAATACCTATACCGAGATTTCGAGATGGCATATTTGCGACACCTATGTTGGATTAGTCATGCTGAACAACTTTAACTATGGCACAAACACTGAAATCTCAAAAAAAAAAAACGAACATTATGATCGAGCGAAGTTGATCGTTAGTATGGAAAACAAAATATTTTTTGTACTGTTCTTTTTCATAAATAATAATAAATATCCTGGTACATTCCTCACACACGGTTATCTGAGTCCAAACTATACATATACTACTTTTTGTTTGTAAATACATACTTAATATACATATTTACACCCAGACTCAGGACATAGAGACATGTTCATGCACACAAATGCATGCCCTGTGTGGGAATTAAACCCACAACCTGCGGCGCGTAAGGTGAATCTTTACCAACTGCGCCAACTGGCCAGTCAAAAGGTACATAAGTACCTATGAAAAAGAATAGTACCTATTTGGGTACAGGGCAGGCACACGATGAGCAAGCTGAAGTGGCAATGAGTCAGTCACGTCTGTTGAAGAACAAACTGTCGATGGAGCAGACGAGTCTTAGAGCGGAGACTGCGTGTTGGCAAGCGTAGTGTGCCCCCTAGAATGATGGACTGACGATCTCAAAAAAGTGGCCGGACTAAATGGATACCTATGGGCAGCAAGAAACCGGAAAGAGTGGCGAGCTCTGAGACAGGCCTCTGTCAGTGCACAAAAAAAGCTGATTGATGGTTATACATTTTATTGGTTACTAGCAGCGAAACCCGGCGTTGCTCGGGTTAAAATACATATATAAGTATACATTTTTTAACATATTATAGATTTGTATTTTCGATATTGAGAGACTTTCCAGAACATTCAAATAGTTTGTTCTTTTTTTACTCGACTGCAATCACAATTGAACTGACGAAAAGTCACAGAATTTTGATTTATATATCGAAATTTCCAGTACCAGATCTCTCTAGAATATTTAGATGTACATCACTTCGATTTGGTTTTTATAGATCAATAATAACACTCGTACACATTTTGGAACTTTCCAGACCAATCCAAAAATTCTCGATCATAATAAATTGCACTCATTGACGAACTTCCTAGATAATTCGGAAAATTTCTAGAACGTTCTCGAACATTCTAACTCAATAATAACAGTTTGAGACATTTTGGAACTTTCTAGATGAAGCCAGAAATTTGTAGAACTTTCTCAAACATTCTATATCGATTATAATAGTTTGCATTCATCCTAGAATTTTCTAGATCATTCCAGATATTTGTTGAACTTTCTAGAACATTCCAGATCGATTATAACCGTTGTACACATTTTGGAACTTTCTAGACCATTCCAGAAATTTTGAGATCTTTTCAGAAGTCCTCATGCGTTAGAAAAGGACAGCAATATACGTTTTAACATTTTCGCTACCCACAACCACCCTCTTCCACCCACCGCGACCAAACTCCCTTACTACCACCTGGAGACCAAGGGGTATTTATCACCCCAACGGGAAGTTGATTGGGGTTGGGCTACGTCCGTTAGCAAGATAACACGCTTTGTTTGCTGCGCTCGCGTTCCCCCCCACCCCCCCTTCCTCCTCCGCCGCTAGTGTCTAATGGTGTAGAGTTGAGTTAGTGTTGGTTAGGGGTTCTTCGTGTGTTCATCTGTTGAACATTGTGTGTCTTCGTGCTGTGCTCGTGCCGAAAAATTGTAGGGCCTGCATTGTTTCTATTTATGCGGGCAGCCACATATAACCGAACCCTAGCGTCTTTTTGAAGACGTGACCGGTATCGGTGCCCTCAAATCCCCTTCGGGGGCTGAGAGGAGGGGATTTCTTTCACCCCTTGCGTCCGGTGACTGTTACATCGAGCCCGCCCTGTGCTCCGGTCTGCATATATGTATGCAGGGCTCTCTGGAGCAGAGGGTCGTGACTCGGGTCGCAGTCATCTAACGGCAGCACAAGATGGTCGTCAAAAACCAGGCTACCTCTTCCTCGTTTCAGTCATCGTTGACATCCGACGAAGATGAAGAAGAAGAGGAACCAAACAACGACGTCGAGAGCGACGAGTCTTCAGCATCACAGTTGGCGTCTCGTCCCCGTCGTCGTTCTTCCCTTTCCTCAACGGGCTCGGAAGGAGTCGCCTCCGCTATCAAGAGCGTTGCAGGCGGCTCCAATGTATCGCTCGCGTCACTCGATGTGCGGTCCCCCCCTGCCGCGCCGCTCTCCCAGAGATGTGAGGTTGCCGCCGACCGGTTGATGGTCAACCGACTCCGCGCAACCGGCCAACTCACGGACAGCCTGGCGCGGGTGCTGGAGGCCAGCTGCGAGAGACGCGAGCGTGACATCGCAGAGCTTCCCAATCTGACCCCAATCGAAATCAATTACTTAGAGCGCATCGCCAAGGAATCGATTACGTTACCGCCAGTACAAATAACTATTAGCATGCCAGTTGTATATCCTCGTCGTAGACCGCGTTCCAACGCCTCTCAACACGAGGATCAGCAATCCAAGCGCCCCTGCACGAAGATATCGCCGCCTACCAAGCAGTGCAATGTCGCAGCAGCCGGGTCATCATCCACCGTCCCCCCCCACCGCGAGAGAGAGACGGCACCAGCCTCACCGCTTCCGCAACGGGTGCGAGAGAGACGCAGTACCACGCGATATGACTCGCAAATTCCAACGGAGCTACCTCCGCCTGCTCACAGAGGCAGCACCGTCGCGCCAACTTCACAGAGAGAGACGAGTATACTTGAGCGAGAGAGACAGAACATCTCACCGCCACCACCTCAGTCTCAAACTCAACATTCCCCGAACTCGGACAAAGGCAAATCATTTGCCACTGTTGCTTTAAGCCCGAACTCAAGAGATGGAAATGCAGCTGAGTACAACCCCGCTCACCCACCGAGTGCATCATCGAGCGTTCATCCACGGGCTGGCTCCAGACCTAGTCCGCCGAGCCAACCTCCCCCGCCGCCGCCTACGCAGCCGCTTTCTCAACCGCAGCCATCAACATCTGGGACTCAAGACACATCCCAACCCCTGAAAAAGCCTGCAATACCGCCGAAGTTCCCACCACTAGTGGTAGAACACTTGCCCAACTGGCACACCCACTTTAAGAAGTTGAGGGAACTGTTGGGACGGCCCCCAAGCGCCAGACCCTTTGGTAAAGGCGTGCGCTTTATACCGACAGAGGACCAAGAATACCGTATTGTCCAGCGATACTTGACGAACCTGGAGAAAGAACAGAAAATTTCTTGGTTCTCTTACTCATTGCCGGCGGAACGCAGCCTAAAGGTCGCCATAACAGGCCTCCCAGTGGACACGCCACCAATAGAAATTGAGCAAGAGCTACGCGCCTTGGGCTACGCCCCGGAATACGTACGAAGCGTTCGTGCCCGCCGGGGCCGCCCGGGGTGCATCTACCACGCGCAATTACAACGCACCCCAGACATCACTCCGGGCATTTTTCAAGTCACAGAAATGCTGTGTATGGACGGAGTGAAAATTGAATCCTGGCGGGGCAAACGTGGGCCGGCACAATGCCACAGGTGCCAACAATTCAGGCACTCGTCGCATTGTTGCCACCGCCCCCTCGCCTGCGTGCGTTGCGGCGAGGAGCATGCCGCCCGCGACTGTCCACGCCCAAAAGATGCCATCCCCACTTGCATAAACTGCGGTGGGCCACACCCGGCAAATAATATCAAGTGCCCAGTCTATAGAAGGGAGTCACGCAACAAGACAGCCGGGACAGTTGCACGCACGACTGGGCCCCCTCTCCAACTCCAAAACCAAATAGCAGAGAACGCAGAATCAAACCTGATGGCTCCTGCTAACAAGCCCCGCCCCCGCCAAGAGGGAGCGGCCATCACTAAGAAAAAGAAGCGCAGTAGGAAGAAGAAAAAGCCAGCGGCCGCGGCGACCGCTAGTGCCCCCCTTCCCCCCTCGGCGCCCCTGCCCACACCAACAGTTGCCCAACAATCAACATCTGCAACCACGGTCCCTACTTCATCAGAAGCCACTCCTATGTCACGTCCAGCACCTCCACCAGCCACCATCCCAGGTACTAAAACCAAGGGAAAGAGGCAGGCCCAGCAGCCTACCCCCGATACGGGAATGTCTGCATCCACGAGTGTGCCCATGGACGTAGCCCTACATGCGCTCTACGAAACGATGCGTGCAATCCAGCAAGGAGCCGATCCGAGGGCGGCTCTCTCAAGAGGTCTAGCAACATTAGCGCTCCGCAATGACCCCCCAGATGCTTAAAATCGTGCACTGGAATGCAGCTTCCATCAAGGCAAAAATGCCAGTATTTAAAGCCTTCCTCGCAGAACACTCTCCGGACATTGTACTGTTATCGGAAACACTCCTTCACCCAGGCATCAAATTCAAGGTGCCCAGATACCTTATCTACAGGCAGGACGAACTCTCACCCAAAGGTCAGGTGTACAGAGGGCTGGCAGTCCTTATCAAGAGGCGAATTGCTCACCAACCACTCCCCCGAGCAGACCTACAATCAATGTACGGGCTCGGGGTTGAGTTTTGCCTGAGAGACGCATCCCCCATAAGAGTCTACGCCGTGTATCGCCCCCCAGGAGGACGGTTGCACCCGGGAGACGTCCATTCCCTACTGGACGACCGGGTGCCCACAATCATAGCGGGCGATATGAACGCCAAACACATGGGGTGGAACTCCAATTCCAACTGCCCAAATGGGGTCATTCTGCTTAATGACGCCGAAAGGGTAGGGTACCACGTAGTGGGACCTGAAGTCCCCACCCATTACCCCACGATCCAGCGCCATACCCCAGATGTGTTGGACATCATTATCCACAACGAGCTCGACTGCCAGCTCGCCCAGGAAGTCATGTACGATGACATGGGTTCAGACCATCTGCCAGTGATGATTCTACTCACCGACCGGCTGGGCACTTTACACCCGGTAGGCTAGATTCGCGACTAGGACGGCGAGTAGAAACACAGCTGCAAACAGCAAGTACCACAGGCAACTGCCGAACATAGCACCCCGCGTGTAGTCGCACGCGGCGAACAACAAGACCACAACGAAGGGGCCAATCGGCCCCGGAACTGTTTCCCCACCCCCTGAACAGGGGTGCGAGATGACCAATTACTGATTGGGGTTGGTGGTGATTGAGAAAACTGCGTATTTACGTACCCACAAAAGCATTTTATATATATTATTAGATTAATAATACTTTTAACTTTGTATGAAAATATATTGGTTATTATACAAAAAGAAACTGCCTATTCTTAAATTAAGTTTATTTTTTCTGTAATAAACTTTTTTTATCGCATCCTCTCACCGCAAATACAATTACATCCAAATTTGTCAAATAACCGCCAATAAATGAAAGTAAATAAAAAAATAAAATTCTCTTACATTTTATCTGGAATGCCGAATAGCGCCCATCAATCGAACGGGGATATCGAATTTACGCTTCGTACCTAAAAAAACGTATGCATACTGATGCGCGGTTGAAATCTGCAGAACTGTAATAGTAATTGAGATGTATTTTTTTTCTTTCTAGCGGTTTTTTTCTTTGTAGCCTTTAAAAAAATCTCTCTGATGCCAGCAGCGGAAAGGTCAGAGCGCAGTTTCATTTGTTGCTCCATCGCTGGTTCCCGCAAACTGCCAGCACTGCTTCTCCTCATGGAGCTCTGCAGTGACCATTGCAAGGTGACCACCTCACTTACCGCAGGAGCACAACAAAACGTTAAATAATTTTGGATCGTAGCCAATTCAGTAGTTTATAAGTTTCAATAAAAATGTGTGAATACATTGTAAGCTTCGTTTTTTCATTTGTAATCAGAAATAAAGGCGGTTTTATTAACCAATTTCAAAAAAAGGAGGAGGTTCTTAATTCGGCTATATGTTTTTTACCTATATGAATCTTACCTCATAACTCCGCCATTACAATATTACAAATAAAGTATTTTGATTTGATTTGATTTGAAGAGCAGCTAGACTGGGGAAGTACCTCCACCTTACAGAATACCGCAGCCAAATAACTTTATGTTGTGTTCCTGCGCGTGAGTAAGGTCGCCAGAGCTCATAGGAGTGGCGGGAAGGGTCGGTAACGCGTGAGCGATACTTCGTGTGTTGCAAGCGTCAATATGGCTACGGTAACCGCTTAACATCAGGTGGGCCGTACGCATGTTTACCGACATAGTCGTATAAAAAAAGCATTAGGTATTATTTATTGCTCACCTAGAAAATCTGTCATTTCAATCTGCCATCTTTTAATATCAGCGTTTATAGAAATAACCACGCAGCATGGATGTGATATCGTCTTAAACAAATTTAATTTGCCAAACATTTTCTTGTGAGTAAAAAATCACTTGGCGTAAATTTGTCACGAAGGCATATTTGTCAAATTGTCACTTAATTTTTGAGCTCGACAATATACTTTACCCAATTTAAAATCACATGAAAAGTGTGAATGAAAACATGCCCTCGTAATTTTTTTTCACAAACAATATTATTATTATTGTATCGTAAGCAATACACGTAGTAAATCATGGCTATAGCAACTAAAAAAATAACTAGATACATGTCAGGGGTGACTAATTTGGGCACTTTTTCAGCTTCATGTATGCTTAATCCTAACTAATATTATAAATGCGAAAGTAACTCTGTCTGTCTGTCTGTTACGCTTTCCCGCTTAAACCGCTGAACCGATCGCGATGAAATTTGGCATGCATATAGCCTATGGTATGGAGAAGGACATAGGCTACTTTTTATCTCGGGAACGCGGGTGAAACCGCGCGGGTCAGCTAGTATTTGAATAAAATACGATTTTTTTGCTGATAATATTACCAGTTTTACAATTTTGCTGCAAATGTGAAATTAAACCTACAAATAAACAAAATTCATATATCAGTTATCTGGTTTCCTCCTTCAAGTTCTGAATGGTCTCAGATATAGCCGTGTGTGAGAATATCACAGGATAATAAAAATCAAACCTATCCACGCGGCCACGGTGAAAAATACATCTCAGATCCATAAACAGACTCTAAATTTTCACTCACAGTTTAAAACTAAAAACTCCAAAATGAAACTCATTTGAGAACCTAACAAGTAACTTTACGATCAAGCGAAATCAAAAAGTTTTTATGTCTCGTCTCTAGGTCTCCGGCTAGTACTTTATATCTAGACTGGGGTTGTAAAAGATTTTTATCACCGCAGCATCTGTAGATATGAACACTGTCTGACTTCAATTTGTAACTATATTAACACTTTATGATTCGCAATATACTTCACTTGAGTTATGTAAAAGATCAATTTTAGCACTTATAAGTGCAGTTCTTTGTACTTTGGGCTTTGTATCTGACCAAAATCTTTTCGTGGTACAGTACCTAGTACCCAACTGATAAGGCGCGTCGTGAATCTTCGTTCGCACAGAAAAGAAACTATGGCCCCGAAGATTAACGAAAGAATGCTTAAAACTTACAATCGACCTTAGATCACTACTATAAGGTTCACATACATAATACACTGCAGGTTCCGTATCACTCGCAAGTCACGCCCCTCCGCACGGCGCGCGCTAACATGGCGGCAGCTGCCGACCAATAGCATTCCCGCGCTTTGAAAATGTATCTTCTGCGCAGGTAGGGATGGGCAGGGAAAGAAAAAAATATGGGAAGAAAAGAAAAATACGGGAAAATACGGGAAAGAATGGAAAAATACGGGAATATTCCCGAACGGCGGGAAAATACTCAAATGGCTTTTTGTACCTAAAAAAAAATATTATTTGATGCTTTTGATTGTTATTTCAACCATACTCGCTGTTGTACGTACCTACATTACCAACGCGCGGACCCACGCGGACCTTGGAGGAATGTCACAGTTCCCCCGGGACCCGGGACGGGCTGCGTAAGCGTCGTGCGTGTGCACGCGTGCTCGTTCTGCACGAGAGCCCATCCCCTCTACAGTGCAGATTACTGCAGACAACCATTGTGACGTTTTGGGTACAAACCCGGCATAACTTGGCCGCTAACTCTGAATGTATGGATTCTCCCAACCCCAACGCCCTGCGGTTCGATAAAAACGCTACAGTATTCATTTTATAGCAACCTTTCGCTAATGAGTTAGTCTTATGACCTTGCCTTCACCAACTCCTCATTGCCGATAAGTCTATCATCGGTACTTGGCAGATCCATCCGATGGTGAAATGAGCAGTCCACCCACAACCGACGTTGTTCTTTGCTGTTGCAGAAACTGCTCCGATGCATGGTGTGAAGTACCACTTAACTCTAAAGAGGATTCTTATACTTTTCTAGCAGTAGTTTCTAACTTTGACTTAAAGCCATATCCCAGTACCCCAGGAGATCACGATCACGTTGATCTCCAAGAACATATCCTGGAAAGTAGGAGTCAGAGAGAAAGGACTTTGCATGTACTAGAACTACCGCATATAGCCTTCCACCAAGGTACCGGGTTCACTTTTGATACTCAAGACCACATGAAGTTGCATCCCCAAAAGTTTTTCTCTTCGACCTGTAATTCAAAAATTATATTTACTTCTTCGCTGGTACTAGCATTCTGCTCTGTGGTTTAACACGTTATTTGTCGTGACACACGAGTTATGCAGTGGCAATCAATAAGGGTAGTGCTTGCGTAGTCGTAACGAAAGCAAAGTCATAAACGGTTTTCCTAGCGTGGTAAGTTCGTGAAGAACCGAACTCGCTATGGTGGGCGTTAAAGTCTCCGAGGACAATCACCCGGTTATGGGGTACCGTTCCAGCACAGTGGCAGTCGCTTCTTGGATGCGTTCAAAGAAGCGAGTTGTCTCAGTGTCGCCACGATGAGACTTATACATGCACGCCAGTCCACCCGTATATACCTACTCACCGTAGTCCACGCGTAGCCAGAGAGTAGACAGGGTTCTGTCTTCTAGGTTATTCAGACGTTGACAACAGATGGCCTCCCGGATGAATACGCACACTAGATAAGATGATACGATGTATCGCTCGGGCAGGTTATCAGTATCTCTCTCAAGATGATGAAGGACGGCGTTGATATTACTGTGGACTGACTGACCCCTGATATTGCAAAATCGGGTCCCCTACTAGCCGGCGGGCGGCCAGCGGACAGCCGTTTCACCAGGTCTCCCTGACCCCCATGTCAACCCAACACGCCACACAAATCAGAGATCGCCCAAATAGCATCGCTAGACCCCACCATCATACATGCCGCACACTTCGGATGTAGGGGGGCTGGCTCTCGTGAACCCTATCGAAACAAAGGCAACTGCTTCCAGACAGATTTACTCACAAGGGTGATCTCTAGCCAGTCGGACGAGTATGTACACACGGCTACAGATCAAGCTATACATTTCCAATATAACCTTACCTCTCATTGTACGGAAATCCTATACAATGCGAGATCAGCTTATACTGGAAATGTGTAGCTTGATGTGTTGCCGTGTGTACTACCACCAAGCCGGGCGGCGTGGAAATTGTGTGGGGCCGCCGCCTGTCCACCACAACCCCAAAACACCCCAAAACATCACTTTTTTAACAACAACAAAATCCTTCGTCACAAAAAAAAAAATTTTTTTGTTATGTGTATGACCCTAATAGAAATCTTGTTAAATGTTATTCGAACGATTTGGCAAAGGTCTCTCTCGCTATAAACGCAAAAAGTACTAAATGTGAGCATTTGAGTATTTTCCCAGCCAACGGGAAAATTCCCGGGTTTTTTCCCACCAAATTGGAAATTTACTCGAAGTTGGGTTTATTCCCGGGAAGAAACCCAACCGTATGCGCAGGTACATGGGTAAGCCATATCAGTTGGGTAATACCATGGTACTACTGTAACTACATACATGCATAATAATAAAATCGCAAGGAAGCCAAATCTATATTGAATTAAGTCTTCGGCCCAGGTCCCCCAACGCCTCTCAAGGCCCTCGAGGGCACTTTCTATGGGACATTAAGAAAATTGCCACTTGGTACTAACGATATTGCATCAACTCTTTGTATGTTAACAAGGTTACATACGGTATGAGTAATTTAACCGATAATGTCAAGAAGGGGTAATATTTTTATCGTTTTAATTAAGAGAGTTGATATAAATAGATAGATCATAACCTAGATTAAAACCTGATCACGTCACCTGATTCCAAACCAAGCAGAGCTATGGAAACCAGACAACTGATATACTACATAAACTGCTTTTTGTTTGTGACAGTGGGCAGGAAGCTGTAAGAAATATCGATTTCTAGAGAATTATCAACGTTTACCAACATACAAACATTTCAACATTTGCGATTATTTTTAAATATTATGTAAACTTAATCCATTAATCGCTTGGCTCGCGGTTAAAAATATAACAATGACATCAATCGTTATAATAGGACGCGCGTCTCTCGCGAGAACCAACGGGCAAAACCTAATCTATTTAAAATTCGAATTGCAAAAACTAGTGACTGCTAAACGCTTGAGCAGTCAGAACGTGGTTCTACTGGGAATCCAATTTCCAAATGCAAGAGAAATTCCCCAGCGCTATGTAACACCTGCATGCAAACTACTTCGCAATTTTACCAGCAGTCTTTAAGGTATAGTCTACATTGACCGGGATTAGGCGAGAGCGGATTTGTGAGCTGGTTGTAAGAGGTATTCCGATCAATTCAAAAGTGTATTATCAAGGCCTAATTCGAATAACTATCCTTTTGATTGAAGCGAGTATGAATACAAAAAAAAATAGGCTACGTTTTTATTATTTTATAATTATAGTCAGCATGTTGCAGAATATTAGCGCCTTCTACCTATATTGTATTAGACAATATCGTAGAATGTCTATTATAAAAGTATTTAGTTACTTAGTTTGTTATGTGGAACATCTGACTCTATTTTTAAATAATTGTACTGAGCGGAATAAAAATTTAAAGCATTTTTATAAAAATCAATCCGCTTGGCAACATAATCCCACCCTAATACTTCAACAATGATTTCGTATCGAGAAATTTTCACAAAATTTTCACTCAATGCAAGTTTCTGTTAAATTATTGAGGTAATATTGCATTTTATTATTAAATTCTACTTGATATTATATTAAATGATTTATATGTTTTTCTCTCTTTACTTTAAACAATTACGTACAATTTTGATTAAATATTGTTTATGACCTTCGACGAACTTATTATTTATTTACGTTAGTTTGTAGATCATCTGGGGGCACGGAAGTGCCCCCCGCCAAGACAGCCAAGCGAAGCGAAAGGGCACTACCTACCTTTTCTCGAAGCGCTACGTCGTTTTTTTAAACCCTCATAACTTGGGTTTGGATTATACCAGATAAACAAAATTCTCAGGACATGATGTCAATAGTGAACTTATTAAACATGTTAAGTTTCAATAACACAGCTCTTATACTTTAGATTTTATTGATATCTAAAAAACCCCGATTTCGTCACTGACTCACTGATGATCATCAAAACTCATAGGGTACTTGCTGAAGTCCTAGAAAGCTGAAATTTGGTATGTAAGCTTGTATTAGTACACAAACAACAAAAAAATTATAAAACTTGGAAATTTCAATCAAAAAAAAAACATAACCAACTTACAAAAAGAAGTGAAATTCCACCAAAAACATTTTTATGTAAAATGTTGCCGCCAAGACATATGGCTCGTACTGTCAAAAAGTTATCAGATCTCATGTAGAGCCAAGCTTATAACTCCTCATGCAATTACTCTACAAGCCCTAACTTCACAAACTCTACACACCCTAGTCAAAATATGTGGCTTGGCCGTTTCACTACTACAAGACCTATTGAATAACAAAAAAGTAATGAACAGTGAATACATTTTTCCCCTTAATCCCATATGACGGTAGCGAAACGGCCAAGCCATATATTTTGACTACGGTGTGTAGAGTTTGTGAAGTTAGGGCTTGTAGAGTAAGTGCATGAGGAGTTATAAGCTTGGCTCTACATGAGATCTGATAACTTTTTGACAGTACGAGCCATATGTCTTGGCGGCAACATTTTACATAAAAATGTTTTTGGTGGAATATTCTATCACATAAAGCCAACATTATACTGAGTTGGAGGGCCGTTTTGCGATTATATTTATAAATTTTTGTTATTTTTATGCTGTTTTATTTTGTCACAATTAAATATGTTTCATTTAAATATGTTTGATTTGATTTGATATTTTTCATATAAACAAAATAGAGGGTATTTTAATTTTTTACCTCCTTAAAGGTTGAATATCCAAAAAGTCCTCACTGAATGCCTACGTTGTATGTATAAGGAACCTGTGTACACAAATTAAAGTTTGTTGCCCCAGCGGTTTAGGTAGGCTCTGGGTTGGTGAATCAGTCAGGACAAGTAATTACATGTATAGGGATAGATTTACACGAGGTCAATAAATTGTTAGCGCTATATTTTATGACATTTGTCATGTCATCAACATTGAGAAGCTGTATGTTTTTTCAAAATTCAGCTCCCATAGTGATAAAAACGGGTTGCGGTAAAACCGCGGGATGACATAATAAGTAAATATACTCGTTTAAGGCCAGGTCTAAGCTCAAATCTCAAAAATAGGTTTCTTTGAGAGTCGAGTATGACGTAATGCAATGAAATACCTAACACAAAAAAATACTGTAGATAGAAGAGGGTTTTGAGAAAAATGTTAACCGAATAGAATATTAAAAAGTGCTTTGATATTCCCAATAAAAAATCCGTAAGTTACGTCTAAAAAAATCTTTCGCGTCGTAATTCTCCGTATTTTCAGCAATGACAACAATTTTATTTTTAAGAATATATAAGATACAGAAATATATTAGAATGTTAACCGGACACTTATTCAATTTAATGTATATATTCTGTATAATCTTAAGAAAACCCGTAAATAACAGTCCATTTCATAGAGTCGACACAATTATGATTTACCATTTTCAACCCTATTCCAGTGAAGAACGAGTGCTGTCAAAATCGTAGTCAGTCCGCGCCTTAATAAAAAACGTCCTCCTGTTTGAAGTCAGATAAAACAGAAGAATTTCCTTTCCAATTCGCAATTCAAGTCCAGACAAAAGCGATAATGACATTCACTGAACTGACACTAAAGACATATACTTTCGATTTCAATTCAAATGACAATTGCATCGAAAGAGTTATATTTTTGCATATTATTCAACGATTAACGCATTGACCCATTTCTGATTTTAATAAAAAGATCCAGAAGTGAAATGCAAGAGTCGTTCTTGGCACAAGGCCATGGTAACCAAAGATTCGAAATTTGAACTTTATTTGTAATATTCGAATTCAATTTTTTCACTTCGCTGACCTATGCAATAGGCTACTTTCCTGAAAAAAACTAATGAGTCCGTCATTTACATTATCATAAAATATTAGACACGTATTTTTTCTTTTGTCAATTAAACAAAAAAATACGAAGATATCGTGTGTTGAAGTTCCGCGTGACGTCACGGTGTGTACACTTTTTAGGAACAAGTGACGTCACGAGCCCCCACTCCCGAACTTAGTCGCGCTTTATCTTCGTCAATTGTTAATGATTTTGTAAAGCAAAAAATACGTGTCCAATATTTTTTGATAATCTAACTGACGGACTAATTAGAATTATTATATTTTTAGCCAGGCAACATCCCTATTCTGATTTTTACATTAATATTCTTTTTTATCTTTTTTTAATTTCTTTTTACTATGGATGCGACTAATTTCTATTCCGCTTGTAACTGGTAACACGTACTGGTTGAACCATGGTTAAACACTTCTGTCTTCAGACTCTTGAGGTGAAGATGCTGTAGCTTCCCAAATGCTGCACAGTCGAATTGGATTCTTCGAGTTACCTCTTTGTAGATTTGAGACCTACATAGACTTTGTCGTAGGTAAATAAAAGGTAATACTCGCCTACAAATTCGAGAATAGTGTTTCTAACAATTACTAGCAATAGCGGAATATGGACACCATAATTTTTATTATGTCCATATCATGGACGTATTAAAAAATCAGGACGGAGTGTCGCCTGATAAACGAGTGAAGCACCAAAAGGAAGCCGGCGTGCTTGAAAATCCATTGGCCTCACACACACCATATACACCATAGGAAGCCGATCGGTTGCAATTCCACATTGAAACGTTGACAGTGACAATAAGGCTCAGTATCACTTGTGCTTGCTTGGGCCAGTACTTATTTTAGTCACGCATACGTAGGAAATTTTCGGCTTCACTTCATTTTCGCTTGACACTCCGTCTTGATTTTTTTATACGTCTTTGGTCCATATTTAATATCTGACCAAATACTAAAACGCATCAAAATTAGGAACGTCCACTTGAGAAGCTCCTTTCCCATAAAATCTTACTGTCAAATGACTTCTTAATCACGACTTCAATGTGGGTAGCATTTCATAAGGCCATCAGACTAATAAAATCTTTTTTCCTGGAATTACTGGAGTTAATTATGACAAACAACGCTATATAAGTGTGCTATCAGCATGAATATTCAAATGCCTGCATCCACAAATCCCGGCTCGATGGCATCGTCGTTTAGTATGCTAATAGGCCCTCTCATCTTTTTGTTAGCTAAAGAAAAAAGACACAATTCTGTGTGTCTCATGCAAATGCTACCTACCATTTTTCACGGCCACCTTTTGCTACAGATTTCATGTTTGTTCAGGGCTGTCAACGTTACGACAAAGGAACTTCGAAGAGACAGAGTTTGAGTTGTCGGAGGTGAGAATTGTACGTATTTATTGCTTGCTTTGTATGTTTCCACAGAACTATGCAGTGTTTGGAAATACCTACTATTATTGACGTTTATTTTTAAAAGTGTGTCCGTGTTTCCGGTCTCTTACAGTCTAGGGAATTTCAAGGCCAGAGTGCATATAATAATGGCTTCTTCTGGGCAAGCTTGCT
This sequence comes from Polyploca ridens, assembly GCA_951394255.1. Lineage (NCBI taxonomy): Eukaryota > Metazoa > Arthropoda > Insecta > Lepidoptera > Drepanidae > Polyploca > Polyploca ridens. The sequence continues at coordinate 1,919,803 of OX596245.1, forward strand.
CCATGTTCATCATCATCCTCTATGGGCGGATCAGTGGCCAAACGTAAGTTTAATATTGAATAAATATTAGCTTGAATAGAATTGCGCGATTATTATAATTATATAGTTAATTAGACAACGCCAAACATAAAAAATAAACTTTAATTTATTATTATCTTCCTAAATCTGTATCTTTATTATAATTAAGTAAGTAAGGGCCTGAACTTATTATTTTTCTTTGTAACAACCCTATTAAAGTTCACTCGCGTTATTTACTGTATTATTTGGTACGAGGAAAACGTCTTCAAAATGTCGAGCGAAACGGATTTGCATGTCTCAACAAAATTACCCGTCAAAATATGATATTTCTTAATAAAGTAAACAATAGCTTTTGCTGGCGATATGACACTTTTGAATAAAAATTGTAGGTACTACATGATACAAGAAAAAAAACAATGCCTTGCATGCTACCACCATCGTGGTCGGTACCTGGATGGGTAGGGTGACCGCCTTGTGCTATTTCAAATCGAGCGTTTATGTGCTTCGGAAGGCATGTAATAAGTGAGCCATACAAAACACTATCCTCCACGCTTCGATCGCATCTGTCATTTTAGACCACGAAATAAAAAATCTGCCTATATGCATGCTACCTCCGGCCTAACCTAACCTAACCACAGTGCGACCATCGCGCGTCGGCAGACGTCCAATCTCAATCAGATTAGCTGTTTCCGTTATTTGGCCAATATGAGCAGGAATCAGAAACGCATTTTACGGCGGCTGCACTGTATAGTATTGTAGGTAAGAGGTAGGGTATAGCGCTCGTGGTGTAGCATGATTAGCCGTTCTTAATCGATCGGCAAAGTTAAGCTACCACCGTCGTAGTCGGTACCTGGATGGATGACCGCCTAGTGGTATTTCAAATCGAGTGTTTCCGTGCTTCGGATGGCACGTAAAGCCGTTGGTCCCGGTTATCGCTTAATTGTGATAGTCGTTAAGCTAGTTGGATGCCTCCTAGGCGGCTTGAAAAATTCCAACAGTAGGTTGACCACTAGCTTACCTCCACCGATCCGCAGTGGGCACGCGTGGTGGAGTATTGCTCATTCCCTTTCACCCTCATTTGTGAAAGGAGGTCTGTGCTCAGCAGTGGGACATTATAGGCTGATGATGATGATGATGATGAGGGTATAGCGGGTTCTGCCGTTCAATATTCGAATCGCAGCATTCTAAATGGGGAAGTATCGACGCCAAATGACATAACTTTAATGTGGTGGGCTGTTCCTGAAGTGTGTAAGGTCGCCAGAGCTCCGTGAGGAGACAATGTACCCGGTATTAGTGTTGTAGTACTAAAATTTGTCCCTTCCACTACCGGCACAGCGACTCCTGTCGACCCTTCTTCAACCCTTTTGAGGTGAAAAAAACGCTTGCAACAACCGGGGTAACTCCCCGTTTGCTGCTTAGGGAATTAAAAAAACTGGCCAAGTGTGAGTGTGTCCACTGATAGACGGACGGATAGCGGAGGCTTAGTCCCGTTGTGTCCCGTTGGCACCCTTTGGGTAAGGATTCTTAAAAAGGTTATATCTTATGGGCATGTGCATCGTCAACAGTTTTTCGATTAACTAATTTCAAAAAATATATAAAGTTACCAATCAGAGTTACAAATAACTCGTGGAAATTTAAATGAAAAGAATGCATTAAAACTGGATCCGAAGCGATGAATTTTGATCTTTATCTTTTTTTAAACCAATCATATTTAAAACCAATAGCCATATTAAAAATAAGGTTTACAAGCCGCACGATAGCGTTCCTCATTTAGATTCTTGTCTTTTATATTTATTTGATACTAATTATTAAAAGTAAATTGCAATTTATTTTCTTCAACTAACATTTATGTGCCACTTATTTAGGGTTGTCACCCATCATAATAATAATTTCAATCATTTTGACTTGAATATGGAAGATAACTCATAAATATGTAGGACTTACAGTAAACCGAAGGTTTGCAAGTCCTGGCTGCACGCCAACAGGGTTGTCACGCGGTTTCGTAACTTTGACTGAACTGTGAGTGGTCTTGATACATTTATTACTAATAATTTTACTTGCATTAAGTATTGACATTTGATGGTCAGGGATGCCAGAAAAAAATATGATGTTACAAAGTTAAAAATGGAAGTGATTTTTGAAGGTATTTCAGAGTCAAATAAACAATGGATTCTTGTGATTTGAACCAATATTTTAGATATACTATCATAAAAAATCATACACATCCATTATTTATGAAGCAAAAGCAAAACATATTCCTCTAAATCCCTCCAATATGTCGTATAATATTTCCACCTAAACTGTATAAAGCATGATAAATCGCTGTGACAGAATTAAAATACCATGGCGCGAATATGATCTACAAATATTATATCCTGACAGGTGATTGACAACCCTGTGGGATTAAGTCGTTTTGCAGTGATCGAGTGACGTCACGTGATTTACAGCAGCTTTCGTGGATTGAAAGCTTTCTATCAATAAAGCCTTCAAAGCTAGCCTATGGCTCAGCCGTTTGTGCCGTCATTAATTGGTTTTGTTGTTCGTGTTGTGACTGTTTAGTTTGGAATACAAAGGAAGTATCAGAATGTTTTATTTTAGGAACAATGCTGATCAGGCTTAGGAATTTCAAAGGTAAAAGGCAATGGGTTTCGTAGCATTAATCATCATCATCATCATCAGCCTATTATGTCCTACTGCTGAGCTAGGGCCTTCTTTCATAAATGAGAGTGCATGAAAGAAAATAGGTAGATACTTCCGAAGCACGATAGACTATCGAGTTGAAATACCACATGGGGCGCGGTCCCCCATCTGGGTGCCGTCCACACCGTTGATTGCTTAACTTTGCCGATCGATTAAGAACAGCTAATCAAGCTTCTCCATGAGAGCTACTTTCATAAACGCGGAAATCTATGTGTGTTTATGTCTGTTATCACTCAGCTCCGTTACTCAGGCCCTGGAATAAGGAGTATTTTTAATTCCGGGAATTCCCCGCATTCATGTCAGTTAGTTTGTTTATGTAATGTATGGGTTTAACTCAACGGAGCTTCCTTCCGCGGACACTTCGATTGTGGAATGAGCTCCCCGCCGTGGTTTTTCCAATGGAGTACAGCATGGGGTTCTTCAAAAAGGGTGTGAAGAGATTTCTGCAGGGTCGGCAACGCGCGAGTGACGCTCCTGGTGTTGCAAGCGTCCATAGGCTACGGTAACCGCTTACCATCAGGCAGGCCGTATGCTTGTTTGCTACCTAAGCTACCTAGGTACTGAGGGGATTTTTCTATAGGATATATTTCGAAGAGTCTGCGCAGGAGCATATTCAATATAATTCCTCCATCATTTTCTTCATCAAACCACAAGACACCGCGAGATTTTTCACCCACACATTGTCGACATCACGATGTTTTGTATCACCAATAACTTAAGTTCATTGTAATATTTGAACCCAGGACTTCTCAGATAACATCGTTACAAAATATTGATTTTGAATCATAATATGAAAAAAAAAAAAACATTTTTCATACAAGCTTTTTACGGTGACTGTACTTTTTTGTTGACTGTACTTGCATTGTCATCCAACATACTAACGTATACCAAATTTCAGCTCAATCGGACACTGGGAAATGTGTCAAATTTAACTTGCAAAATTCCATTACAGACAACGGTGAACGTAATAAAAGCTTGTAAAATAGGTTCAACGTTCGCATTGGTATCAAAGCAAAAAGTGCCCTCGCATATTGAAATTAGATTACAATTTGATATATCACTTTATAAGATGTGAATAACGTATCATCCCTTTCTATATAATGGGTAATAAATCAACATTATAAAAGTATGCGATATAAAAAGAGCCAAAATATACAGAGTGGCCTTTCCAGGATTTTCTTTTTATGATTTTCATTTTGTTAAGTAATTTTCATAATGTCTTGGGAATTAAAACTTTATTAATGCATTACTAAGGATGAAAGTCTATAAAATTATCTTCTTTTAAATATAATTAAGTACCTAGGTCCCCTTAAATATAATTAAGTATATACGTTTACAGGAAAGGATTTGTGACATTAAAAACCATTTTATCATCATGGGGAAAATATTTATTTTTGTAACGGATTAGGTATTTTAATAATTTATATTTGTTCATTTAAATTAATTGTATTATAGTGGATAGTTTTTATTAATAAAGCTGTACAAATTTTATGAAAAATTACAGATATTATATTCAAAACGCCGGTGTTTTCGAACTTCATTTCCAGACCTCAGTTAGAGAAGTACAGTAGTACCCAACTGATATGGCGCGTCGTGAATCTTCGTTCGCACAGAAAAGAAAGTATGGCCCCGAAGATTAACGAAAGAATGCTTAAAACTTACAATCAACCTTAGATCACTACTATAAGGTCATAATACACTGCAGCTGTTAGTTCCGTCACACTCGCAAGTCACGCCCCTCCGCACGGGGCGCGCTAACATGGTGACAGCTGCCGACCAATAGCGTTTCCCGCGCTTTGAAAATGTATCTTCTGCGCAGGTACATCGGTAAGCCATATTAATTGGGCACTACTGTAAAACTTTATTTTACACCAGATAAAATGTTAATTCTCGACTTAAATAAATAAAATATCAATAACAAACTAAAATTACTGTAGTGGCATTTTTTTCTCTTTATTTTGGCAACAAACAGTCATTGCAAATATTTGTTTTTACATAAGATCATATTACACAGAATATAGAATACGAGTGCTGCGGGGTTAAAATCGAAGAGTTGCGCAATATTGCTGAAAGGAATTCATTTCCCGAATTCCCAGCAGATCTGACGCAATTCCTATAAATTTTGGTAAAATGGTCACTAATTTCATGCAATTCAATTCATTAGCTGATTCTAATTTAATATTAATGTTACAACACCAAAAATAAAAGACCGTACTTTACCGGTAAGTTTTTCTATTATCATTTTTATGTCGTAAGAAAGAACTAATAGAGAATTCACGTATTAAAATTATGATCTTAAACATTTGTAACTATAAAACGTTTATATAACTGAAATTACGTATCTGAAATGGGAATTTATAAATGAATAAAAAAATATTTTCATCTTCGACTGGTAATAATAAGTTTGCTAGTCTATGGTCGGTCGTTATATATTTTACCTACGTATAGGTAGTAAATAATACTAATTTCTTTTGAATTTTATCAAAAGTACTTAGATAAGATAAATTCCGTCATTATTTAGTGTAAATAACCGATTATTATGAATAAACAATCACGTGAAATGTGCAGGGAAGAAAATTTCTGTGTAGGACAAATAACAAGAAGAAACATGTCGTTCGTTCGTTATGAAGACTTTTTAACTTAAAAAAGCCGAGTATTTGCGAAGACAAAGGAGTAATTGTATAAATATCCTCTATACATGATAAATCATTATGAGGATATTTCACCAGAGTTCCATGTTGAAGTTTCTAGTGTTATGAGAGTGAGTTCGTAAATATCATCAATAAAAGCATAAAGTAGAATATTCCCAACCTAATCTCAACAAAAGAATATACTATTATTTCTATTTATACCATAAATTATTGAATTATAAGCCCCAAATAATATGTTCAACAGAAACTAGGATTTTTTTATATGAAACATGCAATGCATGTGAAGTGCATAACTAAGATCATTATTAACTTCCCCTTGTTAGATAGGTAGTGGTAGGTTAGGTAGATGATACCTGCTATTGGTGATGTGTAAACAATAATATAATCAACAAATAATATTACTTTCAGGTTATAAATTACCCGAAGATAAAGATAATTGTACATGGGATTACCAAAAGGATATTTATATTATAATTACTATGGCATCTGTCATCATCATGCTGCTAATATTATGGGGAAGGACCACAGAGAATTTGGGAGTTGGCGTTGCTATCATGCCTTAACAATACCTACACTAAACTATAATGTTGATAATACTGTAATAAAAGTTACGCTGAATTATTTACTTTTGTCTTTTATTTACCCTAAATAAACAAGCAACCCCTATGTGTATCTCTTTGTGTCACTGTGACTAGTCTTTGGCAATATATACCATCACAGATATATATGTATATATACTCTAGTAATACCTTTGATAGAAAGTAGATCTGCGGATATAATTCCTCAAAACCCTAAAGCTTATTCTATCAAAATTTAAGCTGCAGATCTTAAAGCTTTTTGTTATTATTAGTTAATTTCAAATAGATTATAAGTAGGTATGTAAGTAATCTTTATAAAAAATCAAAAATATAAGAAACTGACTGCATGACAGATGCACGCACAGCTCAAACCGCAGAGTACAGAGATACTTGAACTTTTGCACACAGGTTCCTTATAACATAGGCAACGACTAAGGTCTTTTCAAAATTCAACCCCTATGGGGATAAAGAGAGGTTTCTGGGTGGAAAAATAGTATAATATTAATCATGTAAAAATTACGATGGTACTATGTTAGGTTATCACAAAATTGATGGTAAAAGAACTTTATTGGTAGCCAATAGCTTTTAACATTCCATAAAATGGTTTATAGGTGTTAGAAAAACCTCGAAATTCCCCCATTATTCATTGATTTTCAACAAAATCTCTAAATTGAATTGTAATAAGTTGCTCCTCGGTATCCTCTTATGATTCTACTGTTTGACACAAAAGCAATTCCTATTTAGTGAGCCATTTTACGAATCTCCATAGAAAACTGTCAAAAAAATGAATTGCAGAATTAGAATCGTATTGAGATCATATTCTGAATTGCCTACTAAGTGACCATTTTGCGATTTGTAATTCAATTCCTAATGGGAACTCAATCCGATTCGGCGTTTCCTTCCTTTTTAGCCCCCCTGAAAATGAAAATTTAAAGGAAGAAAAATATGTATCATATATAGAATTTAAAATACAGAAATAACAATATGATCAATACAAAAAAAATAGAAGATAAAACATGAAAGTTACGTAACATGTTAAATAAATACTAAATTGATTAGTAATTAAAATTGTTTATAAACTTTAGTGCTAATAAATTTGAAAAAAAAACGTATCCACCTTTTGAATGAAATTGTTGTGTGCAATACATATTCTTATTAAAAATCTGTTTTGAGCATAGTTTATTTACACAGCGAACGTGATAAGTTTTACAACTACGAGTTCAAAGGTAAAAACATATACGACAGCAAAAATATATATGATTTAATAAATAAGGTGAATCAACCATATTATTGATAATTTTGCACAGAAAAGTTGATCTTTACTAGTCCTACGAGTAACCAATGATTGAATTTCTGTTGTATCAAAATCTTTTTTATATTGCAACCTGTTTATGAATTTATTCTGTATCCGTTCAATGGAATCTATATAAGGTGTAACGGAAAGGGTATATACATCCGAAGGGGGTGAAGACTACATTAGGTACAGACTCTCTATAAAAATTTTCAGCTCAAAATACATAACTAAAAAATTCAAACCAAATTTTTTAATTCAAGTTTTTTGAATTAAAATCATAACCAACATGTCACCGGTCAATGAGGGTCATTGTCATTTTGCGTCCTTTACTAATATTAATATAAATTTTTATCTTCCGCGATCTGTGCACCTCGTACCAAAAAAGTGGATTACTGTAATGTATATACAGTTTCCGTTACACCCTGTATATGTTTGAGGTACTGTGGAAGCGTATTCAAGTTGGGATTATAAAAATACGGGAAATGACGTGGGTACAACGGTGCACAATAAATCTGAGCGGCTTATTGCATTCATAAATACATGTCATATTCACCGCCAATATTTATTACATACGCCACTTTTTCTGATGAAATTCCGAAGACCTCAACTTTCTGTGATTAATATGTAGAGGAAACTCGTGTACAGCGTCACAATATTTTTCTTTCTTTGTTTGTTTGCATCCTTTGTTTGGACGAGGAAAATGTTGAGTATTATGGGATCTTTTGTTTAATGCACGCCAAAAAAGTATACTGTTAAAATGGCAACATTGCTTAACAAGGACACTTGTACCAAACAATTATAAGGCATCACACACGCGTTACCGACCCTTCCTCCTACCCCAGTGAGCTCTGGCAACCTTGCTTACATGGAGGAAGACAACATTGCTATTTGTCTCTTAAAATTCTTAGTTATATTTAAGTTTCTTTCAGTCCAGCCAGAGGAAAGACTAATTTTTAGGCGATGATAGCTCAGTGGTAGTGACGTCGGATACCGAGAAGGTCCCGGGTTCGAATCCTACAATGAGCTTGAGCTTTCGGTGAAGGGAAACATCGTGAGGAAACCATAGCACGGTGGTAGTTTACTTTGTAGTAGCCGCCTGGCTGGCTACCACCCTCAAGTTGAAAATCTGTCGCCAAGCACCTTTCGGTGTGTTCCGATAGCTGCACTTGAGAGCCAGTTCCTTCTAGGCTTTGTGTGCTTACCACCTTCGGCCACGTCATCACTTACCATGGTGAGATTGCGGTCAAACACAGGCTTATAAACAGTAAAAAAATATATATATATACTTGTGGCACTCGGAGACTGCCGCGGTAAAGCTATTGCATAGCTGTTTTTATCAACTTATGCAATTATAATTATTTATTTATTTTATTTATGCATATGTATTTTTTTCCTTTGTTTTTTTTTTCTTTGATATTAATTCAAGTTACACTTTTTGAGCGTGGTGACCGAAAAGTATCACCGCTGTGCCGGTCGGAGTGGGGGGTGTTAGGTTTTTTCGGAATTTCTGGATTCGGTCTCCACGCTCAAGCCCCGCGATAGAAGCTAAGCAATAGCTTAAAAAAAGAGGAATGAGGAATGTTCCAAGATATTTATTAATACTAATTTTGGAATGATATTAAAAAAGTACGGATTTTCGAACTTACTACTTCAGGGAGTAATTTCTTAAAACAGTATCGTCAGAAAGATTCAAATTCTTTTCGAACTATTATGACTGGTTCGGAAAGAACTATCGCCAGCGACTGGCGAGCGCTAGATCCATGTTTTTGCATTATAAAAAGGATAAATTTTTTCACATTTCCTAGCACCATTCAGGAATTGCATATAATACCAATGTTGCCACTCGCTGGTAGACCATACTCGAGTTCAGCTGACTAACATAAAAAAATGTTCTTTCCGGTAAAATTTAAGAATGCTTCGTCTACATACATATAACTTGCAGTGAAGTAATAATCTAACTTAATCAGGATTATATCATAACATGGTTGCGGTAATCTTTTTTACAGTAGTAATAAGCTGCATTAGGAACCTAAAAGCAAATATGGAGGTGCAAGGTGAGGAAGATCCTCCGCCAGGCTGGGTCATCGTGCCTGGGGACTGCAGTCCAACTTTACATCTCGGACAGTTGTATATATGCAGATTCTCAAGAAAACTTCTTAAGCACGATGCAGGATGTAGGATAATCTGGCGCCACGCCATCTATCTTTCAGTGTGTGAACTATTTCACTGTTACTGATCGCTACACAAAGTTGATAAAAATTCAAACCAGGATAATAACTTAAACCGTTGCAAAAATACTACAAAGGTATCGAACCCCGCTAAAATGCCTATACAAAACGAACATTTCAAATAGCTTTTCCATTTACAATGGTATCTGAAAAAGAATTTCATCGGAACATAGTCGAACATTCTATAACCTTCTATTGTCAGAGCTTAATAAAGCTTTGTAACTTGAAAATTGTGAAAAGTGTGCTTTTGAACGCAAGCGACCGAGTCGTTTCCTTTTTGGATTGATTTTTATGAATCGTTATGGCGAAACTTTTTTGGAAATTGTATGGTAAATGCCAGTAAAGTAGCAAATAATCAAAATCTTTACGTCTAACGTAACTATTATGAGTTCAAAGAAATTTTATTTCACAAAAGAACAGAGTTAACATAATAAGAAAATTACCAAATTGTTTTCGGAATATTTGTCAATACGCGTCTATTGAATTCTAAAATAACAATGGAACACTAAATAAAACCGTAGGTATTATTTCGTCAAAGAAAACAAAATACAAAATAAATTGATCTCACAGAAAAGAGACATTCGTCGTATTCACAAAACAATTTATATCACAAGCAGTTTATAAGTCCCACATTGAACTATTGTCCTTGTACAATTGTGATTGAAATCCTGGATTACAGTCTAACAAAATTACTCGCCCGGTTTCTGGGTAAAGCTATTATTGAAAACGAAATAACAGGCCAGTGCCGTCGCTACCAATTCACCTATTTGTACGTACCATGATGACGGTAAAGCTTAATTTATAAGCACCATGTTTCTGGAGAGAAATGGGGAAATACGCAATAATATTCGAGGCGACGCCGTTTGACTATTTTCTTTGTGAAGAAGCCTCGCCTTACTGCTGAAACTCTTAGCAAATATTTCTTAGCGACAGATTTTGCAACTTTAGGGAACTTTAGGGCCAGTTAGGTGGGTACTACAGAGTACACGGTGGGATTCCAACGTGCAAGACAGTACTCAAACCAGGCTTTCAGTTAATTCTGCCACATATAATAGCTGTAAATATGCCTCATGCCTAAACTCAATAAAAACAGTGGAAACGCCCTTATAACTTCTCTATCTAGAGCATGCTTTCCTTTTCATTAAAACAGCTGCAGATTGAAACAAAATGTACAATCGTATGCTCACAAATTGCCTGGTGACAAAGAGAAGTTGGCAATAAACAATGATAATAGGATCAGATTATAGACAAATAAAGTTTTCCTTCTATTCAAGCTTACTTTATCCGTCTTTATAAGTAAGTTTAACGAATAAATCAATGGTACAGTATGAGAGTTCTTTAAAAAAGGTATGAAGACTTTTAGTCCCATGGCTTTCATCCCTCCTCATAGCATGTCCATAACACGACGAACGGCACAAACATTTCAATCACTGGCAGTACTTTTAGACTTTCTTTTATGTACTAAATAACTTATTTGAGTAAGAGTATATAATGTAATTATAATGTCAGCTCAGTAATCATCATCATCATCATCAGCCTATAATATCCTACTGCTGAGCACAGGCCTCCTTCCACAAGTGAGGGTGAAAGGGAATGGGCAATACTCCACCACGCGTGCCCACTGCGGATCGGTGGAGGTAGGCTAGTGGTCAACCTACTGTTGGAATTTTTCAAGCCGCCTAGGAGGCATCCAATTAGCTTAACGACTATCACAATTAAGTGATAACCGGGACCAACGCTTAGACACACATATGACAATCCTTACGACACTTTGCGAGAGAGAAAGAGACGCATAGACATTCTAGTCGTGAGTCAATATTAATTTCGTTTATCAACCCTTATCAACCCGAATTCTTATGTATAATTTCGTATTTTACTGAAAATAATTACGAACGTGCAAATAAAACTAGAAAAGTGTATGTTATAGACATGGTTCTGTGAGCAAATGTCATGTGAATAGTATGAAATAGCCCACATAATTGGACGTAGTTAAGCAGAAAGGACTCAAACCACACAAAGTCACTTTTGAGCTATAGGCGTTTGAAGTTTTAACTGTAATTTTTTTCTATGAAAAGGTGCTCTTCATACTGTGGGTTGGGTCGGGGTAGCGATAAAAAAACAATTTCAATCAAGAAAACAACGAGTTTTCACTAAAAGACAGATTCGACCTTCAGGCATACTTAAATCTATTTTGACCAATGTGTGGTTTGAGTCCTTTCTGTTTAACTACGTCCAATTATACGTTTCACAGGTAAATACGTATTTTTGCATTGAAATGTTTTCAACTATATTTTATCACAATATTATCATTAATCGGCTCCAAAATCAGTTTTTACAACAGAATATCCATTGATTTATATTTAAAAAGGTATGTTTGTAACTCAAGACTAGTTTTTATTTTTCCCGTAAAAATTCCTAACATTCATTTCCGTCTCATTTTCTTTGTAAAATTTCTTTGCATGAAATGAACTTAAGTGCTAAAGTATAATCAACAACACAAGTGCTATGTAGATCAAATATGCGGGGTCAACACCATTTCATAATACCTACAATTTGCTGAGTGACTATTATAGTGGTTTCATTGCTTTCATTACAGCTGAATGTATCTATTGTGCTTGTCTACAGATTATATCTAGTACGGTGTATACAATAGCTATGTATACAATTGTGTGACGTCGAATGATATTGTTGTGATTTAATAGTGTAAATTGCTATTGTAGTTAAGTATCTCTATAATAAAAGAAACAGATGACAGAACAGCAAAGTCTTGGATTTTTTTTACAAGTTCCTTTAGTAGCATAGGCGTCCACTAAAGAAAAGTATTGCAACATTTTATTTAATGTTTTAGAGAGGTAGAGGCAAAGCATTTTTTTTTACTCAAAGAGCTGGGTGTTTGGTTTTTTTTTTTTCAAAATAGCTATCTTAATCAGACCTAGCTCCTACAAGCAGCACCTGTTCACAAGTATGACGCGTGTGGCAGCCATCGCCCTCATCGCCATATTAGAGGGAAGTGAGCGATCCGTCACACGAAGGGTTGGCCTCATCATACTCAAAAACATTTTTATGTAAAATGTTGCCGCCAAGACACATGGCTCGTACTGTCAAAAAATTATCAGATCTCATGTAGAGCCAAGCTTATAACTCCACATGCACTTACTCTACAAGCCCTAACATCACAAACTCTACACACCGTAGTCAAAATATGTGGCTTGGCCGTGTCGCTACCGTCACATGGGAGTAAGGTGAAAAATGTATTCACTGTTCATTACTTTTTTGTTATTCAATAGTTCTTGTAGTAGTGAAACGGCCAAGTTGTTTATCTGGTATAATCCAAACCCAAGTTATGAGGGTTCAAAAAAATGACGTAGCGCTTCGAGAAAAGGTTTAAAGGTAGGCCCTTTCGCTTCGCTCGGCTGTCTTGGCGGGAGGCACTTCCGTGCCCCCAGATAAACTGACTAATCTCTTGATTCAAAAAAATCTTTTACTAATAGGAAGCTACATCATCCCCGAGTATTATTGTATTTTCCGGGAATGCGGGTATAATAGTAATTACTTGTCTTCTGTCCTTTTTGACGTCAAATGTTATGAGCCCGATCTGGGGAAGTATCTCCCTAACCTTACAGAATACCGCAGCCAAATAACTTTATGTTATGTTCCTGCGCGTGAGTAAGGTCGCTAGACCTCACTGGGGAGGCGGAATTCAAATTCAAATTCAAATTCAAAATCATTTATTCAACCTTCGCAGGCACTTATGAAAAGTCTGACTCTAATACTCTAATACCGGTTCGGAAGGTTGCATTTGCTGAGAAGAGCCGGCAATAAACTCAGCAATTACTCTTTTCAAAACAAGCTTATATTCATTACATAATATTTACATTCTAATCGCACTGACAACAATTGCGTGCCCCGGCGAGGCGGCAAAACTACAAAGTAGTCTGAATCTATATTTAATAAGTAAATAAATAAATGGCAAACTTAAGCAGACCAGCCCCCACAAGCAGCACCTGTTCACAAGTATGACGCGTGTGGCAGCCACTTAGAAATAAAAAATTACTAAAGGGAAAATACTAAACACACAATTTGTTATCACTGTGACTATTTACAACATTAGATTAAATATAATTTATATGGAAGGGTCGGTAATGCGTGAGTGATGCCCCGGGGATTGCAAGCGTATCTACGGTTAACCGCTTAACATCAGCCTTATTTGCTGACTTCGTAGTATTTAAAAATCCCCTAAGGGACAAAATTAGTGGATTCGGGTGAAATTGCGTGGCAGAAAGTTCGCTAAATAAACTAGTATTTTTTAGTTGATTTAGGTATTCCTAAAACACAAAAGTCATCAAATTATCTACTTAAATATTTCTTGGGTAGTTTTTCTAATTTGAGGACTATTGTGAACGTACAAAAGTAATCTCTAATGAGCGCCAGAGACAAGGTATAATTTGATTTGTAATTTTGTTCTCTTGTTCTACAATTGGAATCTGTTTTATTATTTGGCTTTTTGTAACCAAAGAATGTGAATGCCTTTAATTTTCATTATAATCACAATACTTTTAGATTGCCTAAAAAAAGGCTGTCAACTTTAGTACTTAATGCGTAAATGGTGTATAGTTCTCAACTTGTGGGTTAACAACGGTAAGGCCATGGTATGGCTCAATTTTTATTGCCGAGAATACAATGGAAGCGATTTTTTTTAACGAAATTATATAAAGTATAATGAACTTTATGCCTTTAACATACAAGGCAGGAGTACGAGACAGGAGAATGTATACAGAGTAATTGGTAAAATATTAAAAACCTTCCAGCAGGGCTATTTTAAAACGCTCGGATTCGATATCGGAAACGGATTCAAAAACTACGGCGGTGAATTTCCGCAATTGCTATTTTAATTTCCGAATTCGAATATTTTTGATGTTTCTTTACGGAAAAATCAATTCGATTCATCGAAATGATTTCGGAAATTAAAGTAGCAATTGCTGAAATTCGCCTCGGAAATTTTTGAATCCGTTTCCGATATCGAATCCGACGTTTTAAAATACCCCTGCAGAACTGTATTACTAACATCATAAGCAACAGGGATTTGTCCCGCAATAAAATTCAACCTACTATTCTTACGTAGATTTTTTTGATATTTAATTTTTTTGCTAGAGTTGTGTGTCTTCCCCTTAGGTACTCCAAGTACATAATCAATAGGAAATGCCTAGCTGACGTAAAAAGAGATACTTTCTCTGTCTACGCTAGCTGAATAGTCCCTCCATCTTCCATCCCTTTCGTATTGAAATTATAGTGCTGCCAGCCCATTTCCATAAGAACCATCCCAAAGTGCCGAGTTCAAAATTCAACGAATTCCAGTTTCAATGATGTCATCAGATTACTAGTTTTGCACTAATTCATTGAATAGGTATCCGATAAATTTAGATTATATAGATCAGTCATCTTGTGAATAAAGCTGAGGCCGTGGCTCAGGTTCGTAGAACCCGATGATATGGGGTGGAACCGGATCCGAAGACTAATTAATTAAATTGTTTTAAAACATACGGCGGGTAATTTGGTACGGTCACGCGCGACTGATGTAATTATTATATTAGTTACTACTGTTAAGTCTTAATCTGCACTACTATATAGTAACTTTTTATATACTACTAAGGTAGCAAACAAGCGTATGGCCCGCCTGATGATAAGCAGTCACCGTGGGCTATGGACGCTTACATTACCAGGAGTATCACTCGCGCGTAGCTGCCCCTGCAAAAGTCTCTTTAAACCCTTTTTATGAAACACTATGCTATACTTCCTCGGAAAAACCAGGACGGGGAGCTCACTCCACAGCTCGAGAAAGCTCTGTGGTAGGTATTCGTTATTTTTAATCGACTTCAAAAAAAGGAGGAGGTTCTCAATTCGAATGTTTTTTTTTTTTATGTTTGTTACCTCATAACTCCGTCATTTATTAACCGATTTGGAAAATTCTTGTTTTATTTGAAAGGGTACGCTTCCCGTTTGGTCCCATTGTCATCAGATCGGGATTTGATTACTTCTTAGTGTACTTTGAAGTCGGTTTAAGGTTTTTGTAAAACAGTCCAATTATGTATTTCATATTCTTAATGCTAATACATCATTTTGCGATAGTTATTCGTAAATGTTATCATAAGGTTAAAGAGACTAATAGAGGTAAGGATTATTAGTCTGTTTGTCTTATACTCTGTATAGGTAGAGTTATTTAAAATATTTTGGTTTATTATATCTGCGTGACAATTTTATCGCGATCTGTTGAGCGGTTTGGGCGCCAAATAGTAATAGGCCATTAGACAGTAAATTTTCGTATATGAATTATGAGACAAGCGCACATTACTTCTCCGTATGTACCCGACACTTAACCAGAACAGATTAATGAAATTTAGCTTATCAACACTACACAATAGAAACCTTGAAATATTAACTCTGATGAGATTATATTACAAACTTTATTTTAATCAAAACCCTTAGCTAATGTTCGGAAAACTTCTACAAAGTTCGATAACATCTGAGTACCGAGTCAAAATTACTGATGTTTTTTTTTTTTTTTTTATACCACTAAGGTGGCAAACAAGCATACGGCCTGCCTGATGGTAAGCAGTTACCGTAGCCTATGGACGCTTGCAACACCAGGGGCATCACCCTGAAGAAATCTCTTCACGCCCTTTTTGAAGAACCCCATGCTGTACTCCATTGGGAAAACCACGGCGGGGAGCTCATTCCACAATCTGAGCGTCCGCGGAAGAAAGCTTCTTTGAGCCCGCACAGTTCGAAACAATTCTGGTTTCAATATGTGAGGATGGACTCCCCGTCGATGGCGAGAGTTGCGATGGTAGAAGGTAGCAGTGGGCAACAAGTCGAACAATTCTTTAGAACACTCTCCGTTGTACAAGCGGTAGAACACACATAAGGAGGCAAAGTCTCTCCTTAGATAAGGATGATGTATTGAAACTATGTGAAAAATATGTTTACTTTTGCTTTGAATTTGTATAGACTTGCATAACCACTCACTGTTTCCATCCACAAATACTGGGACAATGTTAGACCGTATACACGTACGTAGACACGAATTGTAAAGCTGCAGGGGCAGCTGCGACCAGTGCGGAAAAATCAAAATTCAAAAAATAATTGTGGCTTTCACGCAGCACTGCAGCATGGGGTTCTTCAAAAAGGGCGTTAAGTGAGCGCTTCAAGATACTCACGTCATCAGGCGGATCGTCTGCCGGCTTGTCAACCTTAAGACATCTTTTTATATTAAATCCTTATTATCTAAAAAAATAATCTTACTAGAGAATTTTACTATGAAAGTAGCTTCCGGGGGCCAAGTCTGCTATACTAAAAAAAAAATATTATGATAAGATCCCGTTATAAATCCATTGGTAATAATGAGCCCATGGGCGTATAAAAAAATCACGACGTAGTGTCGCCCTATAAACGAGTGAAGCACCAAAAGGAAGCCGGCGTTCTTGTAAATACATGGCCTCACACACACGTATACACCATAGGAAGCCGATCGGTTGTCATTCCACATTGAGATGTTAACAGTGACAATAAGGCTCAGTACCTATCATTTGTGCCTGCTTGGGCCAGTACTTATTTTAGTCACGCATACGTAGGAAATTTTCGGCTTCACTTCATTTTCGCTTGTCACTCAGTCTTGATTTTTTTATACGTCTATGAAAGAGCCAATGTGCATTTTCTACTCAAATTCATGATGGTTTTGGACGCCATTGAATTAGTAGACTACCAAAACTGTCAACACTGTCAGTGTAAATTTGACACCACTGGAATCCTAGCTAATATTATAAATGCGGAAGTGAGTTTGTTTGCCTACGCCTTCACGCCTCAACTACTCAACGGATCATCATGAAATTTGGCATGCAGATAGCCTATGGTATGGAGAAGGACATAGGCCACGCGGGTGAAACTGCGGGGGACAGCTCGTACTATTTATTTCTTTGGAGCTGTTTAGCAGACTTGGGCTCAATGTGATGTATTTTATACTAAATATCAATTTCCTTTTATGTTTTTCCTCCATTCAATAATTAATTTAGGTTTTACGACCGTACCGCACGCTTGACGTATTTTCATTACATAAAATGCTTTTTTCCATGGCTGTTAGCATCGATATATTATTTGAGTTATACGTGTGTATGCTCGTAAATAACCTTGCGAGTATCGATAATGGGGATGTTCCCTGGGTAAAAATATAATAATTCTAATTAGTCTTTCAGTTAGATTATAAAAAAATATTGGACACGTATTTTTTGCTTTACTTACCAAATCATAAACAATTGACGAAGATAATGAGCGACTAAGATCGGGAGTGGGGGCTCGTGACGTCACTTGTTACTTAAAAAGTGTATCACACCGTGACGTCACGCTGAACTTCAACACACGATATCTTCGTATTTTTTTGTTTCATTGACAAAAGTGAAAATACGTGTCTAATATTTTTTGATAATGTAAATGACGGACTAAATAGATTTTTTTCAGGCAAGTAGCCCATTATATGGAACTAGCTTTCCGTCCATGGTATCTACCGCGCCTCTTTCTTTAGCCCCCTTAGGACTGGTATTTCCGAAAATCCTTTCTTACACCCTTGAAACATTAGTAACCCTTATACCCTTATACCCGTTAGGGATCGATTTTCAAGAAACCCAAAAACACGTGTTTCTTTATTTTCTATTCGAAGTATTAATATCGAGTTCCTAGTTAATAGAACCGCTTCTTCCAAACACATTTACACCCTTAGAGGGTGTAAAAGTGTTTGAAAGAAGCGGTTGTTAGGGATAGTTTTCAAAAACTAATAATGAGAAACTAAGTATATTATTTATTTAGGTAAGTAATCGTGCTAAGTTTCTAATCTATAAAGCCGAGGAATAAGATTTTTCATACAAACGAAATCCCCTCCTTTTCATCCCCTTAAAGGTTGAATTTCCAAAAATCCCTTCTTAGTGGATGTCAACGTTATAAAAGTAACCTGTGTGCAAAATTTCAAGTTTGTAGCCCCAGCGGCTTAGACTCTGCGATGATGAATCCGCACTCAGTCAGTACTCAGTCAGTCAGTCAGTCAGTCAGGGCAAGTAATTATATTTATGTATAGATTCCCTTGTCGATTCAGTTTTGAAGCAAATATCCAGGGACAGACATACGAAAGCGTTTTTGCTGAAACGGAGGCGCTTCGCTCGCTCGGTCAAGCTAGAAAGAAACAAAAAATATTTTGATAAAAGAAAGAAAGAACGAAGAAAGAAGAAACATTTATACCGACATAGACACAACATTACAGAATCTACACATTACACTTAGTTTTTCAAAATTCAACGGAAACCACAAAGTGGCAAGCTGGAAGGATTATATACCCCTACTAGCTTCTGCTCGCGGCTTCGCCCGCGTGGCCTACCGGAAACAAATGACATATTTTTCTTCAACAATAAAACAAAACAACTTCATCCCGCTTCGAAGGTGGAATTATTAAAAACGCTGAGACACGTATAAATTAATTTTCAATCTTCAGCCTAAACACAAAATTTGAAGATCCTAACTTCGAAACTGACGGACTTTCATACAAACTTTCATCACCTATTTTACCCCCTTAGGGGTGGAATTTCGAAAAACCCTTTCTTAGTGGATACCTACTCTCCACAAAGAATATACCCTCTAAATTTCATGTCTCTAGGACCAGTGGTTTAGGCTGTGCGTTGATATATCAGTCAGTCAGTCAGTCAGTCAGTCAGGACTTTGAATTTTATATATTTCCCGATCTGTAGCTTTCTGGGCGACTCATTAGCAGCAAAACCAGACTATGCAGCAAAAGTTTATGTATTTATTAAATAATGTTCAAAGGCAAATAATCGAAAAATTAACAGGAAGTATCTGCTAACTTCCATCCTTAGGAAAAATAATTAAACATCCACCCACGCGCTCGTGAACAAAATTTTCCATTGATTAATTGTTGCTACGGTAAACTTATTTCCGCTTGACTTGAAGGCCTTAATTAGTTATTTTTTATGTCACAATTAAACCATGGTTTTAGATCTGATGGTGTTCTGTCACGTCCTCTTATAGAAAACTTGTACTTTATAAAAAAATACAACTTATACAAAAACGTTGCTATTGTTCTTGGCCACGTGTAAAATGCAATGTTTTCGATTTAATTGATTAAAGGCATCAAAGTATAATATTATATGTTTGCAAGTATAAAATGCATGTAGCTAAAAAAACGCCTATACCTAATAATGCGGTATTTATATCCAAGTATCCTGCCTGCCTCTTTTTCTACCTGAAGCCTAAATACCGGCAAACTTCTTGGCACAAAATGTAAACAGCACATAAGCCAAATTGTAGGTCTCTTTGGTTGTGAGGTGCGACAATGTCGAAGCAATAGATTAAAAATATCTACGAGTACATTTATGTTGCTCGCCAGTAGACCTGCGCAAGCCATTCCCCACTACGCCCAAATTGTGCCAAGAAGTTTGCCGGGATCTATACCTGCGCACCAACGTATCCATACTCCAAGAACTCAGCATCACACGGCGTTTGTTGGCCGTCCGTAGTACAGTCGCGCATACTGCAGTTCTTTGGTCATGTGGTCATGTCTCTAGGCGGGATAACGACTCCATAGAGCGGCTGGTCGTACAGGGAAAAGTGGAGGGAATCAGATCGCGCGGCAGGTCACCTATGCGCTGGACTGACCAAGTGAAATCCGCAGTAGGGAATAGCTTATCCGATTGCACCAGAAAGTCTGCCAACAGAAAGAGATGGCGGGAGATCGTGCGGAGAGCCGTGTCCGCCTCTACCACCGTTGTGGACGCCTCAAAGTGACCACGACCGAGAAGAAGATAACCTGCGCACAAAAATACACCAAAGTTTTATGCCAATCGGACCTATTGTATAGGATACGCATAACGTATGCATGCATAACATATACACTAAATATTTTATGTGCCCTGCGTAGTTCAAATATTCCACACTAAAATATTAGTTTTAATGCTCGTTTCTGCCGTAAAATAGTTATCTGATATAGGATATACCTACTAGTCTTACATCAGTCCATTTTTTTAACGACGGGAACAACTTGGTACGCGAAGATTTTTTCAAAATTATCGGATTTAACTTAGTTAATGATACAACTTAAGAGGACTCAATTCGTCATACTTTTCATACAAAACCTCTGTACTTATTATGGCGTTTGGAAACATTTTTCGTTAGATGTTTTGAACAAATTAGTATCTTGTGCGCTATATCTAGCCGTGTATCTAGGCGTAATGTAATAAAAGTGTGAAACAAATTCAGTCAAAGCCTCCGAAAAACAGCGTTTTTGCCTGAACTTTGGCCATATCTAATGTACCTATAAATTGTAAAAGTAAAGAAAACATTTAGATACCAGGCTTGCAAATGTATTGGAGATTCTAAATATCTAATTGTTTTTTCACAAACTTGTAAGATTTTTTTACAAGAAGTATACTCCTGGAACAAGTTTTCTGAATGCGAATTCATGAATGACGACCTAGCGAAGCGGCCACGAGTGATCAGCGGAATTTACCGACTGATAACCGACGGCCCTGATGCTGTCTATCTTTTTTCGCAGTCAAACATTACGTTGGATGAAATAACAAGCTTTTAGACTATGCTTGCGTTGCAGTTGCGCAGGCCACAGAGGGCCACCTTAAGAAATGCTATTAAGGCGCGGACTGACTACGATTTTGACAGGACTCGTTCTTCACTGGAATAGGGTTGAAAATGGTAAATCATAAATGTGTCGACTCTATGAAATGGACTGTTATTTACGGGTTTTCTTTAGATTATACAGAATATACGCATTAAATTGAATAAGTGTCCGGTTAACATTCTAATATAATTCTGTATCTTATATATTCTTAAAAATAAAATTGTTGTCATCGCTGAAAATACGGAGAATTTCGACGCGAAAGATTTTTTTAGACGTAACTTACGATTTTTTTATTGGGAATATCAAAGCACTTTTTAATATTCTATTCGGTTAACATTTTTCTCAAAACCCTCTTCTATCCACAGTATTTTTTTGTGTTAGTTATTTCATTGCGTTACGTCATACTCGACTCTCAAAGAAACCCATTTTTGTGATTTGAGCTTAGACCCGGCCTTAACTGTATTCGTTTATTCGAACAAAAATCAGGGAAAATATCAAGTGTATTACCATAAAAGTGGGTCATAGTCGCGACTTCCTATTTCCGGGATTTTACGAGTATGAATAGCCCTTTGTTGAAGTGCTCGTTACGTTTTGTTACTGCATGTTGTGAACATACGGCCAGGAGGTTTCTTGTTATTATACATATACTTAAGCATAGCTTTACTGAATTATATTTCTAGTTTGGGTAATGTGTCCCTTACTCTTTACGCATTGAAGTGTTCTTGTCTAAATACAAGCGTTCGTCACCCGATTTCATTCGCAGTTCCCGAGTTAAAAAGTAAGCCATGTGCTAACCATGCCATAGCCAAATTAAATCACGATCGGTAATGCCCACAGGTTATCCCATCGAGGCATCGAGTTGTGATAAATATATTTTTCGCATTTATTGACCGAGCGAGCGAAGCGTCTCTGTTTCAGCTTGGATAAAAATGCTTTCGCATGTCCTGATGTCCAGATGTCTATAAAGGTCGCATTTCTTAAACAATTCTCGTGAAATTTTGTGAACAGGTTCGATAGTTATATGACATGTTTTGGAGTCTTTGAATCCTATAGCGTCTTTGAGGTTTCGGTGAGAAAACATTGCGAGGAAACATTTCACCAGTTACAAATAAACTAGTTGCCTGGTCTTCATAAAGGTAACATATTGGCAATCCTCCTAGTATTGCGAATATCCATAGACTTGTCTATGAAATGTACAGAACAGACATAGGGGCCGTACGTACCTTATCTCTGAAAAAAATAATACAGGTATATCTTTTTTAACAAAACCAGAGAGTTTTTTTTATATGACTAAGTTGGCAAGCAAGCATACAGCTCACCTGGTGGTAAGCGGTTACCATAGCCCTATGGATGCTTGCAACACTCACGCAATTCCGACCCTGCCCCCTCACCAAAGCTCTGGCAACCATATACTGACAGATACCCCAAACCATAGGAAAAACATTAAGTAGTAGTTTCTCAAACTTTTCTTCATACTACTTTAATACACTTTAAGAAACACTGCCTTATATGCCCTTACCCCTCTTTCAGCCTTTCGTTTGGTTAATTAATTCTACCCTCGTAAAACGATATAATGTGTCATAACGTAAATACAAACAATCAGATTTTATACATACATAAGTGGTAGTAAAAATAGCAGCCTCTTTGAAGGAAAACACGTTTTATTGCAAGCGTAAAATTTCCGTAAGTGTAAGTATTTATAGTAAGGGTCAGCTCACATCGAGACGCGATGCGACGCGACGGCGCGCACTTTTTATGATAGCGATTAATATAGAACTTTATTAACTATAAAAAGTAATTTAAAAAAATTCAATCGACTTCTAAGTACTCTGAAAAGTATGAAATAATTCTAATCTGACGCTGTCTTGAAGTCAGCGACAGAGAACGTCGTTATCCATTGAATATATTTCGGAGGCTTACTTTGAAGTCGATGAATTTTTTTAAAATTATTTCTTAATTTCATCATTTCCATACCATTTATTCCGTAAATTCTGTGTACAAACACAATCCAATTATACCAATCACAAATGATGGTGAAATGGAATGGGCAATACTCCACACGCGTGCCCACTGCGGATCGGTGGAGGTAGGCTAGTGGTCAACCTTATACTGTTGGAGTTTTCAAGCCGCCTCTAGGCCTCCAACTAGCTTTACGACTATCACAATTAAGTGATAACCGGGACCAACGGCTTTACGTGCCTTCCGAGGCACGGAAACGCTCGATTTGAAATAGTAGTAGTAATATTTATGTATCCCCGACTGCAAAACCTTATAAAATTCAAGTTAAGTATATTCAAAATTATTTTTTGCTTTTCAGTTTTTTCGGTGGTTTAATTTTTTTGTAAAAAGTTTTTATTTTATAATTTTTTGTATTCTACTAATTACTACATGCTTAATTTTTGTTTTCTTTTGATGTAATACAAAATTCAGCATTAAAATCTGTAGGTCACCCCTATTTTCCCACCCTTAGGGTAGGTTTTTTGCACACAAATATATGGGACCAACCTCGAGGTATACCCTATCCAATAAAAAAAGAATTATCAAAATCGGACACCTCTGTAAAAAGTTATGCGTGATCATACATAAAAAAAAAAAAAACCTCCTCCGTTTTTTCGTCGGTTAATAAATAAGATGTATGCTTCTCCATTGCTATTTAAAATACAGTGGACTAAAGCAAAACGTGGATAGTAAAATACTATTTCTTATCACTGCCAGACTGGAGTCAGATGATTTTGAGCTCTGAAACTTATTTTAGACGGCTATAACCAGACGGATTTTATTAACTACACTAGTAAAAGCTAAGAGGTCCAATAGCAATATATACAATTGTGAGTTTAGTAAGTATTCACAAAAGATTTCTTTTTCAAAGCTTTTATTTGCAAGCATTTATTTTTGCCCTGTTAGTATGGGTTGAATCTTGGAGCTGAATTTTAAAATAGTTATAGGTGCCCAACCGATTGAGCTGAAATTTTGCATACACGTTCAATTTGGATGACCATGCTAAGTAATTTCAATGAAAGGTTGTTTTTTGAAGGTTTTTTTATTATCATTTTAAATGCTTGTAATTGCCCACAATCTCAACGTGGTAAGTGATGATTTGGTCTAGAATTTAGACATAAAGCATAGAAGGGAAGTCTCAGAGCAATAGCAGCGGTCGGAACATACCGATTGTGGTACCTAGCTAGACCGATTCTACAAAATACCATATTATCGCGTTTAGTTCATAGATATTGACGAGCGAGACGTTTTTTATTATAATTATTTTGCATTTAACAAATTGTCTAGGTAATTGGGCAAAATGTTCATGGATTGCTTATTTCGGTTGCCCATACGAAGGAATTGTTAAGGTCCTCAAAACTTTTTTTATACCAAATTTTATATTCCAAGGACTCCTTAGTTACTCAAACAATATACTACAAACAATAGACTAGACATATATGGAAATTTCCAGCACTACACAATTCCTAAACAGTTACATCCACGATTTACTGCCAATAAACTCCCGAAGTATACGAGTATATCTATACATATACAGAATACTTCCACTTGTCAATCATATACAAAATATTTTATTGTAGTATTTACTACATTACATCAATATAATGAAACCTTTACAACGAACAGTGTTCTGAGGATGAAATTGTTTGATTTTCTACCGTCAACATTGACGGGGAGACCATGCTCACACATTTGAACCAAAATGATCTCGCAATGGACGGGTCAGTAGGCGATGATTATGATTCCACATATCATGCCACAGGTTGTCTGGCATCCATAGTACCTATAGCTCTGCTTAGTTGTGACCAAAAACCAAAATATGGCCAGTTACGTGCCGAAGGGTGTATGAAGAGATTTTTGCAGCGTCGACATTACACAAGTACCTACTATGTACCTACTTATGTTGCAATCGTCAATCAATACGCTAACGTAAGCGTTTACCATCACGCGAGCCATAGTATAGTATAAGCATAGATAGAGTATGAGTCGATAAATAACTATAGATTTAAGAAATAAAACTTACGGTAATATACCTAATCAAAAAAATCAAATTCAAAAAGTCATGTATTCAGTTCAGGCATGGTTCAGGCCCTAGTAAGGCACTTATGAACGCATACAGTTGAATTTACCACCGGTTGGGATACACTTAAACTGAGAAGACTCCGGCAAGAAACTCAGCAAGGTTTTTTTTGTAGAAGGATAATTTTGCTTTGACATTCTTAATCGTCACAGGTACTTTAATGTATATATATTATGTAATGTAAAGTTATTATACATTCATTTGTCCGCCTAGGCAAGGTTGAAAGGTGAATCATTAAATACTTTATGCGACAACTCAAACCGTGACAATGCTTTGATACCAAGACTGTGTTATACAAACTTCAATATTAAACCAGAAGCTTACGGCCCGCCTTATGGTAAACGGTTACCATAGCCATATGGACGCTTGCAACACACGACGTATCACTCACGCGTTTAATGACTCTTCCCCCTTCCCAATGAGCTCTGGCGACCTCACTCGCAGAACCACAATATTCAGTTATTTGGCTTCGGTATTCTGTAAGGTGGAGGTCATGGAGGAAAGAAAGAAGGTGGAGGTACTTCCCCAGTCGAGCTGCTCTTTGAGCGAGCCTCTCTTATAACTCTAATAACACGGTAAAAGTATCTATAGGTACTTTTACCGTGCTAATAAGTAAGCGTTTTATAATTCAGCACTAATTGCACTAATCTTATGGTGGGAACGAACAGGATTCGTTCGTTGTTCGCGTAGCGTGGACGGACTTGCGTGCCTCGAACGAGCATTCGTCTCGCGGTCGACTGCGCTTCGCCCGATTGTCAGTTTTTTCACGAACACAGATTTGGGGATTTGCATCGCGCTCGTTGTAGGCTCGTTATGTACGTCTACACTTGACATCGCGAGCAACAAACGTATTCTTCGTTCGTTGCTCGGCTTGTGCTCGCTTCGCGTAGCATGGACGCACCATTAGCTGTGCCTGCATTCACAATTTCGTAAATATCGACAGACGTTAGTCGTCTAGACAAACTTAGGTTTCTGATTACATAACAGCATGTTATTTGAATGCTGCTGCTCGTACAAGCACACTTTGCATAGTTTTTATGTATAGTTGATGTAATGGTAGGTATAATCGTGTAGTAATATCGATATTTGCTGATTGTAAAATTGCTTCTGGCATAAATAAAATTTATTATGACATGTCTTTTGAAATGGTTTGCATTTACCAGCAGTTTATTCTAAATTGTATTACTAACAATAATTAAAGAACGAAGAATTTAAATATTAGCCAATAAGTTTTTTTTAAATGTCAACATGTTGACAAAGGCAGACGGGCCACCTGATGGTAAGTGGTCACCGCCGCCTATGGACATTTGCAATACCAGGGGGATTGCCAATGGATTGCCGACTTTGTAGAGCTCTTTTTATGCCTTTTTTGAAGTACCCCATGTCGTAGCGCTGAGGGAAAACCGTAATGGGAAGTTCATTCCACATCCTAATGGTCCGCAGTAAGAACGTCCGACTAAAACGTTGTGTCGACAATCGAAGCGGCTCGAAGATGTGAGGATGAACTCCACATCGCCGGCGAGCAGTGCGTTGGTAGAAAGGTGATGATGGCACCAGGTCAAAAAGATCTCGAGAACACTCCCCATTATACAGGCAAGCATTATACTATTTATAATAAAAAAAACAGATACAGTACGGCCGCCGAGAAAATGTGTTTCTAAAATCACAGAAACAGCTAATTGGATTTTCACAAAGCTATACCTAAGAAAATATTGAGCCTTCCTGTGAAAGTCCCATCGTAATAGGATTAGCCGTACCCGAAAATAGCCCAATATTAACAGGTTTCAGAAAAGCATTCTCTCGGCGGCCGCACTGTGGTAAAAATCCTTTTAAAAGATTTTGACTTTTGTAATTTTTAAGGGAGAATTGGGGCGTTAGAATTAGAATAGAATTAGATCACACAATAATAGTCTGCTATCTTCCACACACAGCCTAATCCATCAAAGTGATAATAATGTCTTATACAGGGGCTAAAGTCATTAGTGGTAATCTATCTGTCTGAAGGAAGTCTTGAATTGCGTTTTGGATTGACCAACGCGATTCAATTAGTTCCTTTGAACCAAACGTAGGTTTCATCGATCATTATTTCGCCACGTTAAACTGGGTCTTCGGTGGAATTATGACCAGAAATTAATATTAGAATAGTTAAAATTAAGCCTAACCCTTGGCGCGATGGAGGTGGAGTAGAAATTTGGGAAATTATAAAAAAACTGATGAAGACTTATTAAAAGACTGAAATGAGAACTTTATATATTTTTAAGAAGCTTGTTTCCTGAAAATCAAAAAAGGAACCCGAAAAAATTATATTGAATGAATTCAAAATAAATTCTAGCCAAGTGCGAGTCGGACTTGCCAACGACGACGTTCCGTAAAGACGTTTCTTATGTTAATTTTAAATTTAATTTAATTTTTAGTATTGTTGTTTTAGCTGCAATAGAAAAAATTCAACTGTCTACCTATTACGGTTCATGAGATCGTTCATGAGATTCGAAGTCCGTCAGTGGGCTGATAAATAGACGGTTGGACGGACGGACAGCGCAGGCTTAGTAAAGGGTCCCGTTGGCATCCTTTGGGTACGGAACGCTCTAAATTAAGCCTAACATTCCATTTTAGTTCCTAATCTAGACTTTGCCTAAAATCACCTTTTCATGTCTTTTGCAACTTCATCATCATCATCATCATCAGCCTGTGGTCGTCCACTGCTGGACATAGGCCTTTCCCAGTAGTCGCCACCTCTTCCGGTCCTCCACTTTTCGCATCCACCCACCGCCCGCCAAGGTTCGCAGGTCATCGGTCCACCTAGCGGGGGGGCGTCCCACACTTCGCTTACCTGTGCGTAGTCTCCAGTCAAGAACTCGTTTACCCCATCGGTTATCCGTTCTGCGACAAATATGGCCTGCCCACTGCCACTTCAGCTTGCTTATTCTCAGAGCTATGTCGGTTAATTTAGTTCTCCGCCGGATCTCATCGTTGCGAACTCTGTCCTTTAGAGAAACCCCGAGCATAGCTCTTTCCATTGCCCGCTGAGCGACTTTAAACTTGTGGATCAGGCCAACTGTCAAGGACCACGTTTCAGCGGCATAGGTCATCACTGGAAGGACACACTGTTCAAAAACCTTTGACTTGAGACTCTGCGGTATCGGTGATGTAAAGACTCGGCGAAGCTTTCTATAAGGCCTATCTATGGTAAAAAAAGCCTTTGTTCTGACTACTATTATAAATATTATTGGACATTTGGCGTGGTTGGTAAGTACACCCACCCAGTACATACATTTGTGTACATGAAAACGTCCAAAAAGTTGTCGTTTGACCGTAATTCATCGTATTTTATATTTCTGTGCTTCAATGCCAAATCTCACGTGCCCGTAATATGCATAAAGGGCAATGATATTATAAGAGGTAGATAGGTTATAAGCGCTCCGAAAGTAGCACGTTAAAACTGTGCTAGTTAGCTCGCTTGAGCTCTGAGTCGCGTCAGAACGTCAACGACACGACATGTATGACATTACAACATTACGCTATTTATGTGTGCGTTAGTGTCCCATTTATGAAGTTCAGATCCTATGTAGGTAACCTATCTACCTCTTTACTTATAATATCATTGTAAAGGGGTACATTTACAAAAAATATAAAATGTATGTATATCAGTTATCTGGTTTCCATAGTACAAGCTCTGCTTAGTTTGGGATCAGATGGGGATCATATGACCGTGTGTGAAGATTATCCCAGGACATTTATTAACCGGTTTTTTTATACCACTAAGGTGGCAAACAAGCATACGGCCCGCCTGATGGTAAGCAGTTACCGTAGCCTATGGACGCTTGCAACACCAGGGGTATCACTCGCGCGTTGCCGACCCTGCTGAAATCAAGTTATTTATACACCAACACGAAACACAACATAAAAAATGGTAAATAATGTAGGTAATAGCAACCCTATGACACAAAAAGCATAGATAAACAATGCTGAGTACAGTCACGCACAAAAACATAACAAATGATAACATTAGTCACCATTAAGTGCACAATGAGTGTGTCGTTGTCGCCGAGTTGACTCTAAATAATCATTTGATACTACCCATTATGTAAGACGTTAATGCTAACGTGTATCTTTTATTATTTCTATGTTTTGTATTTTCAAATGTCTCATATATTTTTTATTTATTTAATATTGTGTTTGATATACTATCGGTCATGCATGCCACAGTAAGAGGGTTCGATTCCTACCACTGACATCATGTACTCGTATATTCATATTTTACATAGCTCTGCTTAGTTTGAGAATGTCCCATAATTTAATATTTTTTGTAGCATTTTTAGGTATTTCTTTTAAATTAATACTTATTAACTAGAAGAAAGACTTTGGAGTAGGTATGCGAAGTTTTCTTCGGTCTCTTGCATTTTTAGTTCTAATTTTAACTTGAGAAATATTTATACCCAATGAAATTTAACTGTACTGAAGTATTTTATTACACTGAAAAACGGTTTAGAATGATTTTATATTAAAAAATCTCAGCGCTTTACCAACCCTAGTTGTTTCCCAAACTAAGCTTCAGTCTAAATAATTGAATATCCTTATAAGAAGACTTTAAGTTCCGCTTCCAAATAACTTTAAGGTGGCTCGAACACACGGCAACTAGCAACGAGTAACTATTATCCTGTAATGCCTGAAACCAATATTCAATTTATATATTTTACACATCACACATCTATTACAGCTACATTATTTAGGTATCCTTTAGTTTGATTTGGTTTCGGGCGTAAGAAAAAAGCAAATATCTCTAGGCTATCAAACAGCTAAGGACGAGGCGGCGAAGGGTTTTGTAAAATTCCCTCCTGAGGGGGTAAAATAGGCAACCGCAAGAAAAGCCGCAAGCCGAAAAGCTAGTCCTATAATAGTAGTTAGTATATTCATGAATCAACAAGAGGCGGAAACGAGAAAGAATACAATCTAGGAACTTTCAAGGCCAGAGTGAATAGGTTTAGAATTAGGTAAGCGTGTTTCATCTTAGGCTTCGTCATCGCCTCTTATGGGCGGGTCAGTGGCCAATGGAAAGCCCATTTAATTAAAAAAAAATAAGAAAATAATAAGCCTAGATTATATCATGAAGTGTAGTCCCGATGATACAAAATATCAGGCCGTGGAAATGTTCAATCGTTCAAATATATACATTCGAATTGAGAAATCTCCTCTTTTATTGAAGTCGGTTAAAAGCTCAACGTTGTTATAAATTAAAAGCTTCCGATTAATGATTTTTACATGAACAAATATTTTGTATTTTTATGACATCTGATGACCTTTGTATTTCAAACACAGTTTTGATATTGAAAAAATTAAAATTAATGAAGTTAAATATTATCAGCATTGTATATCAAAATATTGAGGTCAATCGCAAAGCGTTTACCTACCACTTCCCAGGTATGCGAGCCGCATAATGAAAAAAATAATACTTCAACAACTAATATTAAACAAAGTTCCCTATCAAACATTTTTCTTGTTTTATATCAAAGCTTTGCCAAGCTCATTTTTATCAAAAGCTCGTAAAGCTCAAATGAAAATTTGTATTTAATTGACCTTTGACTCTGAAAGAATAAAAATAGAATAATTAAGTTAAAGTTCTTTTGAGGTTTGGAGTTCAGATCTTTCAAAAAAGGTAAATTAATTCTAGTAGTTATCTAAATCGACAGGTTTCATCGAGACATAATTCTTTTTAAGACTACATTTTGAAAACCAGACAGGGACGGCCTGTCTGGTTTTCAAAATGTATAACCTATAACCAGATTAATAGGTAATTTTTGACAGCGTATATTCTTATATCGTATCAAAAAGATACAAATATAGTACGGCAAGGAGAGACAAATATGACTTTTCAGCTTGCTAAGGTGTTGACGAACCTTAATTATTCTACAGCGATAGATAAACCATACTTTTGATCTCTGCTTGTTAAATAAGGATTTTTTTGGAATACTATAGGTATTAATAATAAAATAAAATAAAAGTTAGACAGGTATTGGTGCCGATTCTGTTGTAAATCGCACTAAACTAATTTTAGTCACATCTCATCTCTTTCTTACGAACATTATTGAAAAAGGATAGAACATATTTTAAGTTGCCTAATTAATCTTTGCCGTCTTATTTTGCGTGTATTTAAGCGTAACCGCGATAGATGGCGACTAAATTTATATTGAAAACAAGAATTGGACTAATTTGACAGGACTAAATTTCTTACATCCTTTTCTTATGTTCTTTGTTAGAAAGAGACATAGTGACATTAAAATTAGTTTAGTTGTGAACAACAGAATCAGGGCCATTGTCAGTCGAGCACTCCTGTCAGAGAGGTTGCAATAGAAGACCCACCATGTGTACACCATTTCCATATTGGGTCTTCAACGTCAATGTTCTCCTTGGCTAGGGTTACTGCTTTCACAATTCTTCTCCATTTTTGCCAATGCCTAGCATTCCGAGTACAATTTACAATGGTAGATTGGGTTACAGTTTTGATAAGATCCGTCCAGCGATTAGATACTACGTGATGTTTTGCCTTCAACTCGACTTTGGACAAGTCAGTTAGGATGTGCTTACATAGATATGAATACAACACTGAATATAGCTATACTAAATAACCAATCAACAAATCCATTAGTCTTTGTTTCAAGGGTTGTCACCGAGGTTAATGAACTCAGCTTGTCACATTGTTTTCTCATTGATATTTTTCCGCCTCACTGTACATTCTTGAAGAGAATGAATATCGTTTCTGCTACATTGGTCACAGCTGTCAATTGTGTCATTCAGTCTTTGTTCAGATAATATTTTTAAAGTGACTGTAGTTCATTGGTCATGGGGAAGGTCAATGTGTTTGGATCTTACTAGCCGCTCAGGGCTTTGTTTCGGAGAAGGAATACATTGAGAGGCAATCATTAACCGACGGTAAGCCAAGGTTACACCTTTGGCTTATCAAAAAATATAAAATCGTTTATTCAATATCACAATTGATTCTACCACCGGTTCGTAATGCACGTGAACTGAGAAGACTTCTAGCAAGAAAGTCGGCAAGGCTTTTTATTTATAATCCACTGGTATGTCTAAGACCCGCGCGGAGTTTTACCAAAAAACAATTGATATTTTTTAACCGCCATCCAGCTCAGTATGATATACAGGTCGTTGTTTTAGTCAGCGACGAGCGCCTCAGGGTCGGTAATACAAATGATACTGGTGCTAAAAAAAAACTAAAAAAAAAACTTTATTTTTTTAAAATAATATAAATAAAAAAAATTAAAATTTGAAAATCATGTAATAAGCTAAAGTGTAGACATAATACTCAACGGGAGTACGAGGGAGTAAAGGGGTGGGGCGATGGCGGCTTGCGCCTAGCTCTAGTCTGTGCACGTGCCTAGTAACCATACTTTGCAGTAATTTTATTTCAAATTGAATAAGGTATTTCTCAACATATTTACAGTATTTAATGGAATTATGTCCATTTTTGGGGAATATATATTTTGTACTACCGCTCCTGGGTCGCTTGTCGCCGACCAAAACAACACCCTGTATGTACATTATGTATGATACATGTGTGCAAAGTTGGTAATTACACGCGAGGCGGTACTCAGGAGCATAAAGGAGCCGAGAGTGTAAGCATCAATGCACACGCGTGTTATACGGCGTTTTTCAACACACTTGCGAGGAAAAGAACAGACTTGTATTTTTTAATGTAGATTTTTTGATAATAAGCAATGAGAACGTTTTTTTTATACCACTAAGGTTGTAAACAAGCATACGGCCGCCTGATGGTAAGCAGTTACCGTAGCCTATGGACACTTGCAACACCAGGGGTATCACTCACGCGTTGCCAACCCTAAAGAAACCAACGTCAACAAATATGGCGCGCAAGTTTCTTTTTTTGACGATGGTTGCGCTGTTAAACTGTTTTACCCGTTCAAAATTGCATTGAAGTACAAACGGGATTATACCTACCATAAAACTGCGGTAATGTAAAGTAAAAAGCACTAGTGCGTAATAAGCTACATTAAGATGCTAAAAACCGTGCAATAAATGTCACTTTACGGAAGTGTGTTGAAAAATACATTATATTAAAATAAGCGATGAAGCGATGGAGCTATGAAGTGAACACTTGATTCAAATGCGTTCTTGTCTTCAATCTATCGTCATAATAACAACCGGATAACGGATTATAGGATAGTTCAATAATTAATAATCTGATGAAGCATTATATTATACGTTATTATAATTAAGAACATCACTAATTATAGTTCGAGTGACATATTAAACAACTTGTGCTACCAGTTGCATTCAATACATAATTACAAATGGATAACAACATTTAAAAACATCTATTAATAGAGTTATACAAATCAAGCGATTAATATTAATTTTCTGCTATTACACTTTCATTACCACACAATTACTGTAGTTTATTTGTTTGTGCATAGTTCTATTAATTCCCACGTTTTTTCTTAATAGATACATAATAGTATATTGTACTTCCTTATACGTTCATCATAATAATTATGTAACCTGGAGAATGCCTACTGCTGAAAATAGGCCTCTTTTACAATTTCCTAAACGAAACGGATGTGTGCCGTCTGTCCCTTTGGAAGTCCTGGTTGACGCTTTCTCAAGCATAACAAGTTTTAAATTATTTCATAGAACTGGTTTCATTCTACCCCACGACTTACCTGATAGAATCCTAACTATATTCTTACTAATATTATACATTCGAAAGTGAGTTTGTTTATTTATTTGTTTCTTTGATACGCCTTCTCGTCTCAACTACTTAAAACGCGGTGCGCTGGCTGCAAGTGGTTGGATTGAGTTGAGGCGGTGCCGCCCGGGCCGTTGCTGCGTGCGATGGAGCGGTGCTGACATAGTGAGCGATGACCCTAACGCGTGGTGTGAGCGATGCCTCGTGTATTACAAGCGTCCTTATAGGTACGGAAGTAGGATATGATTAGTGGAATTTAATAGCCAAGTGTATTTTACTATAACAATCAATTTCAAAGCAAGCAGAGCTCTTAAGTTAAATTTTAATTATAATCCGTTAACGTTCTGCTTACGCAATACAAACAGACAAACAGCACTTTACACTTCCTAGTTAAGCGGTAGTTTAAACAATAACGACAGCTATGCGCAGGGCTGCTGTCTGTCCGGAATTCGGGGTATTTGCGAGTAGATAAAGTTTTGACAGATACATTTCAAATACTTTGTTTACCTTGCAATAGTTAACTTAAAGTCTGGACTGACTATTGCAGTATGATTAAATTTTTTTTTTCCAAAATGTTGCTTGTGCAATTACGTAGTGTATATATAACGTTTAAAAAAAATCTTAAATGCTTCTCTAAGCATCCTTTATGCAGTATTTTCCGATTGGGGTCGACTAAACCTAGTCCATTTCAACCCCACCAAGACTCAAGCCTGCACGTTCACCGCTAAGAAAACCCGATGGTCTGTGGCTCCGCAATTCCAGAACACTTCCTTGAACATCAGTCAAAACATCGGGATCCTTGGCGTCGACATTTCTAGCGACGTTTTGTTCCGAAGTCACTTGGAAGACAAGGTTAAGCTGGCATCCAAAAAGCTTGGAGTGCTCAACAGAGCGAGGCAGTACTTCACATCGGGGCAAAGGCTGCAACTTTATAAGTCGCAGGTCCGGCCTCATATGGAGTATTCTTGTCATCCATGGGCGGAAGCACCTGGATAACAGCTTGGGCCTTTAGACTAGGTTCAGCGACGTGCCGCTAGAATTGTCGACGATCCCGAGCTGACATACGGTTTAGAGCCCCTCAGTCTAAGGAGAGGCCTCTTTATGTGTGTTCTACCGCTTGTACAACGGGGAGTGTTCCAAGGAATTATTCGACTTGATGCCCACGGCTACCTTCTACCATCGCAACTCTCGCCATCGACGGGGAATCCATCCTCATACATTGAAACCAGAATTGTTTCGAACTGTGCGGGCTCAAAGGAGTTTTGTTCCGCGGACGCTCAGACTGTGGAATGAGCTCCCCGCCGTGGTTTTCCCAAAGGAGTACAGCATGGGGTTCTTCAAGAAGGGTGTGAAGAGGTATCTTCAGGGTCGGCAACGCGCGAGTGATACCCCTGGTGTTGCAAGCGTCCATACCATCAGGCGGGCCGTATGTTTGTTTGCCACATTAGGGGTATAAAAAAAAATTGGAAATATATCGAATTTATCCGCTTGAATTCTTAAAAGCTTCCCATCTCTTTTCCAAATGTTGATGAAATGAAATGTTATGTGATGCTAGGAATAGGTCCCGGCTCAGTATAAACTGACCCTCGCGCTATTTCAGACGAAGCCCACGTCCATGACATAACGAATTTAGTATAGAAAATATATTTAAAAAAGAAACGAGTAGGTATAACAATGGCAACAAAATCGTGGGATATTATTATATTGCACCGCAAAATAAAAAATCTGCAATTAAAAGCATCAGCATCGAAAAAAAAACATTTAAATTTATTCAGTTTAGGTTCATAAGTGCCTTACTAGGGAGTAAGGCACTTATGAATGTTAAATTGGTACATACAGTTGAATTTACCACCCGGTTCGGAATACACTTAAACTGAGAAGACTCCGGTAAGAAACTCAGCAAGGTTATATTTTTTTTGTGGAAGATCTTTTAATGAGTAGATCACAATAAGGAGGAACGACGCCAAACCTAATTAATCAACCTACGAATTAGTTAAGTAAAACTAGTAATTTGACAGCCCTAGCTATATTCCAGCTGATCCGAACCGAACAAACAGTAACTGCGGTTAAAATTACGCGGCCTAGTGGATGCTGCGGTTGCAAATTATATAACGATCCAAGGCCTTTATCAGAACTACGCAGCGGGTTTATTACTTCTATAAGGTTTGTTTGGAGGTTACTCCTGTAGTAGGCTGAAATAACGACCACTGGATGCAATCGCTTGGGCCTTTTGACTCGGTACAGCAGCGTGCCATTAGACTTAAAGACGATTCCAAGTTCACAACCGATTTAGAGCCCCTTAACCATATCGGTATTCTACGGCTTGAGGACAGTGTTCTGAGGAATCGTTTGATGCCCACGACATTCTACCATCGCAACTCTCGCCAACTCTTAGGCTTCGCTCGGGACATATTCCTTTAAGCTTTGGTTTTATGATGGGTAAAATTAATTCTCCAAATTGTCTTGATTGTAGCATTGTTGAGGGTGTATATCATATAATTGTGGAGTGTAAAAGGAATGAGTCCGTGAGAAAATGTTTTTTGTCTCAGTTTAATATTATTCTATTAAATGTCGGATGGTGTAATAGCGTCCTGGCTTTTCCTTCTTCAAAGGAAGCTAGGTTATTGTACAAAATGGTTAATTTAGGTATTAAGTCCAGAAATGTGTTATAAGTGTATTTTAATTATTATGTAGGTATAGCCTCATTGTTTTTCCTTACGGGGGTGCATGGAACAATTAACCTATACAAGTGCAATGACGTTCATTTTGGTTGAAATAAATCCCGCCAATTTCCCACCGCCGACAATGCGCGTTGATTGGTTAAGACAAAGACGCATGCACTCTGATTGGCCAAGTCAAAAACACACGACGCAGCGAGTGGTCCTTACTGTTCAAATTCAGTGACAAATCACTGACTAGTTGTGGAATTATATTGTTCAGTATTACTACTCTATAGGAATATTTCCTCGATGCGGGGGTGACATGTTCAAATTGAACAAACTCCTTTTTTTTCAAATAAAGATTTAAAAAAAAACTCACGTCATCGACGGGGAGAGTCAATAGTCACAATTTGGAACCAAAATGGTTCTGAACTATGCGGTTTCAGAGGAAGTTTCTGCCGTGGATGCGCGGATTGTGTGAATGAACTCTCCGCCAGTAAAACTAGTACAATCAAAACAACATGTAAAGTAAACAACGTAGCATACCCAGTGTTACCCAACCGCTTAAGAGGAAAGGATGGCGGCAAGAAATTTGAAAAATAGGTTTTTAACATATCTATTGCTGTCGCGCTGTGCCCGAGCTATCCCGCCGTGGGCGATATAGACAACTACAGCTTGGACTGATTATACCTACTTAAATTAGATGAAATCGCTATTTCGTAATCCCCGGTTTCCTCCTCCAAAAATGGATCGATTAAAAAAAAAAACAAGAATTATAATAAGAAGGGCTTTGGCTATGTCTGTCGGTTTTCCTTTGTTTTATTATATTCGTCAAATCGGTTCGCTGGACGGCTGATAAGGGCGTTAAAAATGGTAAGTTTTTGTGATTTTAGAAGGCTCAGAATTATTATAATAATTAATTTATGGAGAAAAACACAACCGAGGGACATACACTGCTACGGATTGCATGGTAAAATAATCATTGCTCTAGTGTCATTATCCAGAGAGGAAACTGAGGATTACATTTGTATGGAACAAACGCCACCAGCATTTCCTCTTAATAACTTCTATTTACCATTATTTATAAACTGTTTCAAATCGCAAACGCGTATCGATACCGTAGTGTAAACACAACCTGATTGAAATCCAATATTTACGAGAACGTAGAAAATATTTTCAGATTAATATTTTTGTAGGTATAGATGTTTGGATAGGAATGAAATTATTTTTATGATTTATCAGGCAGAATTCCTACACTAAAGCGCCAATCCCACAGAGAGAGTTCTAGAGTTCCGAGTTCTGAGTTCTGCGTTCACTGTAATCTATTCGGCGCCTTTGATAACTGCACATAGAGAACTCGGGGTTCAAGAGAACGCGAGTTCTGTCGGAGTTCATTCTCTAAAGCTGGCAGTTGAGGTGACACGTCTGAGCTATCACTGTCTTATTTACCGAGTGACACAAGGCAGAAAGGACAATGGGCATTCTGGCCCATGAGTGGCATGACTATTGAAACTTAAGTAAGGCCAATGAGACGAGATAAAGAATGTCAACAAACTTTTGCTTGCTGTGTGTATATAATTACACCTTTTGTTACGGAATAATAATTACATTAAATGGAACTACCATGCAATTTCATAATATCTCCAATTATTTCTTAAATCTACTACATAACTTTTTTCTAAATACACCACGATAATAAGCTTTCATATTTTTGTTAATATATTATTGCCTAATAGAAAACAGAAATGATTGCTGGCCGCCAACGGGACAAGCTCCATACAAAGCCCATTTACCTTTAGAACTCTAGACAGCTCGCTCGCTGTGTGTACAGTAATGAACGCGTAACTCGGAACTCGGAACGCGGAACTCTTTTCTGCGGGATCGGCGCCTTATCTCTTGTACTGGGAACTTCTAATCTATGCATTATGTAACTGGATCTTATCCACTACGCCCACCGTTTTCAGGAACTATAAATAAAGCTCTCTGATGAATGAAATTATGCCATACTTTGACTTATCTAGTACGCGTGAGATCTAAACACTAATATTATATACCTTCGCAAGAATTTGTAAATAGGTATACTAATAACGATTAGTAAGGTTTCATCTGCTGAGAAGAGCTGGCAATAAACTCTGCAATAACTCTTTTCTAAACAAGCTTATATTCAACAACAAATAACTATCAATATAAAAAAGCCGACTCAGATCTGCACCCCACAAGCAGCACCTGTTCACAAGTATGACGCGTGTGGCAGCCATCGCCCTCGCAGCCATATTGGATGACCCCGTCACAAGATGGTATTCAATTCTGGATCCAATTTCAATGAAATTCTGTTATAAAGTCTCAGCTTATCAGTATATCTGTTGAAAAGCTGGCTCTTTGAAAAGATACCCTTTTGAAAATCAGTTCTTTTAATAATCTATCAGTCTCTTAGACGGTAATAATCTTTGATCAAAGATCGACGCTGATTAGGCCATCCAAAATAGTACAGTCAACGGAAGGAGACGTCAACTGACTGATGTTTTCAATTTCCTCGCGTCAATATCTCAAATAAGCTTATAGGATAATCCCAATCTATTAACTCCTCAGGGTCCCATCCCAACACAATGACGTAATCCATATAAAGAGTAGCTAAATATAAATTAATTAGTAATTGACTACTGTTTACCGTTTAATTAAATCAAAACTAATTTGTATAGTTACAGCTCGTTGAACTAATTTGCGTTATGATAATGAACCTTTTGGAAACGTAATTAAGGGCTGGAATGCTCAAATTAGCTATTTCCAAGTAATTATTACCTTTGTAGATATATTTTGTGAAAAACTATAGACTTTCTGTAATAAAGTATTGTGACGCCGACATTTAACGTTTGGCTTTGGTACTTCAGATACAATTGATTTTCTAGGTGAAAAGTTAACTAGATACTTTTTATTTAAGTGCCATTTGAAATAGGTATAATATAATCCTATCCTAACTATTATAAATGCGAAAGTGAGTTTGTTTGTTTCTTACACCTTCACGCCTCAACTACTCAACGGATCATCATGAAATTCGGCATACAGATAGCCTATGGTATGGAGAAGGACATAGGTAACTTTTTATCGGAAACGCGGGTGAAACCGCAGGGGATAGCTAGTTGTAAAGTCAAATAAAGGTAAAACATACTTTTAAAGACATTACATAAGTTTATGAGTGAGTCAAGATTTCTTTAATTTCACACACGTGTTTGGAAATCCTTGTCATTTTAAGACCATTTTTGATACGGTGTTATCTCAAAAACGTAACAAGTTAGGAATTCGAAATTCCAGTTTATTATGTACCATAAACTGTATTTAAACAAAAGCTACTAATAATAATTAAATATGAAATAATAAAACAGTTATGGCTATGTATTATAGCGCCTACTTGTCACATCATAAAAAAGTTGAGTTACAGAGGCACAAAATTTATCTGAGACCATTGAAATATAAAACTAAAGAAATGTAACTCGAGCTCAAAAATCATTCCACGCAAACCGAACCGCGGTGGGCGTTGCCAAAAAAGAGAGACTCATCGCGCTGACAGTTCGCCGGTATCATTGAGTCGATGCGTTCGTGTCGCGAGGGACTTAGAACTGTGATTATTATTGTGTTTTGCGTTGTTTACATTGTGCAAATATGCCGTCATGTGTTGTTAAGTGGTGTAGAAGCCATACAGATATGAAGAATGCTGGAATCACTTTTCATATGTGAGTAAATAAACATTTTGAAATCCTATACTTGTGACTCTGGAAAGTGTTATGCAACATGAACGCAACATGCGTATTTATTTAACACGTTTTGATATTTCACTTAAACTGTTATGCACTAGTACCTATAATTATAAAGAGGATAGAACCTTTGTGGCATAGCGTGCCAGCCGCCATTTTAGTTTTTTTTTCAATGTTGCGGCGCACGGTGTTACTTATGTATATGGGTAGAGGACACTTATACAAACAAAAAATGTTAACCAATATGGTGGCCTAAAGTGTCACGTTTCCGAGATATTTGGAGGTAATATCCAAATAAATAGTTAAATCGGTAAAACTTTCCAAGACGGGACGTGGGGTAGGGGGGAGGGGGGTATGCGAGGGGGTATGCGAGGGGGTACGGGGAGGGATGCTTGCTGGTCGCCTATGCCTGCTCTCCCTCCGCGCCGCCGGCTTTTTATATACACTCTAGGGGTAGTGACCACAAGACTACAAAGAGTGGGGGTGCGCTGAGTTGGTTTTTGAACCGTTTGAACCTACGATTTTTCTTGTAAAATGTATAATTGCAGTTTTTTATACATATAAAATAAGTTTGGATAAAAAAAAACCTATCAAAGTTGAATTTCAATATAAATACATTTAAAACTCATCTCATTTGGCTGTATGGACTACACTTTTTCCTAAAGAAACGCAACTGTCATGTCAAAAGTCGCAAAATTGTGATTGTATTAACAAATTTCAATACAAACTATGAGGTTGCTTCAAGAAATGACTTTGCAGAAAGACTTCTTAGATAATTTACTATCTGTTAAAAAAAATTGAATGCCCAGACCAGCGTCACGTCTCAACGTTTATCCGTTAAATCAACCTGGGTACTATTATTTAAATACAATTCAATGCATATAAACACGTAATAAGTTCATTTTTAATGATTGTCGTTATTCTTATATGGCGATCTTTACCTCCAAATATCTCGGAAACGTGACACTTTAGGCGCCGATTCCACTGAAAAGAGTTCTAGAGTTCCGAGTTCTGCATTCCGTGTTGACTATTGTGCACACAGCAAGCAGTCTAGAGCTCTAGAGTTCTGCAATATTCGCTACTGATCACACATCATACACTTTTTTTACTTTCAAAGGTGCCACATAGCTTACAAAAAATAAAAAGTAAACACATGAACAAGCTTACTTATTTTTCATAACACCATTCACGTATCTCCTGGGGGCCTACCACAAGCTCTTAAAACAAGGTTAAAATAACCTTATTCGTCTTTTGTCCCGTTTTGACGTCGGATGTCAAAGAAAAACAAAAGTCAAATAAGGTTATAATAATATTGTTTTAAGAGCTTGTGGTTCGCCCTCTGATATGACCTTAACGCGACCCATCACTCTATAATTCGTATGTAAAAACCATAAACTGATTAAAATACTTCTTAATTTTAGATCCTTACAATTATAACACAAAGAAATATTCCAAAAAGCACATCACAAACTTTTAAATGAATATAATAGAGTGGTATAGTTAAATTACAACTAATTAATCCGACTTATATATGCATATGCATTACGTTACTTTATAACTTATCCTCTTACAATCAATGCATAACATCGTCCACGCATCTCGCACTGCAGCAGGCGTGCGGACCAATTAGCATTAGGCTGTCCCGCCGAGAACCAATCATCGCGCTTGCCGGAATACAACGCGTTAGGCAAACGCGGTAAGCGCAGGTAATTGGCTTATTTGCATGTGTGTTCTTTCGTTCGAATACTAGAGATATTTTGTCAATGTAGTAAAGTGTGGAGCCGAATTTCGCGTTGATTTTGTTCACAATTATGCTTCCTTAGTTTTATATTTCGATGGAGACCATTGAAATATTCTGAGACTGTGAGTCGGATTCGTACTGGAGCGGCTTTTATAATATTGTAAAATTATTTTTCTGACACAAAAAAAAAATTAATTGGCAATATTAAATCGAGTCATAATACTTGAAATTGTACCCAACCGCTTTAATGAAGCTATCATAATTATCCTTATGCATCTTATTGTAAAGGCTATAGTGAATGATTGAAACATTTTATTAATTCCTGTTTCGCGAGTGCTTTTTGATATGGGTCACTGTGCGGTAGTCGTTAGGGTTGACACAAATGTTTGATGTATGAACTGTACATGGAGATCTGTGGAACTGTAGTTTTAAACATGACTTCATGAATTCATTACATTATAGTATATTCCACTAAATGTCATATTATATTCGTGTTCTTGACTTCTATGCTAACTAAGAGATACGCGGATGGAAGTTTCATTTTTGTAGCTAACCATCTTCGGCTACACCCTTACTATGTTAAAGTTATAGTCAAACACAAGCCTATCTACAGGGAGAAATTGAAATCATTCGTCAAAATTGAATAAAAAGTTTGTGTGAAGGTCTTAATGTATAAAATAGAACCCTCCCTTAAAATTTGTACCTACGATGTTTTCATGTTCAACCTGTATATTAATGAAAAAAATAACTTTTTAACAAAAAAATAAATCGCCTTCAAAGTAATTAATTATTTTTGAATTTTTTGTTTCATTATATACTGAATACATGTGCGTAACGTTTTCGAGTGTACAGGCCTGATGTTTTGTTGTGTGATTGCGTAAACAATGCATATTTATGCGATAGCAACAATCACGGCTGATTTGCTGTAATTTTTTTAAGAGTTCCGTTGTCTATCTCCGAAACTCATCCTTAGATCTATATGAAATTTATATGGGACCATTTCGGAGTATACCCCTTTCGGACAAAAAAAAATTCCAAATCCGTCTATATATGACGGAGTTATGCCCGAACATACATAAAATATATATATATATATATATATATATAAACCTCCTCCCCTTCTTGAAGTCGGTTAAAAACATATTGCACCATTATCGTCTTGTTCTGAGAGAGAGCTAGGAACTAGGAGCTAGACTCTTGTTAGTGTAGTTTTCTCGAATCTACGTCATGATAGATTTTTCATAATATGACATCGATGTCTATCCAGCATTTCTCTAACAACTGAAATTACACATAGCACATATATCCAACTATACATTAATGATATTACTTCATAATCAAACACGAAACCTAATTTCGTCATTGCACTGCGTTTTGGGTTGAATAAAAAAAAATACTCGTTCTCTACGGTCAATTTAATCCAATTTCCGAGCGGCCGCGTCCCTGATGTTTTTGTTCGGCATCCGTTACCCGCCGCATTGTATCGAATGAAAAACTATCGATTAATCGTCTGCGGTCGTACGATTCGGCCAATCCAATTGAAACAATCGATTTTCTTAATGCAAACATTGAATCGGAGCGAGGAATCATCGGTTTGGTAAATAAATGTTCTTGCGTTGAATCGGCTTTTATTTACGTTTTTATGTTTTAAGAGACTACTAGATGTTATCAATGCGGTTTCGGGCGAGTTTAATTCCGAAAATTCCGGGTATTTATAACCTTTAGTTGTATGTTATAATCTGCAATGGTATCACATCACATAAAACATCAAAATCAAATCAGTCAAACTTGTTTTTTTTTTTTTCAAGTTTAAGCCGTTGGTTTTCGCGAGGGACGCGCGTCCTATTATAACAATTGATGTCATTGTTATATTTTTAACCACGAGCGAAGCGATTCAACGGGTTAATAAACTATTTATTAGATTTTGTGCAATTGCCTTTTCTGAGTTTCGGATTAAAATAACAGTATATATGGCACCAGCGGGCCCCCAGCTTTTTCCGCCAACGCATTACCTTGGCTATCCAAATAGGAAACGCTGCCAGCCTTCTGGAAACCTTACCGTTAATCGGTAGCAGCGGCAGACTTGAGGAAATGTTCTATATTTACATAGATAGAATTTGTGCATATTTGCTGTAAATATAAAATAAAGCATATAGGTATATTTAGTTCAAGACCTTGTCAGTACATTTTTAAATTATCCGTCTGACATTTATATACAATACAGTTCAAAAAATATGTCTGTTGTTTGGTAATTCACACATTTTGGAATGAACTAAAATAAGAGTGTTGCTTATTTGATTTAAAGATAATTTGAGAGCCAGTCACCTTCCTCATATAATAATTATGTCACATTCATTATCTTAATATATTAAAAGTAATATTAATATTATGGTGACATAAAATTCTACATCCTATGTTATAAATAAAATAATTTGTATGTATGTTTGTGTCAATGACTGTAACTCAATCAACCAACTGAAAAAAAATGGATAAAAGGCAGATTGGTGAAGTAACCTGTTTTTATTTTTATTCATTTTGAACGCAGATAAAACAACAAAAGCCAATTTAATCTAATATTATCTCATATTATTCAACGTAAGAAAATGTCCTCGGCACTTCCAAAACTAGAGCAATAAACTGAATTTACGGATATAGGTACCTAAAAAACACGTTCTAACATTAATTATAATTAAAAATCAGCCAAAGGTCAATAAGTTTTTTGATTCAAATAATAATATGTTATGGTC
The DNA here is from genome assembly GCA_951394255.1 of Polyploca ridens. NCBI lineage: Eukaryota > Metazoa > Arthropoda > Insecta > Lepidoptera > Drepanidae > Polyploca > Polyploca ridens. Next base: position 1,964,649 of record OX596245.1, read on the forward strand.
TGCTATTTATTATATTTAAATTAAATATAGATCAAGTTTTGGTCCATGATTGTGTGGAATCAAAAAATATTTTCAGATTCATCATCAATTGTCCAAAGGTCACGTCATCAAGTTTATATAGTAACTGATAATTAAAGAAATAATTGAAAACTGTTCTACAAAAAACTTAAACCGACTTCAAAGTACACTAAAAAGTAATCAAATCCTGATGAAAATGGGACCAAACGGGAAGTGTACCCTTCCAAACAAAAGAAGAAATTTCCAAATCTGTTAATAAATGACGGAGTTATGTGGTAACAAACATAAAAAAAGAAAAAAAACAACGGAATTGCGAACCTCCTTCTTTTTTCGAAGTCGATTAAAAAACTGCAAATACCCTTCATACCCTTTTTTAAGAACCCCATGCTTTACTCCCGGGGGAAAACCACGGCGGTATTTATAACATGACGGACAATTAAATAAATCAATAACATTTCTTAACTTATAACGTCACTGTACTTCATCATCATCATCATCATCATCATCATATCAGCCTAGGGATGTCCACTGCTGAACATAGGCCTCCCCCATTAACTTCCACTTCGAACGGTTTTGGGCCGCTTGCATCCAGCGGCGCCCAGCGATTGAGACCAGATCGTCGGTCCACCTGATGGGAGGTCGTCCCGCTCAGTGCTTTCCAGTACGTGATTTCCACCACTCAAGAACTTTCCACCCCCATCGACTATCGGTTCTTCGAGCGACTGCCCATTGCCACTTCAGCTTACTAACTCTACGAGTATCGGTAGTTTTCGTTCTCTTACGAATGTCCTCGTTTCGGACCCTGTCACTAGAGAGATTTCGAACATAGCTCGTTCGCTATGGAACGAGCTAGCTGAGTGACTCTGAGATTATTTATTCGCCCAGCAGTAAAATACTGTACTTACACACACACAATGCAAAGGAAGCGAACGAGGTTTCTAACTAGCGATATGTTTATAAACTAACCGTTACCGGCCGTCTACCGGCAACTGGGTCACTGTTTGTTTATTTTGACACGCTAACAACTCAGGAACTAATCGATTGTCGTATGTATTCTGAGGCCATTGTACCCACGGTCGTGATATAGCCTTGAACACTAACTAAATTAGCTGTTAATCGATGGTTGATTTTTTCACATATTTTCTCGATACAATTGAAAATTTATCCAGTAAACCTATTTCCAGATAAAGCCAACGGCACGTGGTCTTCCCAGGCGGTCACCCATCCAAGTACTGACCACGCCCGACGTTGCTTAACTTCGGTCATCGGACGAGAACCGGTGTTAGGGGGCTAAGGCGCGGGGTATTTATGTACTCCCGACTGAAGGAGGTGATGAGTCAAATCCCGGAAAATGTTTTTTTTAATAGAATATTTATTACACATACAATGATTTTGATAAAAAATCAAAATCATTTATTCAAATAGACCTTCGCAGGCACTTATGAAAAGTCTGACTATAATACTCTAATACCGGTTCGGAAGGTTGCATTTCCTGAGAAGAGCCGGCAATAACTCAGCAATTACTCTTTTCAAAACAAGCTTAGATTTTATACATAATAGTTATTTACATTCTAATCGTACTGACAAAAAATTCGTGCCCCGGATAATATTGGAAAACAAAGTAAAGTAGCATAGGTACAATTATCACATTCGTGTTTTAATAACCCCTATGCAACAGTTGTCTCACCGATGGGACACGCGGTCTACCTATTCTACGTGACAAAAAAAGAACTGCGAGTCACAATCACAAGTCACAACACAAAAGAAAACATTAACATTTTTAGTTGAGGCGACACATTCCCAGGATGCTGGCTTATACTTCGGTCAGCAGCTTAGCATCGCCATCCAGCGTGGGAATGCTGCCAGTATTCTGGGAACGTTAGCCACTGGCGTCGAAAGCTTTTTTATGACATTCTTCGACGATAAATTGGAGGAGGCCAGCTTACCTCCAGAATTCATTCATGTCCTTCGTTACTCGTATACAAACCAAGTCAACAGCGTGAGATGGGCGGGAACTTTGTCGGCACCGTACAGGTTGGAATGCGGGGTGAGGCGGGGGGGGAAGGGGGGGGGGGGGGGCTGACCTCGCCCAAGCTTTTCAATCTGTATGTAAACGCGCTGATCGTCGCGCTCAGCAGCCAGCGTGTTGGCTGCCATATCGACGATATTTGCGTCAACAATATCAGCTACGCGGACGACATGGTGCTGCTGAGCGCGTCGGTTTGTGGCATCAGGCAGTTGTTGCGAACATGTGAGGAGTATGCAGCGAGCCATGGTCTATTGTATACAATATGGACACCTGTTACCAGCCATGAAAGCAACCAGCAACACTAGATGGACACCTGTTACCAGCCTTGAAGGTCTTCAAGGCTGGTAACAGGTGTCCATCTTGTGTTCCGCCTATTAACTTGAATGGTGTTCCCCTTAAAAGAGTCAGCTGTTTTAAATACCTTGGACACCTGGTGACAGAAGACCTCAAGGACGATGCCGATATGGAACCAGAGCGTAGGGCGTTGTCAGTGAGATCAAACTTGATAGCCCGCAGATTTGCTCGATGCTTGAGAGAAGTTAAAATCACGCTGTTCAGAGCTTACTACACGTACATCCTTCTACACGAGCAGTCTGTGGGTAAATTATACTCAAAGGTCGTACGAACAGGGCGTCCTGTTCGTTCAGTATAATATGCATTTCGGGTGCTGTTGCGGCTGCCCCGTTTCTGCAGTGCATCAGGCATGTTTTTGGAGGCGCGAACAGACTGTTTTTATGCCACAATGCGCAAAAAATGCACGTCGTTGCTCTGCAGAGTGCGGGCCAGCACCAACAGTATCCTGGCTATGTTCGCGGCTCGGCTGGACGGTACGTACATGAATCACTATTGCAGGGTTCATATGGCAGGTTTCTACTGTACCTAGCTGTGCCCATTTCAATATTTTCATGTGATTTAGTAACATAGTTTTTAGATTATGTATTACTAACAAATATGGAATGTAATTTTTTCTGAAATAAATGTATTTATTATATTATTGATGTATTCGAACTTATAATAAATATATTATGAACCCTTGTTCACTGAGTTTTTTTTATATATTCCAGTAAATTCGACGATGGATTCAACTTTTTATCCAACCGTTCAGTCCAAATGTGTATAGGAAAATCACCTTTTTACATTTCACTACGCTTTTTATTAAAATTTCAGTCTTATGGCAGTGAAAGAGGGTTGAAAATAGAGCGCAAGTACACATACATACATATTTAGACTAGGATAGTTTGTTTGTAAGTAAAATGTCGAACCAATATCGTTCAAATTCAATATAGATACTCGTTTTCCTTCTACCCGTTTTTTATTTAACACAGAACCCTTGGAAAGAAAATTGTGTATTAATATTATATTATCCCGACAAAGTTAAAAAAGGACACGCTTCTTAAGGAGTTACTTAAGTTTAACTTTATAAACTTAGACAGTAACCTTGTACTGTAAAGTTAATAAAAACTTTTATAAAATGACTATTTGCTAAAAATCTTAGCCGCTTCTCCAAAAATTAGGTTTAAGTATACAACTTTAGAGGACTTGGTCAAAGTCAAATGTTTTTCTAGCTCCTTTATGTCAATTGGTTTAACTTCTCAACATCTCAGCATTTTTCCTGTAATAATCCCTTCTTCAGTCTTTTTCTAAATCAAAGGTTCCCAAACATCTTTTCTCTTAGACTACTCAAAATGTTGTGGTTTCGGTGGACCATGTGTGGACATTTCTATCATATCGCAGAAACTCGTTAAAAAAATGTGAAGATTAGATCTAAAGTAGACCCCCGTTGAGGGACCCATGGGGGTCCACCTGGACCACTTTGGGAATCACTGCTCTAAATGAACAATTTCTCTCTCCACTTCCATCAATTGGTTCTGTTTCCATTACAGTCACTCTCAAACGTTTTGAGTCATACATTATCCCACCAAAAACATATTTATGTAAAGTGTTGCCAAGACATGGCTCGCACTGTCAAAAAGTTATCAGATCTCATGTAGAGCTAAGCTTATAAGTCTACATGCACTTACTACTCTACAAACCCTAACTTCACAAACTACACACCGTAGTCAAAATATGTGGCTTGGCCGTTTCGCTACCGCCACATGGGAGTAGGGTGAAAAATGTATTCACTGTTCATTACTTTTTTGTTATTCAATAGTTCTTGTAGTAGTGAAACGGCCAAGCCACATATTTTGACTACGGTGTGTAGTTTGTGAAGTTAGGGTTTGTAGAGTAGTAAGTGCATGTAGACTTATAAGCTTAGCTCTACATGAGATCTGATAACTTTTTGACAGTGCGAGCCATGTCTTGGCAACACTTTACATAAATATGTTTTTGGTGGGATTTCACTTCTTTTTGTAAGTTGTTATTGTTTTTTTTTTTTTTTTTGATATTTCCAACTTTTATAATTTTTTTGTTGATTGTGTACTAATACAAGCTTACATACCAAATTTCAGCTTTCTAGGACTTCAGGAAGTACCCTATGAGTTTTGATGATCATCAGTGAGTCAGTGACGAAATCGGGGTTTTTTAGATATCAATAAAATCTAAAGTATAAGAGCTATGTTATTGAAACTTAATATGCTTAATAAGTTCACTATTGACATCAAATCCAGAGAATTTTGTTTATCTGGTATAATCCAAACCCAAGTTATGAGGGTTCTAAAAATCGACGAAGCGCTTCGAGAAAAGGTAGGTAGTGCCCTTTCGCTTCGCTAGGCTGTCTTGGCGGGGGGCACTTCCGTGCCCCCAGATATAGTATTCACTTATGCATAACATACCCACCGCTGCCACATCGTAGCGTTCTATTGTTTTCAAATAACGCTGACAATTTGAAAATAAACCATTACGTTTCAACAATAGAGTTTTTGTTTACAAACAATGAAATTTCTCGAATAATAATGAAATGATATTACTGTGTTTTTTTTACAAAATTATAGGTAAATATTATCTAGCTTAGTGACGTATCACCGCACAGAGCAATAGCTGAGACAAAAAGTTTGAAATTTTGCACACAGATTTGAATAATGTAAGCATCTAATATGTAAGGGTATTCAAAATTCACCTCTTTAGTAAAATATGAGCTTGCGTGTGAAAACGCAGGGCGGAAAGGTATATTTTCCCGGGGAAAAATCCTATATTTGATTTCTATACGAGCTAAGTCTCATCAAGTTCTATGGACGGCGCGGGCGTGATTAATAAAATATTCACATAAACTTTTGATATTATGATAATAGTATGATAATTGTTTAAATTGTGAACATATGAAACTTTATCTGGATGGATGGTCAGCTAATTTAGGTCTCAATTTACATAAAAGGCGAGCCTAGGCAAGGTTTTATTACTAGAATAAAGAAAGTAGTAGAAAATCTATGTCGGCGGAATCCGCTGCAACTATGTACGGACGCTCAGTTTCCATATAACACACGAACGCTGGTTATGTGTGCGAGCGCCAATGGTGGGGCCGCGTTTAATGTGTGCTATGTGTATGAGTGTGCGTCTTGTATGTAGTGCATTTGTGGTAATAAGCCAGAAGGTAAGTAGTAAAAGTGCATTATGCGGAGCGAGAAATGTGGTGACATCGGGTCTTGCTTGAAGAAAAAGTGGCACATAGCTTTTCTACTTACTTTTTTTTTTTATACCACTAAGATTGCAAACAAGCATACGGCCCGCCTGATGGTAAGCGGTTACCGTAGCCTATGGACACTTGCAACACCAGGGGTATCACTCGCGCGTTGCCGACCCTGCAGAAATCTCTTCACACCCTTTTTAAAAAACCCCATGCTGTACTCCATTGGGAAAACCACAGCGGGGAGCTCATTCCACAGTCTGAGCGTCCGCGGAAGGAAGCTCCGTTGAGCCCGCACAGTACGAAACACTTCTGGTTTCAATGTGTGAGGATGGACTCCCTGTCGATGGCAAGAGTTGCGATGGTGGAAGGAAGCCGTGGGCATCAAGTCGAACAATTCTTTAGAACACTCTCCGTTATACAAGCGGTAGAACACACATAAGGACGCAAAGTCTCTCCTCAGATTGACTGTGTTCTTACTTTTATTATTCTGAGGTTTTATCAATTTATTTTTATACTATGAATATCATAAATGCGAATGTATGTGTGTATGTTTGTCACTCACGGATTTGTATACAATTTCACACATACAATCTGATATTAGAATAAAATAAGCCTTGGATCCTCAGGGACTCAGAAAAAACCGGGTGGAAGCTAATTATTAATAATCCAACGTTTTGTTCAAAGTCAAAGATGATTGATTCAATATTCTTAATGAATGAAGATTCACAAAGAGGAGGAAAATCTTTAACATTATTAATAAAAGGAAACGTTTATTATTAATATTAGCCAATTTCTTGTAGGGTTTGTGTGCTCACCACCTTCATCACTGACCACGGTAAAATTGTGGTCAAACATAGACCCTTAGCATAGACCTATAACATTTTTCTCAGATTAGTCAATACAAAAACTTCTTGATTGCTAATCATTGGCACTGAAAAAGCAGTTTTAATATATTTTCAGACTTCTAAAAAAATAACTTACTGAACCAGACTTGGATATGTATTATTTATCATTATTATAAAGCGAATAAATGCTACCTCTTACGCGGCGGCAAAATTTTTCACAGAAATAATCCTAGTTTTCAATAGATGCTACTGGCTGTTTAATTTTATTTTTAATTAGAACGAATTTATAATTCAAACTTTTCTTTATGATGTTTGTCTTTTGTTTTTTTCTTCGCTCATTCTTGCACCTATTCGCAATATAATTTTATTTGAATTCGTTACAAATATATCGCCAAACACCACCTACACACAAATAGACATACAATAACACTATTTACAACATTATACTACATATTACATGGGTGTAAGTGCAATTCAAGCCGTCTCGTCATCGTGGGTAAGTGGTAGTTATAAGTCCTCATTTTTTCTTCGATTCCCGCGAGATTAGCGTAATTCAATGGCCACAGGGTGAATCCTGTGCCCGGCGTGATTAAGCCCAATTAGTTTAGACCGTAATTCATAAAATGATTAAGTCTCAATAACAAATGATTGAGTTATTATTACACCGTATAGAGAAGACGCCACACATCACAACTATGTTAAGTGAGGCCATCCGACCACACTTATTGTAGAACGATGAACGAAACGCCTAAGCGCCGTGAAAATCACGGTGCTTGCGAGAAAAATACTCCTAAAAGCGTTCTGATAGCGCTACGTGTTTCTACTGTCTGCTTAGACGACTATTATTGTTTCAGTGCTAAAGAGAACTTTAGTTGACTCTAAAAAATGGGATATAACCTTTGCTTATGATAGCATCTCTATACGTAAAGAATAAATAAATTTTAGCTTTCTGCATATAAACTTCAACTAATCTCACACTCCTCTAAGCGTGCAATACATAAGTATCAAGAATTCTCTTCACTTATTAATATAAAGATCCCACGATGATACCCAACACAACGAGTACACTCTTCATTACCACAGCTCATTAACTCTATCTGGCCCGTCTTTCAAGACCAAAGTTTCCGTGGCCATTGTAACCCTGGCAGAGTCCACAGCCTGGCTTTATTCCAACTAAACCTTTACACAACCACACAAGCTTAAGGCTTAGAATACATTTGTTGAACATTATAGTCTTTTTAATTAATGTATGTAGTTGTGTAAGCCATTCACTCTAGTATAGTCATAAATAAGTTTTCTCCTAGGCCCGTACGCAGGGTTTTCAAACACCCCCGGAAATTTTCAAATAGTACATATATGACTGTTTATTTAGGTACTTACCAAAACCAAAGCATACATATAATAATCCTATAAATTAACATGTTTTTTATGTTAAACAAACCAACTTAAGAAAATTTCATCACCGCCCGGTTAATCATCCTATGAGTCCTGACTATTCCTTATCCTCCGAACACGGGTCTGCCTTCCTCCCCTATTTTATCCTCTTAAGGGTCAAATATCAAGAAAGCTTTGTATTTTGAATGCCTACGTTATAAGGAAACCGAGATGATTCCTAGGTTTAAAAAAATCTAATTAGACCGTCAGTTAGATTATCAAAAAATATTGGACACGTATTTTTTGCCTTACCAAATCATAAAAAATTGACGAAGATGAAGCGAGTCAAACTTCGGGATTGGGGGGCTCGTGACCTCACTTTAGAGTAAAAAGTGTATTCTAACGTGACGTCACGCGGAACTTCAACACACGATATCTTCGTATTTTTTTGTTTAATTGACAAAAGAGAAAATACGTGTCTAATATTTTTTGATGACGGACTAAATTGTTTTTTTTTTTTGTCATCTAGCCCATTTTAAGTTTCCAAACCCTATTAAGCTACGTCAGCATGTTTTTTTATAACACTAACGGCCTTACTCATAAACGCTATTTAACTAAATCTACTGAATAAATGGTCAAATAAATAACGTCACCTTGCTGTCATTGTCAAATAATTTGACGTTATTTAGGTGACCACTTAATCAGCTTATTAGTTAAATAACGTTTTATGAGTAAGGGGGTAACACTTTAGGCTGAACATGTCGTCTTGAATTTGTTACATGAATGCAATAAAATGAATTTAAATTTGATAGATCAGTCAAGTCAAGTGTTTTGATACTAACAGAACTATCTTTGATAGGTCTCATAGCGTTTATTCACTCAATGAGCAGCTTGACTGGGGAAGTCCCTCCGCGAATGATGCCCCGTGTATTGGAAACGCATTTGCTCTTTCAAAAATCATTCAAAAGTGTTTTGTTTCATAACTAATATTTGATTACTAACATAGTGGTAGGTTTGCTTGTATTTACTAACCCTTTTAATTACATTGATAATTTTTGGTCATGATGTGTACGCATAGCATAGATTTATAGTTCAGTCTCTGTTTTGTTTAATATCATTTATTATTGTGATGTTTATATAGCTATAAACTGTATTGTGTATCAAAGTTTAATAAATAAATAAACGTCCATATGGCTATGGTAACCGCTTACCATCAGACAGGCCGTAGTCTAGTACCGACTTCATAGTATAAAAAATCCATTTTAATAATGTAAACCAGGCTTAACAAGAGAATGGCACTTGCAACGTGGAGATCGCGGTTGCATTTGCATAATGACCAATTTACATACATATGTGTAACTAGTCCTAAAATTGCACAGCTAACTATCAAAATTGGTTTGGGAATTACGACCGTTCTAGTAAAATTATCAGTATCTAATAAAGTTCTGTGAACGGAACTAGATTAGTACGGTGCTTATTATTAAAACAGTTGTTTAACCGACTTACAATAGAAAAGTTCATATTGCTGGGGAACATTTTTTTTTTCGTAGGGTAATCCTCATTGGATACCCTACCGCCCCGGGGGCAGCGGCCAGGTTATGCCGGACTTGTACCGGCTAAAACCCCACGGTGGTCGTCATCTGCGCTGTAGAGGGGAGCAGGCTCTCGTGTTGAACGCGTACCTGCTCACCCCTCCACGCGCGGCGCTAAGATAGCTCGTCCCGGGGGAAGTGTGATACATCCCCCCAGCACCCTCGCTGTGTTATCGCACGATGAGTCGTGACCACATCGACCCATCGTCCTCCTTTGGGTCGCTTCTGGGCGCACAGAACCCCCGTCCTGATTGCCCACGACCCCAAAAGCCCCGTTTAGTCGCCTTTTATGACAGGCAGGGGAACACCGTAGCTGTTCTAAACCCCAGCTAATTCTTGGGGACCTATCTCATAAAGTCTGGAACGCGAACGCAGCGATGCAACGCACCTCATTGGCTGGGTAACGCGATTATTGCCCATATGAGTGAAAAAGACACTTTATTTTTAGATACCATAGATTTTTAGATACAGATTGATCCAATATTACGATATTGATTTACATGATTCTTTTACAAGCATATAAGTACTCTCGAAATAATCTCATATAAATTATTGTAGGTATTTAAATATCATTTTAATTCATTTTAATTTCTACTTTTTAAATTTCAAATACTGAGACAAGCATACGGTGCGTCTGGTGGTTACCTTAGACTATACTATAGATGCAACACAATTACTAACACGTTTTTTTTTCATTTCAAAGAACGAACCATATAGTGATCTCAGACTCATAAGAAACTCCAACTGATGAGTCATAACAATCAACAATCATGCAGCTAATATATGAAAAGTGAGTACACCGACGCACGTACTGGCAGCAATGGATGCATTTGATTTGAATCGCATTTAATACCGGTTTCCAGGGCCGTATTTACGTAGCCTATGACGCATACAATCTAATTTTACCACTAATGTAGCAAAAAAGCATACGGGCCACCGGATGGTAAGCGGTTACCGTAGCCTATGAACGCTTGCAATACCAGGTTAAAACTACAAAAACTCAGACTTATTTAGCATGAAATGACTCTATAATTTCATGCTAGTTTGCACCTTTATAACCCCTCCTAGAAACGCCATGCTCAACTAATTCCACGTTTTTTAAGCGTGTCAGTGGGCGTCACCGTTTTACCAACAGATGACATAATATATATGTATTGTCTTATCATTTAGTACTGATGACACCTAATAGTGCTGTGGTATAGAGTCGATATTAGACTGACGGCCGCTAGCATTCAGTTAAGCGATTTTCATAAATCACGGGGCATGAGTAGTAACCTATTGTCTTTGTTTTTAAGAGAGGTAGCGAGCTCAAAAAGCCTCTCGACTGGGGAAGAACTTCCACCTTACAGAATACCGCAGCGAAATAACGTTATGTTGTGTTTTTACGCGTGAGTAAGGTAGCCAGAGCTCATTGGGGAGGGAAGGGTCGGTAATGCGTGAGTGATGAGTGTAATCGCTTACCATCAGGCGAGCCTTACCATCAAAAGTATGAAATTGTTTTTGCCTCTATACTGGGTGTTACGAAGGGTACAAATCCGAAAGAGGTGACGACTACAACAGGTACAGCTCAAAATCAACTCAAAAATTCATACCAAATTTTTGCATCCAAGTCTATTGAATTAAAATCATAACCATCATGTCACCGGTCAATGTCATTATCATTATCTTCCAAGATCTGTGCGCCTAGTACCAAAAAGTGGATAACTGTAAGGCATATACAATTTCCATTATACCCAGTATAGGCACGTAGGACTCCTTGCTCTATGATAGAACCTAAATCCTTCCCTGCCCATCGATAATGCAACGTCGTCATACTCAATGCACCTGTTCCAAGTACTTTGCGTCTGGCCACAATTCTATCGTGTTTTATCGCTTTGGATATGTGCTGTGACTTTCATTATGTACACGCAAACGTTAGTGGTATGTGTGTGTGTGTGTGTGTGAGTGTGTGCATGTGTGCGTATGAAGAGTGAATAATGCTTGAGATGGTATTGAGATAATAAATGGTTAAAAAGTTCATGGTAGAGTTAATCAGAGTTGCAGCAGATGAGTTGAAAATCTTTTGTGATAAGCTTTTTCTGGACAAGGGTGCTCTATCATCAATTTGGTCCAAACCATGGACGTAAAAGAAAGCGGGCGTATTCTTCCTAACAAAAAAAAACGGTGTCCACAGAGTCGGCCACCTCTCACGCACACATACACACATTAGTTGGCCATTCCGCGGAAAATGAGATTCTGATACTGTTTACTCGCGCTCGACTATGTGTGAATGTGTGTGTGCTGGCTCGCACGTCCAGCGAGGTGGCCAACTTGAGTGACACAGTTTTTTTAGTGAGAATACATCCGCTTTTTTTTACTTATGAAACTTATTACTTAAACTTATAGGAAAAGTTTACTAACTGGAGGAGGAAAACCAAGTAAAGGTTCTAAAGGTCAGTTGTGAATAGCCACCGGAATATCCTAGTAGGCATCTATATAAAAACATAATCAAAAAGAAAACAAAGATATAGGTTATTTTTAATCTGTTGACGAAACAGGAAAAGACTCAAGGCTATCGAATTCACTTTTAATAAAAAAAATACACATAGGTTAACTTACATATACTTAAACCTTATGTTACTGATAAAAACCAGGATTTAATTGTAAATGATTTAGTAAAATGGTTATTAACAGTAGATTAGTTTATTGAAGTAGGTTTTTGGATAAAATATTATTTTAAGACAGGTAGAGCATAGCATTTTTTTTGCTCAAAGAGCCTAGAGATACCTTACAGAATACCGCAGCCAAAAAACATTATTGTGTGTGTTTCTGAGCGTGAGTAAGGTTGCCATAGCTCATTGGGAAGGGGGGAAGGGTGGAACGCGTCGGTTACGCCCTGGGTGCTGCAAGCGTCCCTTGTGATGCAACACCCGTGGCATCACAAGCATTCATAGAGCTACGGTAACCGCTTACCATCAGGCAGGTGGTACCTCTTGTTTGCCGATTTAAGATCACCACTCAGTATAACAGCACGGCTACGCCTCGGCAAATACCTTGCCATGCAAGTGAGGTCTTTAAATCGTATGCATTTTTACAATGAATAGATAAAATAGTTGACGCCTCGCGGCAAGCGGCTGCTGACCCATGGTACAACCGCTATGTTCAACTATTTGTACCACGGGGACGTAAGTCTACCCATGGTCCAACTGGTTGTACAACAAGGAATTAGGTCTAACCCATAGTCCAACTGGTAGTACCACGGGGAAGTTACTTTACCCATAGTCCAACACGCGAAAGTAAGTTCACCGATGGTCCAACTGGTTGTACCACGGGAAAGTAACACCGCTTTGAGGTTCATAATGCGGCTGTTCTATATATATGTTCAGGTCTATATATTATACCCCATTATTATACACAATTATTAAGCGATCCCTCTAACAAGCTAACGCTCTATGGCCAGCCCCTCTAGATCAAGCCAATTTCTGTCAGCGTGACTGTTAGCGGAAAATTACATACGCTAAGGATGAGTCACGTGACTGTCGCATACAAATTCTACTTTAAGCCCCGAATTCCATATACGGAACATGTAACGTTGGCTTCTAGACAAAGACCACGTTTTGGTAAACACTGGAAAAATAGAGGACTTGATGATGTACCTGCCCTCTCTTCATTCAACACTCGTATTTGAATGTCCGTCTGAACATTGCGGTGAAGATTAATGATCATCAAATCAGAATATAAATTTTAACCTTCATTTGTCATGACGTTGTAAAAGTTTAATTGTGTTTTTGTGATATGTTTCTCAATTGTTTTGTTAACATTCAGATACTGGCTTTAAAGATTTATCATAAGATATATCTTCAAAGATCAATTGATCGATTATGTTAATCGATAATATTTTTAAAGGCTTAAAGATTGGGTAATGTAAGTTTCAGGAGGTTCTTATTTTGCTATTTTTTGGGTTCCGTAGTCAAATGCATCGTATGCATATTACAGCCATTTTACTAATAAACCGAAAAGTCTATCGCTGGTATTTGGCACACATATAGTTATGAATAAAAATTTATGAAAAAAAGACGATTGATCTTGGTGAGAGCCTGCAATGACAGGTCTGATTAGGTTAAGGCTTTTATTAATAGTGGATATTAATAAAAAATCTGAAATTATTAATAACAACTAAAACGAAGCAATTTCTTAACCTAACTTATTGTTCCTGCATTGCTTTGTGATTCTTATACAGCCTTGAACGTAAGTACAGTCTCCGAAAATAAAGACAAATCAAATAACTACGTAATGCGTTACCAATATTTGCCAAACATAACTCAATCAATTTGGGTCATTTGATATTCAGTTTTGAATGTCAACGTTGAGTCAGTCGTGAATTATAATGAGAAGATGGATTTATGTATTTGTATCACACATACATGGCAATTATAGTTCCGGATCTGGAAATTCTATATCGTCTTATTGACTCCCATATATTATTTGAAGTTTATAGATATAATAGATAGGATAACGCTTTATTGTTACACCACATGAAAAAAGGCGCGGACTGACTACGATTTTGACAGCACTCGTTCTTTACTGGAATAGGGTTGAAAATGGCAAATCATAATTGTGTCGACTCTATGAAATGGACTGTTATTTACGGAATTAGATTATACAGAATATACACATTAAATTGAATAAGTGTCCGGTTAACATTCTAATATAATTCTGTATCTTATATATTCTTAAAAATAAAATTTTTGTCATCGCTGAAAATACGGAGAATTTCGACTCGAAAGATTTTTTTAGACGTAACTTTTTTATTGGGAATAACAAAGCACTTTTTATTCTATTCGGTTAACATTTTTCTCAAAACCCTCTTATGTCCACAATATTTTTTGTGTTAGGTATTTTTATTGCGTTACGTCATACTCAACGCTCAAAGAAACCCATTTTTGGGAATTTGAGCTTAGACCTCCCCTTAATAAAGAAAGTGCTACAATGCGCAAAAGTGATCTCTACCAGGAAACCTTTATAGATCTACTAGCTATTCCCCGCGGTTTCACCCGCGTTCCCGGGATAAAAAGTAGCCTATGTCCTTCTTCATACCATAGGCTATCTGCATGCCAAATTTCATGATGATCCGTTGAGTAGTTGAAGCGTGAAGGCGTAACAAACAAACTCACTTTCGCATTTATAATACCTAGAATACATCTGATTGGATTAATCGGAATGGTCGGTGAGAAGGTCTAATGATTGCGTTAGATTTGACTGATCAGACAGATGTAGGTACAGATCAAACTTCTTTCAGATTATGTATCGCTGTTATAGGAGACTCTAATGCAAATATTAAATGCCAGCTTTTCATACAATTGGATATTTACAACAAATATGTACAAAATACAATCTATATATAGAAAATTTCCTCAAGCCTGCCGCTGCTTCCGATTAACGGCAGGGTTCCCAGAAGGCTGGCAGCGTTTCCTCTTTGGATAGCCAAGCTGACGCGTTGGCGGAAAAAGCTCCCCGCCCGCTGGTCTCCGGAGGTCTCGATCAATTTTGATGACAAGGTGCGAGCAAAACGGCGAGCTTCGGACCCCCACGGTCCCATGGTCTCGACCGCAAAAGGCACAAAAATATAGTTGGCTCCAAACGATGCGTATTTTTTGAATTTTGAATTTTCCGCACTGGCCGCAGCTGCCCCTGCAGCTTTACAAGTCGCCGGTAAGTGAGATGGCGCGAGTGTATCGACACATGTGGCATCCCACACCAGCGACTTGCCGACACTCCAAGGGATCAAAGACATACCATCCGGTCTCTTGCCATCGCCCCGCGCAATACCGACTGGTTCCAGTACGGAAGGCACGTTAGCGACAACAAGAGCCCTGCGGATAATATCGTTAATAGCCGAGTGCCGTGATATTCGACCAGCACTTAGAGAGCACGAAAGCCCATGGTGGCCGAGCTCGTTGACGAGATCTCCGCAGCGGCAGCGATGAGGTTGATTGGTCCTGCAACCAAGACGAAGACAAATACACAGACTTAATGTTATACGGTCTAACATTGTTCCAGTATTTGTTGATGGAATAGCTTGTAGCCAGTGACCTGAGTCACTCTGAGAGACAGCTAACAAGCGCGCGCGGTCTGTATCTATAGAAAAGTTAGAAAATAAATTTTGCCAGGTTTTTTCACAAAGAGGCTTGTCCCACGCTCTCTGAGAGTGACTCAAGGTCGGAATATTTGTGCCTGGACAAGCTGCCTGCCAGGCGTCTCTAGCATCGGACAGGTAAGAAACCTCAACAGATCCAATAGAAGGGTCCAAAACAGAACTGACGAGGTTGCCCACACTGTATACCGAGGATAGAAACGCCGGTACTGATATGCTTGAAATTTTCCGCACTCCTAGGCCACCATAACACACGGGTAGGGTGGCCTGAGACCACACTTTGTTTTCATAAAAACTGCAATTTAGAATTTTGGAAAGTGACGTTTTGATCATATTATCCAAAGTATCTAATATGTGATCAAATTTAAATAAGTGCGTACTGCGGAGCAAATAGGTAAACTTTGGCACGAAAAGGCAGAGTCGAACAATAAAAAATGCATAGTGAGCATTAATTTCATAAAGTCTATTTGAAGAGTCATTAAAATTTTGAATCTTTTTCTCAAAGAAACTAGGAATGGATTCGTCTAAGACTGGGGCTCCAAGAAGATGAAGCGACTCCTTTGACAGTAACTTAATATTGGGAGCCAAAACATTAAAATTTTGAATTAATTCTGGTTTTTCAGATTCTGGGAAAGAATCTAAAATAAGGAGCTCACATTTGGAGCTATTGAATTCTAGGCCAATCTTTTTAAAATTTTCTGTCAATGTTTTAAAATCACTGAGAACGGAAGCCGCATCACCCCCCAGCGTACCGTCGTCTAGATACCATACATTAAATTTTGATTGTAACCCTGAAATAATTGGATGGATGGCCAAACTGAAGATAGCTGGACCGAGAGGGTCGCCTTGTTGACAACCCATGGCGGAAATAAGTGGGTGTTCTCTGAAAAAAAGTTTTGATGGATGCCCATAGCATTGCCAAAGGTAAGGATATATGTCAGGGCAGATATCCCGAATTTGGGTCAATAAAGCACCCCTATCGACAGAGTTAAATGCATTTTTTATGTCAACTTTAAGCAGCACTTCACCTCCGTTATTTAAAAGAAAGGTCCGAGCCGCATGAACAGCTGCCTCACAACCTCCCTTTGAGCCAAAACCGAGTTGAATGGGCTGAAATATTTCCGAAAGTTTCGGGAGAATGTGACGACAACAAATTTTGGAGGCCATACGACGGATAGTATTACCCACAGCGATGGGTCTTACTCCGCCATCTTTTTTGGATAGCGCGCAAAGGTTGGCCCCATAAATGATCTCAGTGAATGGGCTTGGCACCTTTCCTGCCAACATTAAATTTATAAGAGAGGTTAATTTTGATAATAATTTGGTACCAGCGTCTCCGGCGGCACCACAGACAAGATCTTTGTAATGCTGTGGTGTAAAACCGTCGAGGCCGCCAGCAGAACCAGGTTTAAATGACATAATGACACTCAAAAGATCTTGGGCGTTACAATTTAGACAATTTTGGTCTAAAGATGGGGGATCCGGGAGGTTTATATTTGAAAGCGGAGATGGATGTTTTGATTCTAAAGCAGACAGGGTTTCAGGTGTGTCTGCAGCGACAACATCACTCGAAAATAGCAGATGTGCTGCCCCCTTGAAATCGCCATCGTTCGCTTTAGTTTCGATTTTCCTGATAGTGTTTGCCTGATTATATTTTTTTTGAATTTTGGGAAAATTTGGAATAATATTATCAGTTGAGTCTAATATTGAGCAGTTATTTTTAATTTGTTGTGTGAGAGAAATCTCATTTTTCTGGCGACTAGGGACATGCAGCACTCTGTACGAAAAAGTAAGCAGGTCTTCCCAAGCACTTAATGAATTTATACTGAGAATTTTGTCTATACATACACTTAAAGCTGAAGCCACGCAGATACGTGCTCCGCGTGGGATTCGCTTTAAGTGTATGTTTATTAGGAGTGTCCTAATTTAGGCACTAGTTTGTAAAAATGGGCATTTGTAGAGTTCCTTATATTACGTAGGTTCAAAATCCAACCCCTAAGGGAGAAAATAGGGGTAAAACCACGGGATGAAAGCTATACAACTTTTAAGCATATTATTATTATGTAGTTAGTTATCGGTTGTCATAGCACAAGCTCTGCTTAATCTATACTTATATATTAATACTAATTTACTAATCTATAAATATAAAATTCAAAGTCCTGACTGACTGACTGACTGACTGATATATCAACGCACAGCCTAAACAGCTGGTCCTAGAGACATGAAATTTAAAGGGTATATTCCTTGGGAAGAGTAGGTATCTTCGAAAGGGTTTTTCGAAATTTCACCCCTAAGGGGGTAAAATAGGGGATGAAAGTTTGTATGAAAGTCCGTCAGTTTCGAAGTTAGTGTTTTTCAAAATTTGTGTCGTGTCTCAGCGTTTTTAATAATTCCACCCTCGAAGCGGGATGAAGTTGTTTTGTTTTCTTTTATTGTTGTAGAAAAATATGTCATTTGTTTCCTGTAGGCCACGTGGGCGAAGCCGCGAGCAGAAGCTAGTAATATAATAAAGCTGAAGAGTTTGTTTGTTTGAACGCGCTAATCTCAGGAACTACTGGTCCGATTTGAAAAATTCTTTCAGTGTTGGATAGCTTTTTATCCCGGGAAAACAGAAGATCCTCGGGAACGCGGGTGAAACCGCAGGGCGGAAGCTAGTTCGATATAAGATATGCATATGTGAAGAATTTCTCAAATATAAAAGTGAAAATAAACTTCAATTAAAAGACGTTATACGTTAAATATATGTGTATGACATAATATGACGATCACCTACCAGACCAAAATGATCAGACCCACAGAGCCGTTGGAAATGCAAACGGCCCAATACACTTCGTTGTATATATTCAGCAGAGGACATCCTTGGGCCAAATATGATAACAAGATGATAAATAAGAACAAATTATTTCACCAATGCTACCTAAAAATAATACTAAGAAACATTCATAAAGATCAAAGTGGCTGCTCACTGCACAAAGACACCTTGTTCATGCTTTTACGAAAGCCAGTACGCTTTAATTTTTCATTCAGAAAGCTAATAGAAGAAAATTTTACAAGATAGAATACTATAAAGAATTCTGTTGTAATAGACGACAAGAATGCATTTAATGAATTGCTCGTTCTTGGGCAATTTCATTAAAATCAGAAATAAAAGATACTAAAATTAAATAAGTAATATTTTATACTAGACTATACATTTGCGTTTATACTAGAGAATAATAAATTAAATGGAAATAGTTAAATACATAATGAAAATAAAAAGCCAATAGGCAGACTGTCCAAAAAAT
This sequence comes from Polyploca ridens, assembly GCA_951394255.1. Classification (NCBI taxonomy): domain Eukaryota; kingdom Metazoa; phylum Arthropoda; class Insecta; order Lepidoptera; family Drepanidae; genus Polyploca; species Polyploca ridens. The sequence goes on from OX596245.1 coordinate 1,983,489, forward strand.
AATCAAAAAATCTTTGCAGAATTTCTTACCTTCTTTCTTTCTTCTTTTCTTCTTTCTTTTTCTCAGAAGAATAGGTGTTCGGACCTACCTATTACCTAAACTTAATTAATGCTTATAAAGAAAATGAATGCAAATGTCAAAGTAAAAAGTTTAGTTCAAAAAACATTTTTTTTATGTCCGCAACATTATATCGACCAGACAGATTGTTCATATGGATGTCATCAAATTAGACAGGTTCTAATTAAAACTTAATCTAGACAGATTGTTAATCATAATAGATGTCATCAAATTAGACAGGTTTTAATTAAAACTAAATCTAGAACCCATATAGCCACAGAATATTAAGTCACAAGTCATTATAACCAGTCGTCCTTGACTACAAATTGGTTTCATCAGCGTAGCTATTAAACTTTATCGCCTATTCTTATACTTCCTTGATTCAAACTTTTATTTTACCTAAAAACTGTTTACACTTGCTGTACTCATACGTTACGGACACTCCAAAAAAGGACAACGAGCATACTCCATTGTTTACCGAGTCGCACCCAGTACTTCGCCCATATTTTGTATTCAAAGCATACGAGCTCCATTAAATACGAAACGCAAAAGGCATACCGATATACTACAATCAAAACCACTGACATTTAAATAGAAAAAATATTTATTACATTACTGCGTTATACTTAGTTAAATACTTAAAACTAGTTTATCACTTTAGGGCTCGACTTCATTACCGTGGGGGATAACATTGTCCTTCTCAGTTACTTGTTCTCGTTCGGCGGGTGTCGTCGATTCCTTAGTCTCATCTTCCACAGTCGTCGGTCTTACTGTCGTAGTAGTCTCAACCTTTTCTTCCTTCTGGAAAGGTGCACCGGTTTCGACTACTGGTATTTCTCTGTCGATGTCCTTTGATCTATCAACCGGTCCGTTCAATGGAGCAGTAACGATCAGGTATCCATCGCTGGTCAGCTTAGCAGTTACATCAGAGCTGCTCGAATTAGCCGGTAACGTGTACGTATGGAAGAACTGGCTCGCGAAGACATCGTGGTCATCTTGCTTGGCCTCATGCGATCCTTGTACAAAGATGAAGTCTCCTTTCACCTTGACCTTCAAGTCCTCTCGTTTGTAGTCCTTTACGCTGACGACGACCTGGAATTTTTCGTCATCTGCAGTAATCCTCGGTCCGATATCGGCGAAACTCGGGAATAGTTTCCAGATCGGGGCGAAAAGGTTGCCGAAGAGCGGGAAGCTGAACCATGGGCTGTCATCGTGCACTTCGTCGGCGGTGATTGTTGTGATCGGTACCGGAACAGCCGGCCGGTCGGTGGCCGGTATAGCGGACACGGCAGCTAGAGCGGCGAATACCGCAATGAATCGCGGGGAAATCATATTTCACGTGTGCACTGGACTGTGTTGCAATAAGAACTGAGACCGGCGCGGGTGGTGGAGGCTATATAGAAGTAGTGGGAGGCAGGGGGGTGCGTAAGCGCATCGCTGGACGTCAACGGCATCAATAGAATAGATAGTATAGATGCGTCGGTGTTGCGATGTTATTATGCCTTACACTGATATTTCTCTGAGAGGACGATAGAGAATTATTTTACCACGGTTACTTATTACCAGCAATTGAAATAAAACTATCATAATATGAATTAAAAACGTATAAGATTTTCAAAATTCCTCTAAGTAGATATGTCAATATAAAAACATTACGGGTTCCGCAAAATCATAGAGACTTCGCGGACGGAGGGTTCAAGTGAAAACGATTAAATGTTAGAAACACATTCATCATTTTAGCTTACAACATACTAACTTTTGCGGACTTGTGGACTGTAATAGTAAAATTGTTCCTGTTAATTTTGTATTTTAAAGGAAAATTTACAGGATATAGAATTTAATGGCGAAAATTTACAAGCAGGGAAAAAAACAAATTTCAAACAAAAATATAATAATAAGAACTAAATATATATATAAAATAAAAATCAATGAGTCTGACAACAAAAAAAAGTATAAGTATTATAAAGTGTAGGTATAATTCCAGCCACGCGCAAATGACTCATCTGTGTACAAAACCAAACATAAACTCAATGACCGATGGCCTTGGAAGGCCGGCTTCTAGAGTCATCCTAAGCGCGCAAAATTGGCTAATTTTTCTTCCTCACGTAACTTTATTATCATTTCCATCATTATACGTGATGTTAGGTAAACTAAATTAGCTGATACACGTATATTACCAAAACAATGTGAATTCGTTTGTAAACCACGTACCTATCCATTGTGTATTCTTTCTTTGTAACGATGTATGATTGTGGTTCAAACGAATGGTTAGCTTCTAGAAATTTCTCGGTGTGTTCACTTTGATTCGATTGTTATGACTTTAATTTATTTCCTTGATAATTTATAATTGTATTATTTAGTTTTCAATTTATGTTCATCTTCAGAAAATTTAACCATATCTCAAAGCCCAAGTCAAAGCCATTTACAATTTTGGACCAATTTTTTATATCACTTAGTGGCAAACAAGCCTAGGTTCCGCCTGATGGTAAGCGATTACCGTAGCCAATGGACACTTGCAACACCAGGGGCATCACTCGCGCGTTGCCGACCCTGCAGAAATCTCTTCACACCCTTTTTGAAGAACCCATGCTGTACTCCATTGGTTACCACGTAAGGGTTCGTAAGTCAGCCTTCTGGTTATATCTTATACCTGACTTTTCCTGTTAATTTGATTAATTTATAATCGTGTAGGCTTCATCTCAATGTGTTTCCGGTTAAGTATCAGTATTAATGGCGCTGCTGACCTTGCATTAATGCACTAAATTAGTCATGATCGAGGTATAAATAAATAAAATCTCTTGTGTGCCACATTTCGCTTATTTAATGTTTGTACTGTTTGTGAGGTGTTTATTATCTATAAAGTTATTTAATGCATTGTATACTATATTCATGAAAAAAATTTGATCTATTTCACCTGTAGAATCAATATTCATGATTATTTACCGTATTAGGTATTTTGTATAAAAACTGGTCAAAAGCTAAGTAATTTGAAATCAAACATTATATTTGTAATTACTGTGTGTAAGGAAAATTACACTCAGGTAATTGAATATCCCACCGGTGTTAATTGCTTTGAATTTTTATTTTAGTGTTGACTGTACACATTTACACGAACGTGAGTTCGTTCTCGAATACGAGGAAGACTTGCAATAAATATGTAACTCAGCGCGAAAGGTTGACAGCCAATCGATAGCACCGTCTTACGCTGGCGATTCCATGGCCTTCAGTCAACCCTTGTCGTCATGTGGGCGCATCCTTTCGCATAAATATAATTAAAAACGCATTCACCCGTCGGAAATTTGATATACGTAAGAAATAATAGTGTTGTCATGAATGTTCATCGAACGTATCGAAATCAAAAACTTTACACACTTATGAACGTTTCAGTTAACTATACCGCCGATTTGGAAAAAAACTGTAATATGAAAAGATCTTCCACTAAAAAAAAGCCTTGCTGAGTTTCTTGCCGGAGTCTTCTCAGTTTAAGTGTATTCCGAACCGGTGGTAAATTCAACTCTGTACGTTCATAAATGCCTTACTAGGGCCTAAACTGAATAAAGTACTTTTTGATTTTGATTTGATTTTAATTTTGATCATGAAATACACACTGAGAAGAAATTAGTACAGCGATATAGTACATGTTCAACTGGGTTCAAAAACTAGTTTTTAGGTATTTTTTGTGCCCCGCAGTTTTACCCGCGACCCAGAGAGATTTTAGGCTTTTCTGGGATAAATAGTAGCCTATATATGTTAATCCAGGCTATAATCCGAATCGTATCTCGTTTGTTTATTCCGTTGCGACGTCAAAAGGTAACAAATCAACCAACTAATTCATTTTCGCATTATAAAATTTCTAGGATAACTACTGGATCCCCCAGGAGTACAAATAAAAACTGCAGATGTATATGCTTTGAATTTATTTCATTATCCTACCAACCAAACTAAAATGACCAAGCTTATAACATACTTATCGATACAATTTATCGACCTCTCCCAATCCCTAAAGTGAAACCTGCACTGTTTCCGCACATCAGTTAACCGGTTGGTGATCATGTAGGCCCGGCCGGGTCAAGGACCGTAATCCCTAAGGGCTATTATGTATCCATATGGAATTTATTGCTTTTGTATTTTTCGAAATATTTTTGCGGTAGTATTGAGCCATAAAGATCTCTCCTTATTACAAAATAATGTTTGAGTCGAGTCTTGTAAAACTAAGGTTTTAAGATACATCCCCAGCTCTTTTTGTTATTAGTCTTGACTCTTGACTTAGTCTAGAGTTTTACTAGTCTTGACTTAAACCTTCTTTTACTTACTGTAAGATGCTTTGCAAGTTGTTTTTTTTTGTCAGAGTTAACAATCAGTATCTGAATTTTTTCAACGAATTCTGCGCCTGGTTGAAGTTGGGAAATCTCTTACTTATTGGATGTTTACATTATAACAATAAGGAAACTGTGTGTCTGTTAGTCAGATCGATTTTCCCTTTGTGAAACTATACGAAACTAGTCATAATCTTCGATCGAAACCGCCAAGCCACATATGACTAAGGTGTAGAGTTTTCAAATGGTAGCCAAATTAGAGGTAATTTTAGTCATCATAATGTGCAACTTTTACTATGAGACGAACTCTGAAATCGCAATAATAAAAAACCTGTATAACTTTTTTTAAACGACTGTTTGCTGTTTAGAATATTGATAATGAAATACGTATAAAATACTTATATATTTTTGCAATACATTTTGCCTTAAAAATACCACATGAATTTACTTATCTACAACTACTATCTAGATTGTTATAGCGGCATTGTATCACGTATTACAAAATACATGACCAAGTAGGAAGTCAGCTGATTCTCCGAAAAACTATTGTTGAGATTTTTGATCGCGTATCTTTGAAACGTGTCTTTCGCATGTTTATGCAAAAGATAGCAATTCCCGAAATTCTTGTAGCGATTACAATTCTGTTACAAAACGTTTAAGGGGAGGTCTAAGCTCAAATTCACAAAAATGGGTTTCTTTGAGAGTCGAGTATGACGTAACGCAATGAAATACCTAACACAAAAAAATACTGTGGATAGAAGAGGGTTTTGAGAAAAATGTTAACCGAATAGAATATTAAAAAGTGCTTTGATATTCCCAATAAAAAAATCGTAAGTTACGTCTAAAAAAATCTTTCGCGTCGAAATTCTCCGTATTTTCAGCGATGACAACAATTTTATTTTTAAGCATATATAAGATACAGAATTATATTAGAATGTTAACCGGACACTTATTCAATTTAATGTGTTTATTCTGTATAATCTAAAGAAAACCCGTAAATAACAGTCCATTTCATAGAGTCGCCACATTTATGATTTACCATTTTCAACCCTATTCCAGTGAAGAACGAGTGGTGTCAAAATCGTAGTCAGTTGAATAATGAATAAAACGCTGGCGTTAGATCTTGTACTAACTAATCATAGTTTTTTTTTATTCGCCTCTAAGGAGGTAAGATAAGGAATCGCGGATGAAACCTTGCGGTGACAAGCTAGTATATTGAGCTGAAAATTTTGTATGTCTAAACGTGCTAATCTCCTGAACTACGATTGAGATTTAAAATATTGGTTGAACATCGCCTTTTCATTTCCCGTATTGTATTCAAAAGAACCTTCATTATACTGTCTGCCATTACGGAGCTCAATGATTATAAACATACGAGCACACACTCAATCTCCCATTTATAACTCACTACATAAACGAGGGCCATAAAAATCAAATCCCTTATTCACTTTACTCTTGAGCATAATATTTTCACCAAGTTTGATATCACTCGTACTCCTTCAATAATATTTTCATTATAATTACAAATAAAATTAAGGCACAGATTACTAAATAGTTAAGATTAAGGTGGCTTGAAGTTGATATCAATACTTCTTAGTGTTTTCAATTTCAATATTAAATATTATTTGTTTGACATTCCAATTTTAAAGAGTATTGCATTTGATTGTATTGCACCAAGCTTTTATGTGAGTACAACTTTTTTTGAATGAAATCTGATTGAGTTTCTAAACATTTTTGTCTGTCTGTTCCGGTTCATAGCTGATGTTATAAAGAGAACTTAGCTAGTTTTATTTTTGAAAAATAATTGGACTGTTTTACAAAAAACTTAAACCGACTTCAAAGTACACTAAAAAGTAATCAAATCCTGATCTGATGACAATGGGACCAAACGGGAAGTGTACCCTTTCAAATAAAAAAAGAATTTTCCAAATCGGTTAATAAATGACGGAGTTATGAGGCAACAAACATTAAAAAAAAAAAACATTCGAATTGAGAACCTCCTCCTTTTTTTGAAGTCGGTTAATAAATAGTTTTCCGCGCAAAAAAAATCAAACCGTACGCGGGTGAAACCGCGGGGGTCTGCTAGCATAATCTATATGAACTTACATTGTCGTTCTATGCATATATTTGCCTATTAAACTTGCGGGATTGATTCTCAAGTTCGTGTTCAATTCAGAATTATATACAATCAGAAAGTACGCCCCGCGGGCTTTAGGATCAATCCCACTTTACATCAATAATTAAGCTTTAAGCTTTACTCTGACTATTGTTAATAAAGCTCAGTCAAGTGAAGAAGTATTTTATGGGTAGTTTTAATAATAGACTTGATCTAGTTTCCCTATAGTGACATCGAAATTAAACCAAAGAAACGCAATGCCGTTCATTTTGTTTGAAATATATTCCGCCAATTCCCCACCTCCGACTATTCGCTCTGATTGGCTAACTAAATATTTTGATGCAATGATTGGTCTTTACTGTTCAAAATCAGTGCAAAATCACTGACTAATTGCGGAATTAGATTGCTCGATATTACTTCACTAATGGGATTTTCCTCGATGTACACACAGTACCTATTTGAAATTCCGAACATACCACATATCAGATTGTCCATACAATTTTATTTTTCTGCAACACCAGATTTTTTTTGTTACTAATAGGGGTTCTTTTCCAAGTACCTTCATTGCTCTTGATTTATTAAACTTACTACAATGTCGTTTGGTAGGTTTATTTAAATAAAGAAGTTCAAAGCAAAAATGATTTGAGTGAATATCAATTAATTTACATGAAACATTATATTCAGAAAGTGTTTGGTGTTTAATTTGAATGAAGCAATATGGATTCCAGCTGTAATATTGCGATATTTCAAACGAAAGGTATCAGACAATTTAGAAGTTCCTATTGCGGACTATGGACGTGGAATAAGCTCTTTATTATTAGCCCCAATTCACCGCTCCTTCGATATCGATGTTACATCAGACAAGCTCGATTCACGTCTGAATAGGTTACAATTATTATTAAATGGTGTCAACCCTATGAATTTTTGAAGCTATCAAGGCATCTTAAGATTATTTAATTAAATGAGCTCGAAGTTCATGAAACTGGTCTTCCTTTTTCTACAATCTATACTACTATAATAAAGCGGAAGAGTTTTTTTGTTTGTTTAAACGGGCTAATCTCTGGAACTACCAGTCGGATTCAAAAAATTCTTTCACTAATAGGAAGCTGCATTATCCCCGAGTATTATAGGCTACTTTATATCCCGGGAATGCGAGTGAAACCGCGCGGAACAGCTAGTCTATCTATACTAATATAATAAAGCGGAAGAGTTTTTTGTTTGATTAAACCCGCTAATCTCTGGAACTACCCGTCGGATTCTAAAAAATCTTTTTATATGATATCCAGATTCATGAGAAATAAAATAGGCTATAATTTATTTTCAATAAAAATAGGGATCCCTACGAAAACTTTAATAATGTAACCCGAGGTTTAAAAAAATACCTATAAAATGCCTAAAATCGCGTGCGCTGCGAAAACCATTGATGATAGACCAAAATAAAGGTGTAAAGAATGGTAGTTCTTTAAAATGTCTACAGAAAAGTCTGGCATGCCATATGCCTATCTCCTAAAGTTGATATACAGTAACCATTTTTATGTTTTAAAAATGAATAAAAAAATATTCATATGTTAAAGATTATTTGCAAAGCGATTTTGACCAATATAGTATTGATCCTTATCCAATTAAATATATTCTTTGACTTATATATTTAATTAGATTAAATGCCCTTTACATTAGCCCCTTATTCATAATAAAGTTATCAGACGTTTATTAGCTAAAATTCCGAAGTCTTTATCTGACAGGTGACATTTGGTGATCGAAAGAGTGAGACGGGGCACACTATTACACTGATTGAGTTAAAAAGCGATTATGAATAAGGGGTTATATCTTTTAAAACAATGCTTTAGAAGATATCACAGATTTCAAATTACGCGCACCAACAAAATACAGGGTGTTGTTTTGGTCGGCGACAAGCGACCCAGGAGCGGCAGAACAAATTATATATTCCCCAAAAATGGACTTAATTCCATTAAATACTGTAAATATGTTGAGAAATACCTTATTCAATTTGAAATAAAATTACCGCAAAGTATGGTTACCAGGCACGTGCACAGACTAGAGCTAGGTGCAAGCCGCCATCGCCCCATCCCTTTACTCCCTCGTACTCCCGTTGAGTATTATGTCTACACTTTAGCTTATTACATGATTTTCAAAATTTTCATTTTTTTTTATTATTAAAAAAAAATAAAGTTTTTTTTATATATTGTTTTTAGCACCAGTATCATTTGTAATACCCTGAGTCGCTCGTCGCTGACTAAAACAACGATCTGTATAAGTTGTTTGTGTGACGAGAGAGACGAAAAATTCTTTCACTAATAGGAAGCTACATTATCCCCGAGTATTATAGGGTACTTTTTATCCCGAGTAAGGTTGACTTACGCGGTACCCCCGATGCTCTGTCACACAATCTAGACATATTGTAAGCTTGGATTGAACCACTACTTAGGTCTATCCAAGTTAGTAGTTTTCAACCCTGCATTTTTTAATGGAATTTGTTAGAGGTCGTTTATACCCCGCTTACTAATAACGCTGCTTACAAAATACCGCCTTGCAACAACATAAACCAAAAGAAAAAGAAACAAGTACCTAATATCAGTGAACTTATTGGCAGGCCCCCGTCGAGTTAAGAATTTTTATGCACTTAATCCTCTTACCTCTTTGCGATAAGTAGCGTGATGATTCTGCGGTTTTGTATGAGCATCGTCATTACGGGTCACGACCCTGTCCCGGACTCGTTAACAAAACAAATAAGACTTTATTTTCTATACAAAAGGGTTAATATTTATATCTTTGTTTTCGGACCCGTATTTTGGGGATCCACAGTAAACTGGCATTCTTATTTATGTAAAGCCATTGAGTTATGATTAGCCCCCGCTTGAGAGCCATGATGCTCGCTGATTTGCCCTCCTAAGGTAAAAGACATTCCTGCAGCTAACTCCTTCTAGTCCAGATAAAAAAAAACGCGTTGGATTTCCTGGTAGGTAAGTATACCTCACAATACTTTTATTACTAGCTTTTTGTTGATAAGAATATAATCCCACCAAAAACATACGAAACGGCCAAGCCACATATTTTGACTACGGTGTGTAGAGTTTTTGAAGTTAGGGCTTGTAGAGTAAGGGCATGTAGAGTTATAAGCTTGGCTCTACATGAGATCTGATTTGACAGTTGGACCTTGAGTAAAACGGCTATGCAAGTATCTAACGCCTGTTTGGTTTTGAATCTCTACGGAACCTAAGTAAATGCCAGCTAATACTACATCTGAATTTTGAATATAAATGACTTGGAATCATTTCTAAATTGTTCAATATTGGATCATATTTTAAGTAAAATTAATATAATTTCAAATTCCCCTTCGTGTATTCGAATACGTGCTTCATTATGACAAATGCTATCTGCTCCCACGCAGGTAATTATTCATGCCTGTATCAATTTATACACGTCGACGGTTAGATTAGTCTCTTATTTGATATATTTAAACGTATACAACGTTAGAAATATCATGATTTGAAGGTTATGGTATACCCCAGAATGGTTATCTAGTGTCATAATAAAATTGCGGCGTGGTGTCTCTTTTTCCGGATTCCGTCGATGCTGGAAAACATTGTGAGGAAACCAAAGCACGGTAGCAGGGTACTTTCGGGTTTTTTTACCACGTATTTAGAAAATTCAACAAAATAAAGAAAATTGCTGCTGTTTCGTATCATATATTTTTCAGACAAGTCATTCCACGTCACATTTAAATAATTAAAACTATAATAAAAAATACATTAAAGGAGTTTCCAACATCCTCCCCGGCCTAGCAGAGCTGCTTTCCTACGTCTGCCACCTCCAGCTGGTAGATATGATAGTGATAAAGTCGATTTTCACAACTGTCGTTTCTCCGTGACGTAAGTCAATGGTCATATATTCAACGTCGCTTCGCAATCACAAACAACCGTTTCCAATTCTACATACGTTAGCGCTGCTCGGCCCAATACTTTCCTCAGTAGATCTTTTAGCATTCTTATAATGCGTTCCAAAAACCCTCCCCACCAAGGTGCACTGGGTGCATTAAAAATCCACTGGAATAGCATAATTGTAGATTGCGCCTGAATCTGCTCCCAATCTAAATCCTTAAGTAGATTGTAAACGCCTCTAAAATTTGTCCCGTTATCATTATAAATTATGGACATCCTACCTCGTCTCGCTATAAATCTTCTAAAAGTCATCAAAAAACTCTCCAAAACCTCGTCTTGCTATAAATCTACTCAAAGCCATCAATAAGCTCTCCAAAACCTGTAAATGCGTATTGAGCTTATCATATAAGTCTCTCAGAGATAAGCCCTCATCATTCCTTGAGAGAATCAATTCAGCTACCACCTTCATATAATTATCCGTGGAAGGTGGATAACTTACTTATATAATTTCTCTCCCAAAACAGTTATCACCGTCATATAATTATCCGTGTAAGGTGAATAACTTATATAATCTCTCTCAAAACAGCTACCACCTTCATATTATTTTCCGTGGAAGGTGAATAACTTATATAATCTCTCTCAAAACAGCTACCACCTTCATATTATTTTCCGTGGAAGGTGAATAACTTATATAATCTCTCTCAAAACAGCTACCACCTTCATATTATTTTCCGTGGAAGGTGGATAACTTATATAATCTCTCTCAAAACAGCTACCACCTTCATATTATTTTCCGTGGAAGGTGGATAACTTATATAATCTCTCTCAAAACAGCTACCACCTTCATATTATTTTCCGTGGAAGGTGAATAACTTATATAATCTCTCTCAAAACAGCTACCACCTTCATATTATTTTCCGTGGAAGGTGGATAACTTATATAATCTCTCTCAAAACAGCTACCACCTTCATATTATTTTCCGTGGAAGGTGGATAACTTATATAATCTCTCTCAAAACAGCTACCACCTTCATATTATTTTCCGTGGAAGGTGAATAACTTATATAATCTCTCTCAAAACAGCTACCACCTTCATATTATTTTCCGTGGAAGGTGGATAACTTATATAATCTCTCTCAAAACAGCTACCACCTTCATATTATTTTCCGTGGAAGGTGGATAACTTATATAATCTCTCTCAAAACAGCTACCACCTTCATATTATTTTCCGTGGAAGGTGAATAACTTATATAATCTCTCTCAAAACAGCTACCACCTTCATATTATTTTCCGTGGAAGGTGAATAACTTATATAATCTCTCTCAAAACAGCTACCACCTTCATATAATTATCCGTGTAAGGTGAATAACTTATATAATCTCTCTCAAAACAGCTACCACCTTCATATAATTATCCGTGTAAGGTGAATAACTTATATAATCTCTCTCAAAACAGCTACCACCTTCATATTATTTTCCGTGGAAGGCGAATAACTTATACTTACGGTGACAAATACAATATTGTAATATTTTGTAATGACACTTAATATTTTTCATTATTATTTAATTACCTATGCATTGGGTACTTAAAAAGTCGAACATAAATTAACAAACTATTATAATACAAAGTATTTACTTACATAGTATAGTGTAAGATCTTATATGCTATGAAACTATTATGTTTTTCTCAGAATAAGCAGATTTGGGCCACAGGATCTGAACTAAATAAATGAGTTTTGAGTTTGAATTCAATCAATTCATGTCTTCCATAGTCAGTAAAGTTTTGATTTTATAGAGGAAAAAAACGCATATCAATGAATTGCTCGCTACTCAGGTTATTTTATGAAAATCATATTTTTGTGTTTTTTTTAATTAATTGTAAACACTGATAACAATTCTTTCAAAAAAATGAATTAAGGAACAAGTACTTTTTTTTAACTTAACTATTAAAATTACGTAATCATACATTAAAATACTTGATAAAAGTAATTATATGAATTTTGAAATGAATATTTTTTCTTGAATATTTTGACATAGCTGCGTCAGAAACGAATATGTAGTAACTAAATTGTTTCAAATAAGAAACGAATAGCACAGCAAATAGTAAATCTATTCATGCTAATAGATGGTATTTATATAATGACTCCGATTCCGTGTTTTCTTTATATATCTTACTATTATCGGTAGAACTAAACCACATAATAATTACTGCTGTTAAGTTTATTTTGTACGATGAATATACGAGTTCTTTAAGGAAATCTTTTGTATTAAACATGTTTTCTTATATATTTTAGAAATGTATTATTACCTATATAGGTTAGGTACTGTAGGTCGGATGCGTATATAGACTACGATAAGCGCTTCCCATCAGTACCCCGAGTGTAAAGAATTGCCGTTGGTAAAAGCGCGCCTTCTAGTATAAATATACATCAAATGTATTTCGTAGTTAAAGGATTTTCGCCTTAAAATTCTCTGGGGTTTATTGGTTGTATATCTGAGTGAGTCAATACATTAAAGTCTTACAGGTATTTTTTTTAATTTTGAATATAAAAATTTCTCCTTGTGTTTTACTGTTGGTGCAATTAAGTCGTAAAGATTGCGGTAAACGACACATAAAATGGATATTTAAATATTAAAAACGCATTAAATGACATTTACTTAAGTTTTATTTGACTCCGCATTTTTTATTCATTGATATAAACAATATGTTATAGTACTTTTGTACTCAATTTACTATCATTATTATATACTTATTTAAAGCTTCATCGTATAAAATATACATTTATTAGATAGTAAAAGAAAATTTAAAAATAAAATGGAATTTGTTTTCAGGATTCCGTACATAGGGGTGTGAACGGAACGGGTGGATAGTGGATACTCTACCCAGCCGAATGTCACGAGATTCTGTCTCAGAACAAGTGAGAAAGTAAGACAGATACATTACATAAAGTAATAGTAATTTCTGTGCCCGAAGACGATCAAGTACACACGGCTACACATCAAACTATACATTTCCAGTATAAGCTGATCTCGCATTGTAAGTATAGAATTTCCGTATAATGAGAGGTCAGCTTATATTGGAAATGTATAGCTTGATCTGTAGCCGTGCGTACTTATAATTATATCATTATAATGATTCCTATTATTTCGATTGTATAAAAATATTCATGCCACCATGGACATATAAAGAAATCAGGACAGATTGTCGCCTTTTACGAAGTGAAGCACCCTAAGTAAGCCGGGCCGTCTCGTAAATACAAGCCTCATACACACATGTAAGCTGATTGGTTGTCATTTCACAATGCGACGTCGACAGTGATAATAAGGCTCAGTATCATTTGAACCTGCTTGGACCAGCCGGGCTATTGCGTATCTTTGGTGGTAATCGTGACGAACACCATTAATTATTTCAACCAATGACGCGCACGCGATATGACGCGACGATGACCATTCGCGGGCCCTGATTGGATGAAATTTATTAATGGTGTTCGTTACGATTACCACCAAAGTTACGCGGTAGAGCCCCAGTACTGATTTTACTCACACATACGTAGGAAATACAGGGTGTTGTTTTGGTCGGCGACAAGCGACCTAGGGGCGGTAGTACAAAATATATATTCCCCAAAAATGGACTTAATTCCATTAAAAACTGTAAATATGTTGAGAAATACCTTATTCAATTTGAAATAAAATTACCGCAAAGTATGGTTATTAGGCACGTGCACAGACTAGAGCTAGGCGCAAGCCGCCATCGCCCCACCCCTTTACTCCCTCGTACTCCCGTTGAGTATTATGTCTACACTTTAGCTTATTACATGATTTTCAAAATTTTATTTTATTTATTTTTATTATTAAAAAAAAATAAAGTATTTTTTTTATATTTTTTTTCAAAGTCAAAGTCAAAGTCAAAGCCATTTATTCAATTTAGGCCCTAGTAGGGCACTTATGAAGGTCAAAGCTACTGAAGTTACCACCAGTTCGTAAGTCGGCCTTCAACTGAGAAGAACAGGCAAGAAACTCAGCAAGGTTACATTTTTTAAATATTTTTTTGAACAATCTGACTATTGGCTATTTTTTTCCAAAACATTATACATACATACGTTTTATTTTACAAAATAAAATACACAAACATAAAAACGCATTTTAGCACCAGTATCTATTGTATGATCGACCCTGAGCAGCTCGTCGCTGACCAAAACAACGACCTGTATAGTGCTTCACTTTCTTATAAGGCGGTGTTCCGTCGTGATTTTTGTTTACGTCCATGCAGCGCTACATCGCTTTATTGAAAATTCATATCAATTTAAATGTTGTAATATTTCCATTCAATATGTGTCAGGAAAGAGCCCTCTCAAGTTTTTTCTCCGTATATTTAGTTTACAATCGAGAATTATCAAGAACACTTGACTTTATTTCAAAATAAATCAATATATCAACCCATTATGTTTACCTAGTCATACTTTATCATGCATGACTCATATGCCTACAACACGACTCCATATTGACGTAAAATCTATAATCATATTTTTTTGCGTTCTGTAACTCAAAAGGTAAAAACTAAAACCTTATATGATCACTCTGTTGTCCGTCCGTCTGTGTATCTGTTAACACTCATGTTCTCAAAACCGGGTAGAGTAAATAAGGTATGGCCTGTAAAATATTCAAGCTTCTAAATGCTGGGGTTTAAGTTAGATCTAATCTTCAATTGTTTTACGAGTTTTGAGAATATGGTAGAAATATCAGCATGGGGTCTACTGGCAAACACACCCACTCACACACATCAAAAACTATCCCGTTGACATATTGTAACATTAAGTTTGAACAGTACGCCTACCATGAGTTTTACGCTGACGTAAACTACCCTCGCTAGCGACTACGGTGAAACATTTTGTATGAAATGCTTCCAAAAGTGTCCAATAGAGGCGCTGCTCGTTATACAAAATATTCACCGTAGTCACTCATGGTAGAGGTACAGAATCTTCAGGGCGCGAGTCCTACTCACTCTTGTCCGGTTTTTCATTTACATAGGTACTTACTACGATTTTGGTTTTTCCATTTCCATAGCATAAACAGAGTAGATGTGTAAACTAATTGACTGGAATCATCTAATTTCGAGCACAAATAGTGCTATAATAAATTGGCAAACAAACTAATAAGGAGTTCAGTCATACATAGGTCGATGGCACTACTATTGTTAAATATTTGCACATTATATAGATATGTACGATGAGTATAAAAAAGAATTATCACCTCTGAGTGGGAAAGTACCTTTACCACTCAATTGCATGTATAAACATTTAAGTGATTTGTGACTACAGACATAAATGTAAATAGATAACGCAAGTCCCTCCATCCGTATGAAAACCAAGCGTGCCACTTTTTTTTCTACCTACCATAATGACACAAGAGTGCTTTAGTTAGGCTGGCATTAGAGCTATAAAGTAAAAATGAAGCGATCCTATTTGTCAGCTTAACACATCCCTCGCTACACATCTCTGGTGGACATGCACCCTTATGAGAGTTCCCTGTCCGCGCGAAACAGTTTCAAAAGTAGAGCATTGCTCTCCCTTTTAGCACAGCTTTTGGTACGCGAAGTACATACACTCACGTCATCTATTTAGATTTATATCTGTGTTCGTGATTCAGTCGCAAACGTACGCAAACGGCTGAACGGAATTGTATGAAATTCGGCAAATACCTAGATTATACACTGGAATAAAAAGGAAATATTTTATCACCGGAGATGTTGGTAGCAATGGTAATAAACACACACACAATCGTTCATTATATTTAGTAGAATATAATAAAAAAACGTATATAAGTATATATATAGCAGTAAATATGTAATTTATAATTATTTTTTATTTGAGTACAAATACTGAATAACGTTATATGTGTTTATACGTCATAGGTACGTTACGTAACGCAAATAATGGCATATATACCTATCCATATTTGGTGTTCAATATATTTGACGGCATGCTATTTTAAAATAATTCGTGCTTATTATATTATACTTATTAAAATAACCTTTTAAGTAGTATTGACGTAATGGAATTTCCCTACCTTAAACACAGGTACATTATTATGATTACAAAGTACATATTTCAATGGAAACGTCGGTCCAACGTTTTTCATAACAAAACTATAACAATATTATTGTTTTCTAAGTCTATTGAATATAGTTTTCAGTAATTTGTTGTATCTATGAATTTTCTATAAGCTATTGTTATATATTGTTTTGAATATTTAGGCTCAATTTACATACGCGGAATGAAGTGGAATCGACTTTTTGCAACGAAATTGTACATAGCAAAATGAACTTCATGTCAATTGAATAACATAAAACTAAATACGAGCCAAAAAACAAAAAAGAAGTCGCGCGTCTTCCGCGGAATACTCGCGCATTCTCGAGAATTACTCGCTTTTGGCTCGTATTTTCATTGTACTTGTTTCTTGGAATAAAATAACGAAGTAATGACAGCTCCCTGTTTAACAAGAGGAGTTCTTCAAAATAATACCCAATTATACAGATAGGCCCCCGATTCTAGCATTTTCGACGTCGATTTTTATTAGACATTTGGAGAAAAACATATAGAAATTCGATATGCGCCATATTTTTCGGCAAATGTCTAGAGCTAATTGATATCGAAGACGCTACTATCCAACCCTGGTTCATCTCCCAAAAATAAAACTGCCTTCAAAGTGAGTTTACAAACTCTTTAGTTTTATTTTTTTTGTTAGAAAGATAATTTTAATCTGAAGTTTTCTGACGATTGGACATCGACTGACCCCAGAAAGAGTTACGACGAGATATGCCTAGAAAATAACTCTGGAGATTGACAAGTTCACAGATTCCGTACATCACTAAAGGTAGGTATCATACGAAATTATTCTCTGCTTACAAAAGAAAGATAATAACTGTGCTAAAAGAGGAAGGTAACTGTGCTAAAAGAGGAACCTAATGAATTAGGTACTGTTTCAACAGATTACACGGCCTTATCAAACCTAGACTTCATGGGTGGTTGACTTTAGAATTAACTAAACTTTCAGTATCATACAATTTATATTACTATCTGTCCGTTACGCGTGCTTATTCTAGAGAACTACACATGTGGATCTTGCTTGATACAGTTTTCACAGAGAGAGGCAGGACTCAGGCGAAGTCTCACCGAGCTGTAACACACATAAACTTGTGTTATACTTTTTAATTATTTTGGACACCTTCTTTAATAGATATAGCAGGAGATCAAAGAGCTGACCTTACCTCGGGCAACCCATTAGCCTAGTTATTCAATGAAGTAACGCGTCGCCAGCTTTTTGGGAACCCTGCCTGCGGGGGGCGATATAAACTCAGTTTTTATGTAGGTTTAATTACTTTCTGTGTATAATTATATTATTTTACAATTATAATTTATTTTATCGAATTTGTTTATAAGTATTATTTAAAGACTAACCTTTTTCAAGTTATTTATAAATGAAATGGCTATGGGAGGGCAGGATCTAACACATGCAAATTTTATCAGCAGAGCTATTCTGAAAAGTTCGTTTGCAATATCACTCCTGAATCTTCTTCTAATATCTTTTATACCTAAAAATTAATCCCTATTTACCTTGGTCACGACAAAACTTTTTTAGTTTTCTAATATGTACTCTGGAGAAGGTTCTTACGGAGAAAAAAAATATAATTTGCGCAGGGTAGGGTAGGGTAGGGTCCGTGGGGGCGCCCATATAAGATAGTCCTGGGTAAACTCAGGCCATGGGCCCCTGACGAAAACTCTAGATCCAGGCCTGACTCATTGTGCGATAGCGAAGATGCTGGGGGAGGTATCACATTCCCTGGGACGAGCTATCTAAGCGCCCGTGAAGGGGTAAGCTGGTACACGTTCAACACGAGAGCCCGCCCCCCTCTCTACAGCGCAGATGGCGACCACCGTAGGGTTTACGCCGGTACAAATCCGAAAAATAGTGAGTTTGATTTTATTTTAATTTTAAGAATAGGTACCTATACTAACAAGTGAGTTATGAAGGAAAATGAGTGTGACATGAACTTTTATGTGATATTTTATGATATTTTTTTATTTTTATTTGGTTGCATAGTCTTATGCTATACAGGGTTATGGTAAAACATTTCAGAACTATATTACTGACATCATAAACAACAACCTTTGATCTATGACTTTTAATGATTCATCAGAGTTTAATTCATCATACTTTCAATTTAGTTTGTTGTATCTGCCTAGTAAGTACTTGTAAGTATAGATCTTCATATAAATGTCAGTAACATTATTTACATAACATCATATAAATCACCTAGTATAGAATATGATAAATCTCCATACTTATGCGTTTCCTGTATATATATAATTATGTATGCATTTATAAGCATATATATAGAGTTATAGCGCGTTTTAAGATAATATATAGCTTGCATAATGTATGGCGATGATATCTCAGTGGTAAGTAGGAATTAAGTTTTTCTCCTCTCCGGGCGAAAAGCGTCAACTTTTGTCCCGCTGCGCTAAACGAAAATGCCGCTTTCCGCCTCCGTCGAGGAGAAAAATAGTATCACACCTTGGGCAGGAAAGAAATAAGCCTCAGATCACATGTTTGTCGACCTCGGCTTCGGCTCAGCCAACAAATACGTGTGATCTGAGACATTTCTTACTTTCCTGCCCTATGTGAGTAATATACTATTGTTTTCGATGAAGGAAAACATTGCGAGGAAACGATAGGGTTGATCGCACACAAGTTGAAAATCTCTCACCGCAAGCATGCCGGTATGTTGCAGCACTTGAGAGCCAGATCCTTCTAGTGAAGATCTCAAAGTGGTGAGGTTTTATTCAAACATGGAGGATTTTGAGGGTCGGCAACGCGCGAGTGTGCGTCCATAGGCTACGGTAACTGCTTACCATCAGGCAGGCCGTATTCTTGTTTGCCACCTTAGTGGTATAAAAAAAAAAAACCTATACAAATAGATTATATGTGTGATTGATTTTTATTTAGAACTTTTAAAATTTTATTTGGTTTAACTTTGGATATAGGTTTTCTTTATGTGGATATAAAATTTATTTGGAAGCGCTCCTGGTGTAGCATGATTAGCCGTTCTTAATCGATCGGCAAAGTTAAGCTACGACCCGTGTGGCCGGTACCTGGATGGGTGACCGCCTAGTGGTATTTCAAATCGAGCACTTTCCGTGCTTCGCGGAAGGCACATAAATCGTAATCCCAGTGATCACTTAATCATGATAGTTGATAAGCTAGACGGAGGCCTCCTAGGCGGCTTGAAAAATTCCAACAGTAGGTTTACCACTAGCCTACCTCCACCGATCCGCAGTGGGCACGCGTGGTGGAGTATTGCCCATTCCCTTTCACCCTCATTTATGAAAGGAGCCCTGTGCTCAGCAGTGGGATATTATAGGCTGATGATAATGATGATAGATTTTACTGAAGAAGGCTGTCCGCACAATATATAAAATAAGGCCTAGAGATTCTTTGAGAGACAAGTTTAAATCTATTAATATAATGACAGTGTCGTCACAGTACATATACAGGTCGTTGTTTTGGTCAGCGACGAGCGACTCAGGGTCGATAATATAAATGATACTGGTGCTAAAAAAAATATAAAAAAAATACTTTAATTTTATTAAATAATAAAAATTAAAATTTTGAAAATCATGTAATAAGCTAAAGTGTAGACATAATACTCAACGGGAGTACGAGGGAGTAAAGGGGTGGGGCGATGGCGTCTTGTGCTTAGCTCTAGTCTGTGCTCGTGCCTAGTAATCATACTTTGCAGTAATTTTATTTCAAATTGAATAAGGTATTTCTCATCATATTTACAGTATTTATTGGAATTAAGTCCATTTTTACCCTGTATGAAAATCTTATTCATGTGAGGAAAAACTTAAATAACTTTCCTAAGAATAGTGACACTCATAGTTTGAACACTAGAAATAAGCACAAACTTGCTGTACCTTTAACTCGGCTCAGCAAAGTCCTTAACTCTTTCAAGGGGCAATGTATACGTTTCTATAATAAAGTACCCAAAGAAATCCAAGAGCTACCTATACATAGATTCAAAAAGATAGTTAAACAGAAGTTATGCACGAAAGGGTACTATAAAGTTTCTGATTTTGTAGATGACAAGAATGCATTTGAATGAATTGTTCGCTTCGCAGGCTATTGTTATATATATTTTGTAATTGTAATACTTCTATTTACATATTTAAAAAAAAAAGACTTGCTGAGTTTCTTGCCGGAGTCTTCTCAGTTCAAGTTGTATTTGGAACCGGTGTAGAGCCATTTGTTAACGTTCACAAGTGCCTTAGCAGGGCCTAAATTGAATAAATGCTTTTTTGAATTTGAATTTGAATACTTTACCTATTTCTGTTATCATGTTTTTGTTACCTACATTTATGACGCATATTGACACCTTAAAAATTTGGTTTACTTCATTAAATGAAGTAAATTTTGACAAATTTTGTCTACGTTAGTTGAGTTGTCCTAATTGAATAAATAAATAAACAGTTTTTGTCAAAATCAAATAACAATGAGAATAGTATTTACCACCTCAAGAAATAAACATGTAGGCCAACTTAGTCATGTTACCTTATTATCTACAACTAATAATAAAAGTCATTATCACCAAAAGAAATGACATCACGAAATTTTTCCATAAGCTTCGTTTTTGTACTTCTGCTATCCGAAATATTGAACAGCTCCGGTAACATTCAGGATAGAGAGTGACGAATCACGTGCTACTCGCATATCAGTACCAGAGGGTATTATTTGGAGGCAAGACCTACGCAGATGGTCCAGAACGGGTCCGATATAATTGTATGAGATGATAAGGATCATAGAGTTATACCATTGACAATTTTATTTGTCCATGGTCATACTTACATTCAATAATAATAAAAAAAATCGTGATGGTACATAACCTTATCACGTTGGGGTACCTACTTTGTAGTAGGTACCTAGGCATCCTTTTATCACGTTTGCAATGACGGGCCATTTTTCGTGGTTGGTATAAGATTCTACCTATTACGTCGCTAATGTGCAAAGGCCAAGGTGACTATTTACCATGAGCTAGACCTCCAGCCTTCTTTTTAAGACAAAGTCGTGAAACAACCGAACGGCCCGCCTGATGGTAAGCGGTTACCGTAGCCATATGAACGCTTGCAACACACGCGTTACCGACCCTCTCCCCAATGAGCTCTGGCGACCTTACTCACGCGCAGGAACACAACATAAAGTTATTTGGCTGCGGTATTCTGTAAGGTCGAGCTGCTCCTTGAGCGAATAAACGCTCTTCTCTACAAAAGAGAGAGACTATTACAATTGGTTCAAAAGGCGAACGAGAATCAAGTTTCAAGTCTGGATAGTTATAATCGAAAATAAGCATTATGTAATATGTATTTATAGGATTCAAATTCAAATGTCGTCTTACAACTTGATTGCTTTCATTGACATTCGATAAAATGGAAATTGGTGGTTGTTAACTTTAGACTACCTTGTTGACAAATCGAAAAGAATATGAGTCAAAAGGTATGTTCCTGACTGACTCATAAATTATGTGACGAATGCAAGCGTTCGCATCGGTAGGTATAATAAAAGTCTAATAAACATCGGATGTGCTACATTATTTTCTTTATGAATAACCTGGAACTGCTGTGAGTCAGTTTCTTGGAATTCTCTAGAATTGTCGTGAATATCATATTTATGCCTATTGTTTATATTATAATGCTTTTTTTACCTGTATTTTGGCTTGATTCAATGAATAAAAAGTAGTGTTTTTTTTTATACGTAATCCACCGACGAGACAAAGGATCACAATGTGTTGTACCCCCGGATAATGGATATAGTACCTATTCTTAGAAACTTAGACCTGTGACTGAACCATTCTCTTATCGCCCATCCTCTTAACCTGGAGGCGTCTCGTTTGTCCACGCAACGTATCAGTCGGTCTTCTCGCGGATTATTATTGGATCTGGAATGAACTCTCCAGTACGGATATTCCTCCTTGTTTCTTCAAAAAGTGTATAAAAAAGTTCTCTTCGCGGTCGGCAAAACATCGAAAGTGCCCGGGTATTGCAGAATATCCTATAGTCATTACATATCATCAGACGAACCGTATGCTAGCAGCCAACTGGAAAAATAGTGCCTACCTAATACTTAGATAATGGCCCTGATTCTGTTGTTCACAACTAAACTAATTTTAATCTCACTATGTCTCTTTCTAACAAAGAACATAAGAAAAGGATGTAAGAAATTTAGTCCTGTCAAATTAGTCCAATGCTTGTTTTCAATATAAATTTAGTCGCCATCTGTCGCGGTTACGCCTAAATACACGCAAAATAAGACGGCAAAGATTAATTTGACAACTTAAAATATGTTCTATCCTTTTTCAATAATGTTCGTAAGAAAGAGATGAGATGTGACTAAAATTAGTTTAGTGCGATTTACAACAGAATCGGCACCATTGTACGTGTATTCGCACATATCATCAAGAATCTAGAGTTGAAGTTTGTCATTATAATTTTGTTATTAAACTTATTTCATTAAACCCCAAAACAGACTAAATTAAATGGAAGCCCACTCATACTATCTACACTACAGGCTGATGAAAATGTATGGGAGTAAATATTAACATCACATTTTCGAACATATGAAGCCATAAAGCAAAACTAATTAAAATTAACAATGTATTAGTCGATGGCCCTTTACTCGTTAAATATTGCCTCGTAAAATGTCAATTAATTTTATTACTAGAACCATTCATCGTAGTAATTTTGTCGTGGATGGAAAATCCTAAGCGCTAACGCGTTCAGTCGGATGTATGGGTAAGGCTAGTGTCATATTGCAAGCGAGAAGATATCTGGAACGAGAGATGATTAGATATTTTTTATGTCATAAGGTCCCTCGAGCTTTTTATATAGCAATAGCAAGTTTAGCGATATCAGGGAGATTGCTAATGTGTTGCAGACCTTTCAAAGCAAGTTGATGTAATACCTAGGATGACAAGGCTGAGGATGAATCATATCCAGAAAATGCATAATTGATCCTGGCCTTGAGGATATTTAGTTTACCTAGACTATAAGTACCAGGAAACACAGACGCCGTAATAAATATATTAGTAAGTAGGTATCTACTAATTCTGACTAATACTGCTAATACTGACCACTTCTAAGAAGAAAGAGAATGAGAATGAGTAAAAGAGTATCTTAGAGCAATTTCACGTCTTATGAGTGAACAAAACTGATATGGGATATTTATAACAATATTTTATTTACAAAAAATGTACAAATTACAATCTATAAGATAGCTATGACGGGCCAGTTGGCGCAGTTGGTTAAGACGTGGCGTCTTAACCTATAGCGCCGCAGGTCGTGGGTTCGATTCCCACACAGGACATGCATTTGTGTGCATGAACATGTCTGTATGTCCTGAGTCTGGGTGTAATTATGTATAATAAGTATGTATTTACAAACAAAAAGTAGTATATGTATTATATCAGTTATCTGGTTTCCATAGTACAAGCTTTGCTTAGTTTGGGATCAGATGACCGTGTGTGAGGAATGTCCCAGGATATTTATTATTTATTATTTATTAGCTATGGAAAAAACAATTATGCTCTCTATTTCTTTAGATCAGTGTTTTTGAATCTTATTGATTTCGCGACCCCCTTACAGGTTGAAAAATTCTGGCGACCCCCTTGTAGACAGACAAAGAAGACTAAGATAATAATTTTCTTTATTTTCATACCATAGTCTGCAAGAAGCCGCGAGAGGTTTGCAACTAAGTAAGAGGTAAGTTAGACGCCCGCTTACGCGAAGTCTACCTTGCCTTTTTCCTTCTGCCGGCGACCCCCCGAATAAGGTTTCGTAACAAAAAAAAGATATTTTAGGTCTGATATAACACTATTATATTTACTTACCAAAAAATATTTCTAATCTCTTAGAACCAACAAAAAAATCCCACTTTTTAATTCACTAAATAAATCAAAAGATTTAGTATTAATTAAAAAAATCACCCTTTTCCAACCAATTTCTAATGCCCCAAACTCACGAACCTCTAAATTAGGTAATTTGATACCTTGCTTTTAATACAAACGACATTTTTGGCACCTAATTAATGTTATATATGTTTTCAACGTTGTTGGCTGGGCGACAACATAAATTTATTTAACAGCGGTGATAATAAAAGAAATGCGTACATTTTTATGTCTTTTTTTTCCTTTTATTGTGATTAATAAGGAATGAACAAAGTTGATACCTTGCTTTAAATACAAACGACATTTTTGGCACCTAATTAATGTTATATATGTTTTCAACGTTGTTGGCTGGGCGACAACATAAATTTATTTAACAGCGGTGATAATAAAAGAAATGCGTACATTTTTATGTCTTTTTTTTCCTTTTATTGTGATTAATAAGGAATGAACAAAGTCATTTTTAAAAAGGAAACTGATGGTTTTCTAATTCTATAAGGGTGATTATGATAAAAAAAGGTTAATTACAAATATTTTTGAGCTTCTTTGTTGATACTGTTTTTTTTATGTGAACATATTACGGAAATGTTAGGTGTTTTTAACGCAATGGAAAAAAAATACACTATACTGGATGAATATTTCGAGATGGCATATTTTTAAAACCTAGATTGGGTAAGTCATGCTGAGAAACTTAGTTACAAATTGATTCTCAAAAAAAATGTTTCCTTTCTACATATACTAACGATCAACCATACTCGACCATATTTTTTTTTTCTGTTTATGTGTTTTTGCCATTGTAAAAGTTGTTCAGAATGACAGCAACCCAACATAGATTTCGGAAATATACCATCTCGAAATCTCCACCCAGTATATAAAAAAACTGCTATTAATTGATTTGTAAACAACATCATATTATTTTGAAAAATGGCTTTTTATTACATTGATGGTACTTTGTTATAGGCACTTGGTTCTGTTCCTTGGCATAATCAGCATATTATAGGTACTATCATAATAATTTATATTAACTGTGTTTTTTTTTTGCTTTGCAACCGCATTTTTTCTGTGTCAGAATTCCCCCAGCGCTCTACTCAACAAAGATTTATCACAATCGGATTTAAACATTGTGTATTAATAAAAGAAAGGTTTTCAATATGTACGTAAAACAATAAAAAATATTTAAATACATTAATAATTCATAGACTGTAAAGCATAGTATTTTACAAGATAACGACGAATTCTTGTGAACTAAGATAATCTAGAACGTGATAGAACTGAGTCACGACTACTGGTAACGATTGTACCAACAACGGATTTTGTAGGTACCTGCCTGGTCTACCTACATTGTTAGAACGGTCAGTAGTAACTCGCTGCTATTCTAAAACTACCTATTCTATTTTAAATCGATAGCATTAGTAGTTGCTGAAATATATCAACAGACAAACAGACAGATAGACAAACAGACCGACATACCGACGGACTGAGTCGCACCATAAGTGTTCTTGTTTGCAATTAACTTGAAAATAACGTATACGCCTGTTAAAACTAAATAGCAATTTCCTGTTCAACAAATTTTGCTAAATCCTTCTCCGCTAATTGAAAGAGCTTAGAAACTGTATATTATAAATTCTGAAATGTTTTGTAGACAAATTCTAGATTCAAATATATTCTAGAGGTCTCATCTCTGTTACAT
Organism: Polyploca ridens; assembly: GCA_951394255.1. Classification (NCBI taxonomy): domain Eukaryota; kingdom Metazoa; phylum Arthropoda; class Insecta; order Lepidoptera; family Drepanidae; genus Polyploca; species Polyploca ridens. The sequence goes on from OX596245.1 coordinate 2,009,558, forward strand.
TGTGGTCTGTTAGCTTAATAGAAGTCACACTGAGCCTTTGGAAGCTTCTAATTTGCCTTTATAGGAAATAAACCCCTTTTCAAGTTAATGAAATGATGTTAATGAAGTTCAATGTAAAAGTGTTTTTATTTATGCTATAAGTTAGCAAAAAAAAATACGGCCAACCTGATGGTAAGCGGTTACCGTAGCCCACATAAGCTTGCACCTTGCGGTGGGAGAGTCAATATTTAACGTTCATATATGCCTTTTAAAAATATAAATTACCTACCTATATAATGTGGTTTCCTATCGCTAATGTAGTGATGTGCCTAAGGTTAGTTTTCTTCAAGAGTATTATTACCTCTAAGTCGCTGACTAACAATTTACAATTTCAACTACAAAATTCCAACCTGCAAAAACACCGAAATACCCAAACATAATACAAGATCAACAGGAAAATGACAAATGGTAAAATTACGTGCGTTTCGTGAGGTAACTGAGTTTGTTTGGAAGGGATATTGAGGGGTCGTTGCGGGTAAAAGGGTCCCTGTACAATTTGTCGCGTGTGTGAGGGGCATGAGGGGCACCAGAGGGGCACCAGTGGGGCATAACGGTTACGCGTGAGGCATCTGAAGACGGTTGGTTTGACGCTAAACGAATTCCTTACCGTATTATTGTTGTCACTCAACACGTTATAAGTCTTATCTGGAACCATTTTGGGACGAAGAAAAATATTATGATAAATAATAATAGTAATCTATATAAAGTTTTATTAAATTAGTAAACTTCCTCTTGAGGGATGAATGTATAGGTCATTTCCTTAGTAATCAAAATATAATATATTATTTTTTGATTACTAATGAATATATACACTCATCACTATTTATTTAAAATATTTTAAAAAGTTAATAAATGGAATAATAATAATAATGTTTATGAAACCTTACAGCTTTTCATCAAAAAGGTACAAGTCTCGTCGGCAAAAATGTATGAAGAGCTGTATTATTTTTTTGCGATTTCGAAGTTGGTCCCATCGTAAAAGTTGATCGTATTTATGAGTACTTTACGTGGTTTCATTTAATCGTAATCGTAATCGTATCCACTCCGTATATAGATTGTATTTGTTGTAAATAAAGACCTCAAATTAAGTTTGAAAATAAATAAAAATAGAAATATAAAACAAAATGTGGCATATACAGGATGTTTTTTTGGTCGGCGACGAGCAACCCAGGAGCGGTAGTACAAAAAATACATTTTCCAAAAATGGACTTAATTCCATTAAATACTGTAAATGCGTTGAGAAATACCTTATATTTGAAATAAAATTACCGCAACGTATGGGCACTAGGCTCTTGCACAGACTAGAGCTAGGCGCAAGCCGCCATCGCCCCATGCCTTTACTCCCTCGCTCTCCCGTTGAATATTACGTCTAAATTTTAGCGTTTGACATGATTTTCCAATTAATATTCTTTTTATTTTTATAAAAAAAAATAAAGTATTTTTTATATATTTTTTTAGCACCAGTATCATTTGTATTATCGATTCTGAGTCGCTCGTCGCTGACCAAAACAACGACCTGTATAGGAATTTCTAGATATTTTGATGATTGTTATCTTAATGAATAGTTAAGTGCCTTTGAGGTGCAGCGCAGACGACAGACTAGTCTGCGGCCACAAAAAAGTCCGTCACGGATTTTTCACAGATTCAAAGCACACACACGTACACTACATCTTCTATCATTCTGTCGGCGGAACTCTAGCTAGGGACGTACATGCTATGGAACTTTAAATATAGAAAAAAAAGAAGAAGAAATAGAGATTTGTGTACATCCTATTCTTACGCAGACATTTTGCGCGTCGTGTGCTTTACTGATTAGGTTCTATTTTAACTTACTACAAAGTGCGGCACGGCTAGTCTGTCATCTGCGCTGCACGTGATGAAGGATACAACAGTTTATAAGTCAGACGGCTGTGAGATACAGATGGACAGGCGTACGGTCAGCATCAAAAGTAGATTGCAATTTTAGTACTCTTTCAAAATAATAATAAGAGAGTTTGTATGAAAAAAATATATTTCTTTATGTGACACGGTACTAAAGTGATCGCTACTATGATGGAACAAGGGTTACTTGCTTTACAACGAAATCCTAAAATTACTTTAAAAGATGCTGAAGATCTTTATAAAGATTCGTGAACCTTCATCTCCTCCTCTTCATATTTTCCCTAAAATATAATTATATGAAAACTTTTGAACACAAAGCGAGACGTCTAACGCCTTTATGAGTTTCAAAGGAAAATAAATTGTTCACTTTAACGTCAGAAATGTAAAGAATCCGGCTTCCTAGTGAAGTGTGTTCATCATCAATCAAGCTTCCCAGTTAGGGAGCTTGTGCATACACCGAGGCGCTGTGCAAAATTGAAAACGAAATGATTTTTTTCTTGTGTTTTTTGGTTAAGAGCAGTCATCACGCTATACTTTGCATACAAAAACTCTGTACTTATTAGGCGTTGTTAAACATTTTTCGTTAGAAGTTTTGAACAAATTAGTATCTTGAGCATTAAATCTAGCTGTGTATCTAGGCGAAAATAAAAAAAAAGTATGAAACAAATTCAGTAAAAGCCTCCGAAAAACAGCGTTTTCGCACAAATTTTACCTGAACTTTGGCCATATCTAATGTAACCTATAAATTGTAAAAGTAAAGAAAACATTAAGATACTAGGCTTGCAAAAGTATTGGAGATTCTAAATAACTAACTTTTTTTTCACAAACTTGTAAGATTATTTCACAAGAAGTATACTCCTGGAACAAGTTTTATGATATGCGAAATCATGAATGACGACCTAGCAAAGCGGCCGCGAGTGATCACCGGAATTTACCGACTGATAACCGGCGGCTCTAATGCTGTCTCTCATTTTTCGCAGTCAAACATTACGTTGGATGAAAGTACAAGCTTTTTGGCTATGCTTGCGTTGAGGTCGCGTTGGCCATGAAGGGCCCCTTAAACACAAAGACAAGAAGGAACTTGCTCTCGAGTGAGGGTACTTGGTGGCTGATTTTCAGGGGGGGAGTAGCCAACAAGGCGATTACGAAAGTATCTTATACGATAGTAGCTCAATCTCATTATTCGAATGCGACCTTCATCATGCTATTTGATATCGTTAACGCTGATGATTCATTTAAATTGTCATAAGTTGAAAAAAGGTAAGAGGGTCAGTAATATCTTCCAATGTTGAGGTAACATTACATGCACCATGAAATGTCACTACCTATCTCACTATATGTTTGTTACTCAACCACGCTTCAACAACTGAACGAATTTGGATGAAAGTTGGCACGCTGATAGGACATGTCATAGAGTACTTCTTATATCCCTCGGTTACGCGGTTGAAACCGCGGGACGCAACTAGTACCTAGGTATTTTATAAGCCTCGGACTATCAAAATATTTCACAATAGCCCCTTTTGACCGTCGACGTTGTAAAATATTTACGTGGAAATTTATAGAATTTGATATTTTGAATCCCTGAAATATAGCTAATATAGTTCTTATAGCTTAAAAAATTATTATCGGTGCTCGATTTATCTGAAAACCTTATTTTTTTAAATTGCTTTCGAGTCGTAATTCAACTTTACGTTAACAATTATGAAACAATTAACAACGCCAGTCAATTTCAATTGTAGACTCTGAAAAGCTTAAATGAACTTAGAATAAAGCTCGATAGTTACTAAACTTTGTACTAAACTTTTAATGTTAGTATTTCAATCGTTGGTTTCGCAACTAAGTTTAAAATCTTGGAAACTGAGTCAAGTAACACTAGACGAGTTTCAAATGAGAACTGTCGTTCTGACTAAGAGTGGGCTAATTGCTTTTCAGAATTTAAATTATTTGATAAAGTTTTATAATATTAACTCTACAACTGTTTTAGTAATATTGAATATAGTTTTTTTTGTCAGAAAGCTGACTGGCATGCCTCCATCCACCTAATAGTACCTAAATGGCTACCGGCACCTATAGCAGGGTTGCTTTATTCGAGCTTCTTCAAGGTTCTGTTATCCTGGTACAATTTTTTCATAAGTATTCTAGGTATAAATATTTAGTTAAGTAATTTTGAGAAATAGGTGCTCTAATGCATATCTTTGGTGCTCAATGCATTAAGGCTCTAAAAAAACCGGCCAAGCACGAATCGGACTCGCACACGGAGGGTTCCGTATAACAACAATAATAGTGTAACCTTACTCAAATTGACTGTGAAATGAATAGTAGGCCCAAAATTTAAAAGTACCAAAATTTACCTTAATATTCAACTTTTTATTTTTCGGAATTTTCCCTTTACTTATGCTGTAAGACATTGCTTTTAACCAAAATTGGTTTTGGTTCAAAAACCTATATGGTAGTTCCCGTTGGTCTAGAATCACGAAATTTGGCAAGTTTTCGCAAAAATCTTGATTTTTATACATCCAATAGGGACTATAGACCTCAGTATCTGGTATAATTTTCACCTTACTAGGTCCACCCGTTCCTGAGAAAATCGGTGGTAACACTCGGACAGACAGACGGACGGACGGACAAGAGAGTGATCTTATAAGGGTTCCTTTTTTACCTTTTGCGATACGGAACCCTAAAAAGGTGCTCAAATGGGAATGATTCCCCTAAAATATCATCGAAACAAAATACAAATGCTTTTTATGCTATTCCCTTCACGCTATTCCACTTTCTTACGTTTTATGTGTAAAGGCCTTAACCCGAAGGGGCACGTACCTTTGAAATATTATGTTGTATCGTGCAGTGATAGCATATATTTTTTACTTGTTTTTTGAAGCAAACCGTTGGATGTATGTTTCAAAACACGTTTACAGAGAGTACTATTTTATTTTATTTTAACATTTTTAAGAGAAACTTACAGCTATTTTTACAATAATAAAGGCCCAGAATACTCTCGAGCAGATTTCAGTTTTCACCCTTGCGCCACATTTTCACATAATATTAGCGGAAATTACCGGAACTAAGCAAACAAAAAATACTAGCTCCCTCTATTTAGAAGTGCGTCATTGCAAACAAACAATTCGACATGACACACCGCCATCTAAACATTTCCGCGAGAACGACGCTGTTTGAATTGGACACAGTATAAACGTTAACAGTAGACAAACTGCAGATAAACATTTACCAATTTTTTTTTTCAAATAACTTAAAAAAAATGTTGACGGGCCATTTGGCGTAGTTGGTTAAGATTCCACCCCGCCAATCTTATGTTCGATTCCCACCAAGGATATCCATCTGTGAACATATTTGCATGTCCCGAGTCTGGGTGTAGTAAGTACTAGCGACCCGCCCCGACTTCGCATGGGTACAATGTCATAATGTGGTGTCAGTGGAGCGATTTGCGCGCCCGCCCACGCCACCTCTCTTTAGCACTGAAACAATAATTAGTCGTCTAAACAGACAGTAGAATCACGTAGCGCTTTTAGGAGTATTTTTCTCGCAAACGCCGTTATTTTCACGGCGCTTACGCGTTTCGTTCATCGTTTTACAACAACAAGTGTGACCGGATGGCCTCACTTGAACGGAACATAGTTGTGATGTGTGGCGTCTTCTCTTTACGTAGTAATAATTATATGGTTAAAACTTCATCAAAATCCGTTGCGTGGTTTAGAGTTAGCGGATAAACAGAGAGACAAGCGGACGCGGAAAACGTCTTCTTTTTATACTATTTAGAGATTTATTTACAAGTTCTGCTTAGTTTGGGATCAGGTAGCCGTATGTGAAAAATGACTCAAGATATTTATTTTTAGTGGAAAGTGGATACTGACGATAATATTTCTCAGGTTAGGTAATTGTCCCCCAAAACCAGAATTCTTTTACATACGCTACTTAGGTAAGTGTCATCGGGTCACGAAACTAAGCGTTTTTATCTGAATAAAATTTGTGTTCTATAAATTCCGAGAAAACGGGCTGTGACAAATGGACAGACAGGAGAGTATCCTACTCGTGAGTGTCCTACACTGTGAGTCTTCATAATGTGCACAAATTAAAAGGAGGGAAACTATGTTGAATTTTATCGAGCGTTTTTTTTTAAATTACTTTTTATGTATTTTTTAAATTGTTGTTCACTACAGTGATCACCACGCAAACAAAACTATGTAACTTTTAAACTTAGCGATATATCACAATGCAAACTCAATATAATTGAAAATAACAAGGCGTCCTCATAAAATGAAAATTGAGGCAAAAAATCGGACCTCAATCGAAATATTAGATGTTATTTGACAAATTAACATTTTCTTCCATCACTGTTACAATAATTGTATTGGATACTGTACTATAATTGTAGAATTTCTCAATAAAATGTCCTCTTTACCTACCATTTTTATTCATCATCATCATCATATCAGCCTAAGGATATCCACTGCTGAACATAGGCCTCCCCCATTAACTTCCACTTTCTGCGGTTTTGGCCCTTGAATCTAGCAGCGCCCAGTGACACTGACCAGGTCGCCGGTCCACCTGGTGGGAGGTCGTCCTGCACGGTGTCCCCTTCCAGTTAATGGTCGCCACTCGAGAAACTTCCATCCCCATCGGTTATCGGTTCTTCAAGCGATGTGGCCTGCCCATTGCCACATCAACTTACTAACTCTACGAGCTATATAGATAATTTTTGTTCTCCTACGAATGTCCTCGTTTCGGATCCTGTTTCTTAGAGAAATTCCGAGCATAGCTGATTCCATAGCTTGCTGAGTGACTCTAAGCTTATTTATGCGACAAGCAGTTTAAGACCACGTCTATGTTCCGGATGTCATCACTGGTAACACGCACTGATTGAAAACCTTTGTCTTAAGACTTTGACTCTGAGGTATTCTAGACTTGAAGATATGCCGTAGCTTCCCGAATGCTGCCTAGCCGAGTTGGATTCTTCTGTTGACCTCTTTGTCAAAGTTGAACCTACCTAGATGGACAATTTGTCCTAGGTAAACATACTCGTCTACAACGTCGAGAGCAGTGTTCCCAATTATCACGGGTATTGGTGGAATATGAATATTAGACATAATTTTTGTCTTGTATATGTTCATCTTGACCTGTTGGGAAACTCTCTTGAGATCATTGAGCATGATGTTCAAAGCTTCCAGCGATTCCCGCCATTATGACTATTTCGTCGTCAAGTCGAAGGTGAGAGATGTGTTCACCATTGATGCCATAACCTTTCCAGTTCAAAAGCTTGAACACATCCTCCATAACAGTGGTAAAAGGTCACCCTGTCTTTCACCCTTCTGCAACTGGATTGGTCTCGTACTCTCGTCCTGTACTCGGATTGACATATTGGCTTTGCTGTACAAACACCTTCAACAATTCGATATAGCGATAGTCGATGTAGACTCTGTAATACCGCCCATGTCTCAACTGAATCGAAGGCTTTTTCATAGTCCACATACACAAGGCATAACGGCCAAATATACTCCTCAGTCTTCTGTATAATTTGGCGAAGTATATGTATGTGATCTGTGGTACTAACGCCTTTACGGAAACCGGCTTGTTCGGGAGGCTGGAAGTCTTCAAACCTACGTGCAAGAGAATTCGTAATGACTCCCGAAAACAACTTATAAACGTGGCTTAGGAAGGATATCGGGCGGTAGTTCTTATAGCCTTTTTTGAAGAAAAGCACCATTATATTTCCTCTCCATACTTCTGGTATTGTACCTAGGTCATAAATCTTGGAATATCGGAATCTCGGCACGTAAGTTCCGATATTACAATTCCGATGCTGAGTGATCCAATTTCGGAATCAGATAATAGGAAACTATTGAGCTATTTATCTATACTACTATAATAAAGCGGAAGAGTTTTTTTTGTTTGTTTGTTTGTTTAAACGGGCTAATCTCTGGAACTACCAGTCGGATTCGAAAAATTCTTTCACTAATAGGAAGCTACATTATCCCCGAGTATTATAGGCTACTTTATATCCCGGGAACGCGGATGAAACCGCGCGGAACAGCTAGTCGGTTAATAAATGACGGAGTTATGAAACATAAAAAAAAAAAAAAAAAAATACAATCGAATTGAGAACCTCCTCTTTTTTTAGAAGTTAGTTAAAAATATCACGTTTATAACTCAATCAGAACATTTCCTATCAACTGTTAAAGAATAGCACTGCAGGCGCATTATATGGCATTAACAATAACTCAAAAAAAATGCTCTACCAGCTAAAAGGTAGTGCATAACCGTGCATAAGGACTTCTTTTTATAAAGCTGGCAGGTGAGGTGATACTTCTAAGCTATCGCTGTCAAATTTACTGAGTGATAATATAGGATAAACGCAGGTACTACCGCGGTAGTTAAAAATCTGCAGGTATCACCGAGGTATGTAAAATGTAACATAATTGTATTTTTGAGCAATGAAGATCATTTACGTTCAAAAGTATCCTTTGTCCTTCTCCACTAATTGGACTATTTCCCTGCCAAATTGTATTTAAATCTGTTCAGTGGTTAAGCCGTGAAAAGGTTACAAACAGAGTTGCACGGTGGCCGAATTATGACGTCAACGTTAATGTACAAGCGGGAGCAAACGTATTAATTAAGCTGTTTTTAAAACTTTAATAACTTTGTCATTTATTGATGGATATTATACTCTATTTCACATAGGATGAGTCGTCAAGGTTTTTACCAATATCTAGTGAAATTCCATTTGATTACTCTGAAATAATATTCACAATATTTCGTGAAACCTAGCTCTATCATAGTATTCCTTTATTATATCGAAATGAACATTAACAATTGAGAAATTTAATAAAATACCATGTGTCACCAAACTCATGTTATTTGAAATATACTATAATAATTTAAAAAACATTATGCTCAAAAAGGTTATGTGCATCCGCTGTAGTAATCAAAAAGTTTGAATTTTGTTATGTGAATGATCCTTATTGCAGGCATCTAACTCAAAAAGCTATTTTGACCCATATAAAATAAAATGTCCTGCCTCATGCTGAGCATCCACCTTAAGGAAGTAATATATAATGTTTTGGAAAAAAAGTTATTCTAATTTTATTAATTTTATTGATATAAAACTGTGCCTGGCTCGCTGATTGGCTGTAAAAGCTAAGCTACCGGTAGGGCTGCAGAAACAGGAACCTCCTCACAATGCGAGCTGTATCGAGGAGTACTGCCGAGAGCCTCGAGGCTTTTGGCCATCAGGCCATTGACCGTTACGATAATCGGCACAATGATAGCCGAGCTCACTACTAGTAATTGTAAATATACGATGGGTTCACATTCCAACTAACCAGTCCAGTAAGTAGTAGAAACTTAATCAACGTAAGGTGTGTAATATTTTTCTTACTGTTACTAATGTTACTGTGCCATTGACACTTGACGACTACGCGACTGGACCACAATAATACTGTGATAAAACAATGAAAATAAAAGTTTACCGGCTCGACTCGATGACTACAGATGACTTGATGACCGCAGTAGTGGCTGGCATGCCCGCCCCGACTTCGGGGCACCTACTGTTAGCAGTATCAGTCAACCTACCTTTCATACCTTTTCTTTGATCTCAAAATAAATAATATTGAATGAGGTGTTATTTAATCAGGTAAGTAACGAAATAGGTAATTGCTCATTAATAATAATATATATTGTTGATTTTTCATTTCGTATGATTTGAAAAAAAAAAAATACATTTTCCAGGATTTGACTCATCACCTCCTTCAGTCGCGAGTACTTAAATACCCCGCGCCTTAGCCCCTTAGGCTACCCTAGCCGTACCTAGCAAAGACGAAAATAACAATCAGTCTCTGTCAGTACCACGACATGGCTCGGTGACAATTTTCAAAAGCATCAATCTCAACAGATTTTATTTTATATATTTTTATTTATAACAAGCAAATAATAGGCTCAATTGCCTTAATTTTACGAGCATGCATTTTCCAGTGTCTTCTGAAGATAATTTGATATATTTTTTTAATAATTTGAGAGGGTTTTATCATGTGAAAGTTCTGAAAAAAAATGACACAGGTCCGTCTAGCAACGCGGATCACCGCGGAATGCGAGTGAGCGCGAAGCAAAATACGCCAGTTGCAGGACAATAGAGTGCGGTATGATGTTGATGGTGCTCAGACCAATTTGACGTAAGCGACTTTTTTTAAAATCATTATTATGAAAAACTGAATCGCAAATTCAAAAAACTAGCTCGGGCGTTTATTTGCTTACGATATGTACTATATTGATGAAAAAAATCGTATCAAAATACCTTCAGGCGTTGGATATATTTGGGAATTTCTTGATTTTCAGAGGTATGTTTGACATTTTTTTTTATCGAGGCTTTTAATTGATTCGTGTTTTCGGCTCGGGCGATGTGTTTGTTATATCCTTAAGTATCATATATTTAAATTTCAATACCGTAGAGCTAGCAGGTTTCATATAATTTGGGCTGGAATGTAGAGACTTTTGACCATTTCTGCCTCTGCTAAGGGATTGCCGAGTAAGAGTAGGTAATTCAAAAAACAAAAAGCATTTCAACAAACAAAACTAAAAGTCTAAATTCACAAAAACTAAGAATTAGGAAAAAATAAAATTTATACTTAGGAGCGAATATAATGTTAACACTTTTAAAAAACAGTTATTTAGGATGAAAAAACAACCTTGAAAACGAATTCTTAATATTAGTTAAACTATCGTTAAATATGTCAATGTCAGTCTTCACATCTAAGCTATTGTAAAAATTGCACACTCTGACTACATAAGAATTTTGACGATACTTGGTGGAGACTTTGGGAGCACACAAGAGAGGCCACTTACGTCGGGACCGATTTGGAACAGACAGTGAAAACTTACTTAGAATAGCAGGACAGTTGATATCGCCTCGGACTATTCGTGAGAGTAAGAGTATATCAGCTACGTTACGTCGATAATGTAAGGGTAGGATATGAAACCTACGACATCGAGATTCATAGTTATCTTCTTGTAAGTTACTTTTGAAGGAAATATAACGTAAGAATCGTTTTTGAATTGCTTCTATACGATCTCTATAAATTAAGTATTGAGGGTTCCAAATTTGGCTGGCATACTCAAGATGGCATCTAACATATGCACAGTATAAAATTTTTATGGTTTTAATAGATCGAAATTCTTTCGAGCATCTGATAATAAAACCTAAAGCTCTACTTGCCTTAGCAACAACTTGTTCAACATGCATTTCAAAGAGCATCTTACTATCATGAGTAACACCTAAGTCTTTGAAAGAACTTACTCGAGGAACAATTTGATTGTTAAGATAGTAAACTGAATTGAGGACACTTTTTTTACGCGAGAAAGTTATTACTGCACACTTGGACACATTGAGATCTAATTTATTACTTACGCAGTAGTCCGTCAGTCTGTCCAAATCTTCTTGTAAATCTGAGATATCAGAAATCGATTTGATAGTTTTGAGAACCTTCATGTCATCAGCAAATAGAAGGTATTTTGAGTTCTTAAAGCAATCACCAATATCGTTAATGAAGAAAATAAAAAGTAAAGGACCCAGAAGTGAGCCTTGAGGTACGCCCGAGGGGATGTACCGCCAGTTAGATTTAGAGCCATTGATAACTACCGCTTGGCACCTCCGATCGATATATGAAGCTAACCACCTCAACAAGCTACCGTGGATACCCGCTTTGTAAAGCTTCTGAAGCAAGATAATATGGTCTAGCCTATCAAATGCCTTACTATAATCCGTAAATACCACATCAACAACACCTCCGTTGTCCATAGCATCTGTTATAAAATCGTTAGAAAGAACCAGGTTAGTGACTGTTGACTTACTCTTAAGAAAACCATGTTGGCATGGGTTGAAATGTTGTTTATAGGTGGCATACAGTTCTTTATAAACAATACTTTCAAAAATTTTAGCAAACATGCACAACTTGGAAATCGGCCTATAGTTTTCAACATGGTTTTTAGGTCCTTTTTTGTGTATGGGACTTACAAATGCCGATTTCCATATGTTTGGCATAGTACCTTCACTAAGACCTCGTTTGAACAGTACTGTTAGCGGGAATGCTAATTCGCGCGAGCACTTAACTATGAACAACGGAGGAATACCATCAGGCCCTGCGGACTTAGTAGTGTCGAGAGTTGCCAATAGTTTTTCCACGTGATTGGGGGATACGGAGATATCGTTTAAGAAACATGAGTTCTCACCCTCATCAACGACATCTAAATTATCTACAAGCTGGACATCAGTTGTGCGCACATCCAAGAATGTTGAATAAAAGTATTCAGCAAACATCTCACTGATAGTTTCTCCAGAGTCACCAATAGCATCATTATAATGCATACGGGAGGGCAGGGTACTAGATTTGCTTTTACCTTTAATATAAGACCAGAAGACTTTTGGGTTACTTAGAATGGATGCCTCAATATTACTAATATAATCTTGATAGCACTTACGTTCAAGATGTTTAAATCGCTGTCTGAGTAACCTAAACGTTGTATAATCGGATTGATTTTTATAAATTTTGTATTTTGTGTGATACTTATATTTTTCTATAGCAATTTTTATCAATGGTTTAGTATACCACGGTGGATATTTATTGGGAAATATTTTAGTTTTAGGTACAAATTTATGTATCAAATTATTCAGGATGTTATAAAATTGCGTCACAGCCACCTCTAAAGTACCAGCTGTCAGTATTAGTGACCAATCAATTTCCGAAAGATGTTGTGATATGGAAGTAAAGTCACCTTTACTATATTTATACTTCACCCTCGGTGGTATTGGTCGCAAGCTAAAATTTAAATCACATACTGTGATGTACAGCGATTTATGGTGTTTGTCTTCAGGCACTAAGGGCTGGTCCCAAGATTTCACAAATAAAGATTTGTTTGAGATGACCAAATCTAAAATTTTATTATTAGAATTTGGAATACAATTATATTGCAAAAGGTTAAAAGTAGTGCAAATATCAAAAAAGTTAATTTGATATTTACCTAACACATTACCAGGAACTAGGGCAGTGCTGTCATCAACTTTAGTCCAGCATACGTTGGGCATATTAAAATCACCTAAGATTAAGAAACCATCATTTTGATCTGAAAGGGATGAAACAATGTCAAATAGTTTATTAGTAAAGGACTCAAGATGAGGGTGAAATTTTTGTCCTGGGCTTAAATAAACAGTAGCAATATGAATTTTATAGGATATGTTATTTTGATCACGAATAGTAATTGTTATCCAGAGGTCCTCGGCACTGGATTTCCAGTCAATTCTTTCTTCGGCTATAAAATTTTTACGAATTGCTAGAAGTACCCCACCACCAAGGGATTGGCCCGTCGCCGAGTAATCTCTGTCTCTGCGCCATACTAAATATCGGTCGTCAAAAAGTTCTTCACTGTTAATGCCATTCAAAAGCCACGTCTCTGTTAAGGATATTATGTCATAAGAATGCAGCAGTATGTTTCTACGAAACTCGTTGGTTTTGGTGCGTAAGCCCCGTACGTTTTGGTAATATACCTTAAAAGAAGCCATTTGTAATCGATATTTTTAATAACACGATAGAAAATCTATACTTTTTTATAAAGTGCTTGAACGAGGTAATATTTATTAAAGATAAATTAAATCAACAAAAATCGCAATACACACGTGAATATTGAGATTTACACTTCGAATAAATAAGAGAAAAACTGATGAAACCAAATTTTACTATATTGCCTATGAATTTAATATTCAAGGAATATTTTATAACCAGCAGAACATCATCATGAAAAAATAATGGCAGAAACCGTTGCAAGTTAGTAACTGTACTTAACGTATTATGGTCTGATAAAGTAATTATTACCACTAGTAGCCATAGTATACTCATCCATACGTACAAAGTAACACAAAAAATTACAAAGTGCATTACATAGTACATTACAGAGTACAATCATTTATCAAAGTTTTTATCTAACAAGGTTTACAGATTGCGTACTATTTACAAGAAATACGTAAATTATTATGCTACTTTAGTATGCTTACTTGACAACAGGTGATAGAAAGAGCTACTTGTCTAAAAAGGGTTGTCAAATACCTTGACGAAAGTGTGAGTCTGAATCCTTGATGTTCTCCTTAATGTCCTAAAGGGTGTGAATAGATTTCTGCAGGATCGGCAATGTGTGAGTGATACCCCTGGTGTAGCAAGCGTCCAAATGCTACGGTAACCGCTATCAGCCGGGCCGTATGCTTGTTTGCCACCTGAGTGTTCTATGAAAATAACTATCATTATTATTATTATTTAGAACGCTGTGGCTACTCCCACGGGTTCGAAACAGTAGGAAACCGCGTATCTGTCTGCACCAGATAATAATAATAATTCTTTGGGAACTCGAAATGCTTCTCTACTACACCCAAAAATAATGGATAAATCACGGAAATAACTAATCTGATTTCAAAAATACCTTCAATAAAATATGCCTTAGATTCTAAGGCATGTGACAATTTGGCCGAAGTTTCAGTATTTTCTAATGCTTAGAATATACTGAAACTTCTTGTGAAAGTTTAATTGAAATTAGTACCAGTTTAAGCTTCAGAAACACGTTCACACAAGAAGCCGCCAATTACACTTCTCAACCGGCTGCACTTTGGCATTTATATTGTTATTGGTGCCGATTCTGTTGTAAATCGCACTAAACTAATTTTAGTCACATCTCATCTCTTTCTTACGAACATGATTGAAAAAGGATAGAACATATTTTAAGTTGTCAAATTAATCTTTGCCGTCTTATTTTGCGTGTATTTAGGCGTGACAGCGATAGATGGCGACTAAATTTATATTGAAAACAAGCATTGGACTAAATTGACAGGACTAAATTTCTTACATCCTTTTCTTATGTTCTTTGTTAGAAAGCGACATAGGTGCCGATTCTGTTGTAAATCGCACTAAACTAATTTTAGTCACATCTCATCTCTTTCTTACGAACACGATTGAAAAAGGATAGAAAATATTTTAAGTTGTCTAATTAATCTTAGCCGTCTTATTTTGCGTGTATTTAGGCGTGACAGCGATAGATGGCGACTAAATTTATATTGAAAACAAGCATTGGACTAATTTGACAGGACTAAATTTCTTATATCCTTTTCTTATGTTCTTTGTTAGAAAGAGACATAGTGACATTAAAATTAGTTTAGTTGTTAACAACAGAATCAGGGCCATTATCGACCACTTTCGTCATTTTCAAACAAGATACCTTATTTACATAACATACATCAGTTCATAAAACTGAATCCCTACAGCTGTAATAACATTTAACGGAGCAAGCTTATCTCTCCGTAAAGTTGATGACGTACTGAAATCCACCTGTATAATGGGCTAAGCCATATTTGCAATGAAATTACTACATGCATGCTGCTCTTTGTTAGCCAATGCCCCTAGGGTTTGTACGATACATTGCTTTGTCTTGTCATTTAATTTAATTGGCTAATATGGGAATATGATATATAGACTAAATAAAAGCTGTAATTAGCCTGCCTGAGGCAAGTCATCTGAATTCAATTCAATTCAAAATCATTTATTCAAATAGACCTTCGCAGGCACTTATGAAAAGTCTGACTCTAATACCGGTTCGAAAGGTTGCATTTGCTGAGACGGGCCGGCAATAAACTCAGCAATTACTCTTTTCAATACAAGCTTAGATTCATTACATAATATTTACATTCTAATCGCACTGACAACAATTGCGTGCCACGGCGCGGCGGCAAACCTACAAAGTAGACTGAATCTATATAAATAAATAAATGGCAAACTTAAGCAGACCAGCCCCCACAAGCAGCACCTGTTCACAAGTATGACGCGTGTGGCAGCCATCGCCTTCGTATGAAGATTGTATATCCTGGATAATATAAGTGAATAAAGTAAGGAGGTAGCAACGATTTGCTATCAAGTATCGTCTACCAGCCCAGCCTTGTTTCCACTTATTGGTGGTCCATCCATGATATCAGCATTTACTCCTTTCTTACTAATATCACCTTTCACACAATCAATCCATCTCTTTTTCGGTTTCCTATCCACTTTCATAATCATAACTCTTTACTCGGCTTACAATGAATACTGAAAACATAAGAACTTTCAATTAATCTTCGTTCTTTCCCTAGATTTATAGAAGCCAAATAAAGTTTCTGAACATCCCAACTACCGGAATTCCGTAAACTATGATTGGCCTTACCTTACGTGATTTTGCAAGTATTTTAAATAATTGACACAAAATATTTCCAGTCACAACTTGCTTTAAAGATTTATCTACGTGACTGAGGAATCTGGATATAGAAAATGAGGGACGGAGATTTGAGTCGAATAATATTCACCAATAGAATTGCAGCAAAATTGACAAGACGTCGATTTTGTGGAGATAATGTAAAAAATCACTTTATATTACCAAAAATAGTAAATGATCACCAAAATTAATATCCATTTAAGCGTGAAATTAGAACCAAAAATTTTACAACTTGCGATCATACTTAAAACAACCAATTCCAAATTATGATGGTTTAATCCAAAAATAGTTAATGACCACCAAAAATTTACACAAATCACAAACTAGGATCTATTCATAGTATTGTCACCATTCTAACCTAACCAAACCAACACTTACCGTAACATATATGTACCATTATTTGGTAGTATAGCAAAATTTTTTTTTTTTTTTTTTACTGTTTATATGCCTGTGTTTGACCGCAATCTCACCATGGTAAGTGATGATGCGGCCGAAGGTGGTAAGCACACAAAGCCTAGAAGGAACTGGCTCTCAAGTGCGATAGATTTTCAACGTGAGGGTGGTAGCCAGCCAGGCGGGTACTACAAAGCACCCTACCACCGTGCTATGGTTTCCTCACGCTGTTTTCGTTCACCGAAAGCTCAAGCTCATTGTAGGATTCGAACCCGGGAGCTTCGTCTCGGTATCCGACGTCACTACCACTGAGCTATCATCGCCTTCAATTATTTTATGGCAAACAAACTGTGTATTTAGGTAGAAATAGCGCAACAATTTCCTTGAAAAAAATTGGTGATCATTTACTAAATTTGGTGTCATAATACAATTTTAGGTAATAGAGGTAAGTGGTCACAAAATTATTTTTGGTCATTATATTTATCTCTGTAAAAAAATTAATACGTTCGATCGAATAGATAAAATGAAAACAATATGAATCAAGACATTGTATTCGCATTGTAAAAATGCTGAGTATGCGTTTACGCAGGTAAGCGTTATAAACTTTACTCGATAGATGGCAACATAGGGAAATTAAATCGCGCTATGGTTGCATTCTCAGTTTGCATATATAAACGAGCGATTGTTCATTCTTTAATCGGGGTCACCACTTTAAGTTTAATATTTTTTGAGCGTATCGCATTACAAATATCAGTGATATGATACGATGATAGAATAGGCTTGGGTCATACTAGGCAAAATACTAGGTGTCACAGTGTGATTTAAAAATATCTGTGACAAAATATCACCTAGTATTTTTTAATATATCGTTGATAAAATCTATAATTATTTTTAGACCACTGAGGCAGCAAACAAGCATACGACCCGCCTGATGGTAAGCGGTTACCGTAGCCTATGGACGCTTGCCAACACCAGGGGTATCACTTGCGCGTTGCCGACCCTGCAGAAATCTCTTTACACTATTTTTGAAGAACCCAATGCTGTACTCCGTTGGGAAAACCACGGTGGCAAGGAGCTCATTAGTTTGGAATTAGTTAGGTGTTTTTTTAGAATGTGATGAGGTGTTCAAGAATATGCTCACTATCAAATCAGCGGTTAAATAAATGCAGTATCGCCAAATATTTGCAGTGTATAGTATTTTTTTTATACCCCTAAGGTGGCAAACAATCATACGGCCCGCCTGTAGGTAAGCGGTTACCGTAGCCTATGGACACTTGCAACACCAGGGGTATCACTCGCGCGTTGCCGACCCTGCAGAAATCTTTTCACACCCTTCTTGAAGAACCCCATGCTGTACTCCATTGGGAAAACCACGGCGGGGAGCTCATTCCACAGTCTGAGCGTCCGCGGAAGGAAACTCCGTTGAGCCCGCACAGTACGAAATAATTATGGTTTCAATGTGTGAGGAAGGACTCCCTGTCGATGTTTTTATGTATTTTTGCTTCGTGGGCATCAAGTCGAACAATTCTTTAGAATACTCCATTGTACAAGCGGTAGAACACACATAAGGAGGCAAAGTCTCTCCTCAGACTGAGAGAAGTATTGGAAGTTCTTCGAGAAAAAATAGATTGTTGCAGTATGGAAATGCGTGATTGATCTCCACCTCGTGCGTAATGCAAGCGTCTATCACCAGGTGGGCCATATGCTTGTTTGCTGCTATATTAGTGTCTATATAAGAAGATTATCCTGATATTAGGTGTTCTATTGCTACGGTATAATATAAAAAATAAATGAGTCTTCGGAAAGTTCGCTTGCCTGGCCAGTATTCTCTTTTTACCTTTACAGTGTACACGTTACATAATAAATAAGCTTATTATAAAAAAAGTGAATAAAATGTCTACCAATACCAAAGGGTAGCTCAAACGGCATTTCCGTAACCAGAAATAGCTTTTTCCGGAATTGCCATCCGGGATGAAAAACATTTTCCGAAACTAGGCCAATAGTGACGTGACGTGCGTGACGTCACGTAGAGGTCCTAACTTCAAATAAAATTGTTTGGGCAGCCGAGAGATCACATTTAGTAAGTGGCGTGTAAAATGTGTTTGATTTATTTTGTCACTTTTTTATAAGCAAAGAATACTAACCCCCTTATTCATAATAAAGTTATCAAACGTTGATTAGCTAAAATTCCGAAGTCTTTATCTGACAGGTGACATTTGGTGATCGAAAGAGTGAGACGGGGCACACCATTACACTGATTTAGTTAAAAAGCGATTATGAATAAGGGGGTAAGCATGGGGTAAGTAATTACTGGAAGTACAACAGTATGTTGTCTCGGTAATGTCCTTGAAATAATTCCCTAATTCCGCTCGATAGGTATACACCGACCAAGTACGGAACCGAGTACCGAGGTATTAGTGCCATGAATTCGAGGTGCGTTGGTATAAGGCGCGTTTCATCCGTTGATAAAGATGACATACTGTTCCTTTTACGTCTACTGTGATTACAATGTAGGAACTGTAATTTGACTATGTAATTAGGTACTGCGGTCAGTGAAAGACAGAGAGACGTTGTTTCATAGAAAATCTTAATTACTACATACTGCAAAAGAAAATCGCTTCAAACGACTTTAAATTAGTACCTAATTAAGTACACGGTCAGATTAGAGCTAGTCGCTATTTTATCCGTAATACATGTAAAGGTTATACTCAAATGACACGGTATATTTTCAAAAGCCATTGCGTATCATCCAGTGAAGACTTCTGCCTCAATCTGCGTACCTACTTCCTGATTGATTAATTTGCCAAACCACCTGTGAAATTGCCTCCGGACTGTAGGCTGCTCTAATAGTTTAGCAGTCCGACTTGCCTCTGATGCTTGGAATACGTTTAGCAAACATTGGTTCAATTATTCCATGATTCATTCCAAAAGATACAATCATCGGCCGCCAGCAATCTAGTAACTGTCAGCTCGCAATTACTGATTGGGGATTCTCTTCGCTGTATAGGTTGATATCACACCTTGATTTTACACAAGTGATAGTCCTGATAAGCGCTCCTGGTGTAGCTTGATTAGCCATTATCTTAATCGATCGGCAAAGTGAAGCAATCACCGGTATGATTTGGCCGCCAATTTGTATTTCAACTCGAGCATTTTCCGTGCTTCGGAAGGCATGTAAAGCCCGGTTATGACATACTTGTAATGCGTCCTAGGCGACTTAAAAACTCCAACAGTAGGTTGAGCACTAGCCTACCTTCACAAATTCGCAGTGGACTGCGTGGTGTAGTATCTGCCCTTTCTATTTCACTCTTATTTGTGAAATGAGGTCCGTGCTCAGCAGTGGGACATTATGAGCTGATGATGATGTTGATCTTGTCTTTTAAAGTCGTGTTACCAGTCATGTTCAGTAGAATATAACGAAAAGTGAGGTATACGCGGGTATTCCCCATGGGGCTATATTGCCTGATCATTCTTATTTCCCATTTTCCATTAGTCATTAGATCCCACTATCAAAACCATTAAACAAGTTCTTTGTTAAAAATGAAATTTTTAATACAAGCTTTTTTTTTGAGCGTCTGTACTTTTTGTTGACTGCACTTGCGACAAAGTACTCATCCAGACGAATCAGAGCCCAAACTTGATGGGGTTATGTGGTTTTATTACGGAGTTCCTACGGCCACCTTGCAGCTCCATCATCAGATCAGCTCCACGTCATCATAATATTGCATTGTTACGCGATTTGCATATTCGTGCAAAATTTCAGCTCAATCGGAAACCGGAAAGGGGTCAAATTTAACTTGCAAAATTCCATTACAGACAACGGGACAGGTGAAACTAAATAAAAGCTTGTAAAAAACGATTAAAGTTTTGGTACTGTTTGCGAGAACAGATGGTAGTAGGACAAATAATTTCAAAAGATAGTATTTGTTGTCTTATCTTGTCATTATCATTACTTACTTATATTTTACATATAAAATATATTTCATTTTTACTTTAAAATTGCAAATGGTTTACTACAGATGAAATAAAAACTTGTAACTTGAACTATCACAAAAAAGCTAAAAAGTGAATACATTTTCAAATCTCTTAGTAATATAGGCTATAAAGCTTACACAAATGTAAGTAAATACATATCGATCCCTCAGCTTATTTAAAGCACGATCGGACTCGGCCTCAAAGCTCCATGTAAGCTCCTTACAGGCCAAACACAAATCCATGTCTTATTATTAAATATTTTTATATTTGCTCACAAACTCTAGCATTTATAGCATTAGTAGAGTTCTATTAATAATTAGCTTATTATTATAATGTATTTTATTGCAATAATGGTGGTTGGAAAGTTGGTCATGAGGTTACGTGTTAAAAATATTGGACTCCGAGACATAATTCTATCCTAACTATATATAGGTACATCATCATCAGCCTATAATGTCCCACTGCTGAGCACAGGCCTCCTTTCACAAATGAAGGTGAAAGGGAATGGGCAATACTCCACCACGCATGCCCACTGCGGATCGGTGGAGGTAGGCTAGTGGTCAACCTACTGTTGGAATTTTTCAAGCCGCCTAGGAGGCATCCAACTAGCTTAACGACAATCACAGTTAAGTGATAACCGGGATCAACGGCTTTACGTGCCTTCCGAAGCACGGAAACGCTCGATTTGAAATACCACTAGGCGGTCACCCATCCAGGTACCGACCACGACAGGCGTAGCTTAACTTTGCCGATCGATTAAGAACGGCTAATCATGCTACACCACGAGCGCTTCATATAGGTACATATATAATATTATAAATGTGAAATTGAGTTTGTTTGTTTGTTACGCATTCACGCCTCAACTACTTAACGGATCATCATGAAATTTGGCATGCAGATAGCAGATGGTATGGAGAAGGACATAAGCTACATTTTATCCCGGGAACGCGGGTGAAACCGCAGGGGACAGCTTGTAATCTAAAAAGGTCCCATCGAAAGACTGATCTTTACCACAGCATTCGATGTTCAGGGTTCGAATTTGACAATGAGCATCACCTTTCTTGAGAATAAAAGCGTGTAAAGTATATAAATGGTACGTATACAATATAAATAACGTTAATATTTCTTATTCTCCCTTTTGTGTAATATAATCTTCTTGGTAATATTCAAATTACAACCAAGATCAGAACTGACATGCCTAGTCATGACAAGTCATCATAAAAGAAAGACAAGTAATTGTCATTTCGGAATATTCAAGATAATAAATTCTCAATAAAATACACAAATAATGGAAGAAAATGATACAACAAATCTCGACGTAGAGTTCAAAAGGTATTTACAAATTCTACGACCATATTTAGGACAATTGGTTGATCAGGACATCATAGAAGTATGCAACTCTTGGATTCAAAGACTGTCCCATTGTAAGGAAGAAGAAAAAGCTGTCCGTAACAAATATGTCTTCGAATTATGCTATCAGCTAGCTAGAGGAGTACTAAATAGACCTTTTCTGAAGTTTCCTCCTGACGCAACATTAGCACCTTTATCTGTAGACATTACCAGTGATGAATCTTCAACAGAAGTAGAATATATATGCATAGACTATGATGATCCAAAAACAAAAATAATATTTGATAGCGAAAATACACCAGTATCTAATACAGAACTCGTTGGTCAAGATAGCGATAACACAGATCATCGCACAACTGAAGAAAGAGATGAGTGTGATAGTAAAGTTACAGGTGAAAATAAAACTAATTCAACGCGGAAACAAACGATTCTTTGCTACAATTATCCAGAGATTCATAGAAACTATGCAGCCTATGATTTACACCATGAAGAATATGAATACAGAGCCAATAATCTGATAAAAAAACTAAGAGAGATAAAAATACAAAACAGATTGCTGAATAATGAACTAATACAGTTGAAAAACGAATCAAGTGCTAAATCAGAGTTTGAAGAATTTAATAATGATATTACGAAAGTTAGTCTACCAAAAGATGCTTGTATTCACTCTCAAGATAGTAACTCATCCCTTAAATGTTTAAAAGGTAAATTGCAAGAACTACAAGAATCGAGAAATGTTTTGATAGATACAATATCGAATTTACAGGATAAGTTAGATCATTTGAATGAACATAATAAACATGAAATTGAAGAATTGGAAGCAAAACATAAATTGGAAATCATACGACTTAAAACGGCCACTCGTGAAGAGACTAAAGCAGTTTATGAGCAAAAATTTGATGAAATGAAGAATGAATATGAAAATACTATTAAAAATATCGAATTTAAAACAACAAATCATACAATGCAAGTAGCAGCTAGTAAAGATGAAATAATTATTGAAAAAGACAAACTAATTAGCATGAAAGATGCAGAGATAGCTCATTTGAAAAGTCAACTTGAAGAACAGAAGAATAGTTTACATTCAGTCTTAAATAGATTTCTTGAGAAGCCGAGTGATGAGCTTAGCGGTGATAATATGAAAGAAAAAGCACATCAGCTAGAAAGACGACTAAATAAAATGGAGAAATCAAAGACAAAATGTGCAAAGGTTTATGAAGCAAAACTAGCACATTTACAACGTGAAAAACATCTAGCAGAATGCTCATTACAACTTCAACTTGTTCGACAGAGAGCTCAAGTAGTTAATGAAGTTTCCGGTGATAACCAATTAGAATTAACTACAGCAATTGATAAATTAGAAACAAAATACAAAGATATCGTTGCAAACATGCAAGCTACAGCCATACAACGTCGTATGCAAGATCAAATAGCTCTGGAAACTATACTGAAAGCAGCTTGTGGACTAGACAACAACAATTACTCGAATAATCAAGGCGTGAACAGTCATAAAACTACACGAAATCAAAATCAGAATTACGATAGTGATATTTCAGCTTTGCTACGCGGCAATAAAGTAGGGAATGTAATTGTCGGAAATAAATCGTTTGGTGAAGATAGTGTAATGACAGGTTTTTGTTTGAATGGTGAAAGAATGGGTGAACTATTTGATAAGGTGTACATTCCACAAAGGGATGGCGAGCCCTTGAAATAGTTAAACGGTAAATATATACCTGTCCTTTGTTGGCGACTCGTTAAGTGCCCAAATGATAAAATGATCGATTAAAACTATTTTTAATGTTCTTATGTTGTTTAAATTTGTTAATTTGTTTAATATGATATTGGTGCTGATTCTGTTGTTTACAACTAAACTAATTTAGTCTCACTATGTCTATTTATAACAAAAAACAAGAAAAGGATGTATGAAATTGAGTTCTGTCAAATTAGTCCAATGCTTGTTTTCATTATAAATTTAGTCACCATCTATCGCGGTTACGTCTAAATACCCGCAAAGGAAGACGGTAAAGACTAATTTAACCGTTTTAAATATGTTCTATCCTTTTTCAATTATGTTTGTAAGAAAGAGATGTGATGTGATGTAAATTAGTTAGTGCGATTTACAACAGAATCGGCACCATTGGGTGGTACTTTTGTATGTTATGCCAATTTGACGGAAAATAAATATATTGTTGCCATCATAATCAGCATAGGGAAGTCAATTGAAGAATAGGTCTAGATTAATTTCATAGATTTCCACCTAGATTCTAATTAAGACTACCCACCCATCAGAGTATGCTCTAGTTTGTTGAGCATCTCATATCTGCCACTGGTGTTGTGTCGATTCCCACTCATGACAAAACATTTGACATCTATTTAATTACATTTACTAGTACTATATGAGTTATCTGGTTCCGTAGTACAAGCTCTGCTTCAGATGGTCCGCGAAAATTGTCCCTGGATATTCATTTAATTTGTTGCCAAAATATCCGGATTTCAATCGAAAGATCTAGTATTTCCGAACTTATTATGCTTTGTTAATAATATACTAATATTTGTACGTAGTATTTATATACTCTGAGCTAATATTGAACATAAAAGCACAATTCTATCGTCGATTTTGAAATTTGAAATCGAAAATTAAACATAAATAACAGAAAATTGGGTTACAAATACACCCCAACTTTGGCCGTGTTATCCAATATAAAACTCCCTTTATCCCGAGCAATAACCGCAATCCGGGTACAAGGAGCGCAATCCCGGAAATTGACTGCATTCAACCGTGCGTTTTGGATCTTGCGGTGAACGGGCAGCTTATGCTTAGCTAGTGTTGTGACTCCGTCGAAGCATTTCGTGAAGCATAGCGCCACAGACAATAATACATCATGGAGAACAATGATACGTTTCTGATTTATGATATGGAGTTCTAAGCTCTTGAAGTTCGGCAAGGCATCAGAAATCCCCCTGGTATTCTAAATGTCCTATCAAGTGGATCGTCTGTTTTTACATAAATAAAACAATGCTTACTCACCTAAAAAATGACCCTCGAAGAAATTAGCACCCTTAAAACTAAGCCTACAATATTTCCGCATTGAAAATGTAATTTTTTTTTTTTAATCTTTATTTATTTATAGAGGGTTTATTCACAATAATTACTTATTTTTTTAAATACCTGGAATATGATAACAAATACCTACATATGATAAGTATCTACTGAGACCTACATATTATGTAAGTATTTGTTTTCTAGAAGAGCATTAGCTGCAGCTGGCTTTAAGTAACCGCTTAACCGGACATGTGCGGCGAGCGGTGAGGGTGATGGCTTTCAACCGAGTAACAGTATTTTATGAGAAGGACTGTAAATGTTAGTCATGTAATGACTGCTCTTTACTTGAACATCCCTAAAATTGGGTTCACTTCCATATTTTCTTCGCGATCCTTAATTTCTGTGAAATTTTATTCCACATTTGTGTCAATCAACTTTTACATAATTAATTAATATTTTCAATTAACTTTAAAATAGATGATTTTTAATAGGGAAATATATTTTTTATGTAAAATAACATACTATTTGGAATAAAATACCTCCAGTAATATTTATTTTGGAAATATATTGGCCAATCTCACTTTGAAAGGGATTAAGAAAAAACCTAAAGGGATATAACGTGGATATAACCTGCCGAACCATAGTTATTGGTCGCTCCATAGGTACATATCCATATTATCTGATCTATCTTATTAGTTCTGAAATCTCTTAAAAATATTGATATCTGGAAAATGTCCATTATGAATCCTACAGACTGGTGTCTACAGGAAACTCAAAAGTACTTGAAAAACAATTAAGTATTAATGTTTGATTACTCAACGACCGTCAATCGAATGTAAGCATTTATTACTAACCCGATGGGGTGCTGAGTGTTGGGAACTAAGGAGTGGTTACACTGTACAATTCCTTAGATAGATAGATAACACTTTATTGTTACATCATATAACATATAACTGAAAAGTGTTATAATGGTTGACCTTATTATTACGAAAAGTGATCTCTATCAGGCAACTTTTGATGGAAAAAAGTAAAAAAAAAAAACTAGAAATATCCATTGTAATATTGTACGTAATCGTAATAACTAGCATATGCTAGTGTCTTCACACGCGTGGTAATATTTATTTGTGACTTATTACACTAAATGGGTTATTGCATAGCTCCTACGCTAAAAGTTACTTATTTAAAAATCAGCCCTAAAACAATGGCCTTAAAACTTCATTCAATGCGTGTAACCGAGTGACTTAAGAGGACTCAATTCGTCATACTTTTCATACAAAACCTCTGTACTTATTATGGCGTTGTTAAACATTTTTCGTTAGATGTTTTGAACAAATTAGTATCTTGTGCACTATATCTAGCCATGTACCTAGGCGTAATTTAAAAAAAAGTGTGAAACAAATTCAGTCAAAGCCTCCGAAAAACAGCGTTTTTGCCTGAACTTTGGCCATATCTAATGTACCTATAAATTGTAAAAGTAAAGAAAACATTTAGATCTAACTTTTTTTCACAAACTTGTAAGATTTTTTCACAAGAAGTATGCTCCTGGAACAAGTTTTATGAATGCGAAATCATGAATGACGACCTAGCGAAGCGGCCGCGAGTGATCAGCGCAATTTACCGACTGATAACCGACGGCTCTGATGCTGTATCTCTTTTTTCGCAGTCAAACATTACGTTGGATGAAACAACAAGCTTTTAGACTATGCTTGCGTTGAAGTTGCGCCGGCCACAGAGGGCCGCCTTAAGCATGGTAATAGGTGCTAAGTTGCAGGCGACGATAAATGAGAAGGAGTGTCGCTTCTTTATACGGTAAAATTTAGTATTCTTTAGCTGATCTTAGAAGAAACTGAAATACCCGTTTGTGTCTTCCAGAAGCTTTACAAAAAGCTGTCGTCTCCTTTTGACCACCATCTCCCACTGTCTAAATAAATGTCTTTTCAGAAAAGACAGTGAATACCAGCCCTTATAAAAGGGTTCGCTTCAACTTCGAAGTGTTTACCTAATTGAACGCCAGCTGCCTTCTTATCGAGCGCTTTTATAAGGCAAATTGAAAAGGTCAACGGTAGGGCGGATGAGGACGGAAGGTATAATAGATGAGAAGTCACAACTTGAAGGCACAAGTAATGTGTTTAATTTATTTATAGCTTGACCGTTGAAGATGTGGCGCTTTGTCTCGCTGCGTGTATTTCTTGTATAGTGCGTATAACCAGTGCAAATAATCTGAAATGGCTATGTGGAGCGCGAGAGTTACTCATGACTGTTCCCACCCGCAGGTTACCTTATCACAGATATGTAAATCGCTTAGCAAGTAGGTACTTATCTACCATTCAAGACTAGATTAGAAATGATTAGGATTAGTATTATTAGTAAAAAGTATAGGACTTGACAAATATACAGAACTTTAAGCGCCTAGTACTATACATAGAGCAATTTACATACCACATCAATTAGTTTAAATTGCTTTCAAAGTCAAAGTGATTAAGACCGATTCTATTGGTAATACGGAGCAAACGAATTTCTGGCATATTTTATACACTATAACCACCCAATCACTTATTCATAACATACAGAAAAAGTAATTGAAAACTGTTTTTAGAAATACATAACTTACGCATTTTCATTAAGCTTCAAATTACCACAAACCTTACACCTGACATTCTCATTAACTTTTCAGCAGCAGCCCCCCCCCTCACTCAGTCACTGACATTGTAACCCTTACTTGAGAGCAGTGAAATTAAACACAATAGTAAGATTAATGGTGTAATCAGGTAGGCGGGAAGGTACCGCGACACGGCAGGCATTGAACTGGCGGCCTTCCAAATTGAAGCCATTTGTCAGACCCACCTTTGCGCCGGATTGCTCCTGCGCTAATTATCAACGTATCGGATACAGCGAGAGGGTTTGTTAGGGGAATCTGTAACTATAAAGCCTTACGCTGACCACCGTTTGAAATTGGTCACCGATTAAAATGACAGCCGATTATATGCGGAGTCAACCCTTAGGCTGCTTTTCCACCAGAGATGTGCTATGCTACGTTGCTAGTTGCGTTTGATATATTCATATTCATTGGTAGGTACACATAGCTTAGGACTGGTGGAAACAGATTCAACTAATATATGTTTTTTATATGGAAGGATGCGTGCTATGGATGCGTGCTATGGCTGTGTGCTAAGGGTGCGTGCTACACTAAAAAAATGGACTACAAGTGACTACAAAATTTTATTTAAAAGTAACACAACATTTGACGACCAATAACCTAAACAGAGTGACTTGCGAACTAAACTTACCAGTAACAAAACTAGTTTTTGTTCGTTACTAAATTATTTGATTAAATGTAACTAAAGTTAGTTTCCCGACAACAAAACTTCAACTCACATAACTAGTTTTGTAGATATTTTTTTTCAGTGTATGATGAGGATGGTCGCGATTGGTGTAGCTATGTGCAGAGCAGAGTATCTACAGTAGGGCCGCGTTTGTCGCTGAAAGTAGACAGCATAGAAAATAGAAGTAATAGCGCCTGTCCCCAAACCCCGCCTCCCTCGCCGCTTCCCTACTATCGATACATCGCATAGCTGCGGCGCGGCGGCATAAATTGCGGCGGAGCATCTTGATAGCACCGCTACATAGCTTAGTTCAGTGGAAACGGTCACATAGTTTCACAGCTTAGCTATTACATCCTCGCAGCTTAGCTGCATAGCACACCTCTGGTGGAAAAGCAGCCTAATTCGTCAGCGTATTCTATCGTATGACATACTCTGCAACTTTTTTCGAATGTCAGCATACCTATTTGTTCCGTAAAGATAATAACAAACACATTTGCAGTCCCTTAATACATACTAGCTTTCCTCCGCGGTTTCACCCGCGTTTCCGGAATAAAAAACCTATAATACTCGGGGATAATGTAGCTAACTATCAGTGAAAGAAATTTAGAATCCGAGTGTTAGTTCCAGAGGTTAGCCCCTAAAGAAACAAACAGAAACACAAACAAAAAAACTACCGCTTTGTTATATTAATAGTACCTATAGATAGATTGTTTTCATAGGAAAAATTATCAATATCACTTACCATTAGCAGGGATTAATGGTCCGTGCCATTAGGTTACATCGTCTGCTTGCTCTTTGGATATAAGAAACTGACTGTCCCCCGCGGTTTCACTCGGAATTAAATATCAAGCCATGTTCTCAATACCATCGGCTATCTACATGCAAAATTTCATTGCGATCGGTTCATCAGTTTAGGTGTGACAGCGTAACAAATAAACAAACTCACATTCACGTTTATTATAATAAACAATTTGTAACATTAGGTAAATAATTGTTCCTACTTATTAGTTATTTGTTTTTTTATTGACGGGCCAGTTGGCTTGGTTGGTTAAGATTCCACTTATCACGCCGCAGATCGTGGGTTCAATCCCCACACAGGACATGCATAATTTATGTGCACATCACTGTATATCCCGAGTCTGGGTGTGATTATGTATATTATGTATGTATTTAAAAAAAGGTTGTCTGGAAGAAATCGCTTAAGCGATAAGACCGCCTGTTTTGTATCACTTCCTCTTGTATTTGTTTTCCTTCATTTGTGTGACTTCTGTTGTGTTACTATTTTTGTGGTGTAAAAATAAAGTATATTTATGTTATGTTATTTATGTTATTTACAAACAATTAAATAATTAAAAGAAACAAAAATCCGACTGAGTAAAACAAAAAATAACTGAAAACATAGAATTTTGAAAATAATTTGAATTTTATAAGGTAGTAAGGAATTTTACAAGTCGCCGGGAAAAGATTCACCCGTACGTTGTTGACATACCGAAAATACGGACACAGCGTTTTGCATCCTCATTTATAATGTGGATAGTAAGGGAGTGGAACTTGCTTCTGGCGTCTGTGTTAACTCATACAATCTGTATATAGAGTTCAATACCACAGAACATAATTAAAATTCACGTTAGGTACAACTGAAATAAATCAACATACAAAACTTGGCCTTAACTAGCTGCCATCCAAATTACAGGCTTTCTGGATTATAACGCAACGCGTACAACATTCCGAAAAGTTTGACGCAACTGCGTAAGCTGCTTACGCAAATACAGCCTGTGTTACAATGTCAGAAAGGTGGGAATAGCCTGTGATTTATATTTAAGGTTTGGTGTTGGTAGGATTCAGCAGGATTTCAGGTTTATAATTCAAGGCAACGTTTTAGAACGATAGTAGGAATGTTCGACTTAATAATTCCGTTTAGTTTCAATTTGAATCCAAGACAAGCGAAACTTCGGAGTTGGATTGGGATGATAATGAAAAAATGCGTAACGAAAGCGGCTAAGTAACGCACCGCTTTAGCCGCCGTGAAATTTGTTTTTTTGCGTACGCTTCGTTTTGTCGGGGATAGTTTTGCATTTGACCACGATTTCTTGGTAAGTGGTGATGCGACCAAAGATGGTAAGCACAAAATATATTAAAAAAAAACTAGAAATTATCTCATAACTATTGCCGTCACAACTAATCGCCCGCATTGAGACTTTTTTTTGTACAACTAATTCGGTAAACAAGCATACGGCCCGCCTGATGGTAAGCGGTTACCGTAGCCATATGGACGCTTGCAACACAAAAAGCATCGCTCACGCGTTACCGACCTTTCCCCCTTCCCCTATGAGCTCTGGCGACATACTCACGCGCAGGAACACATTTTTACACAGCATAAAGTCGAGCTGGTATGCTATTCTGTAAAAGGTAAATCATCTCGAAAGTCATCTCGCAACTCACCTCGCAACCCGATTTGGCGTGTTAATTATATTTCAGAATACCAAATCCTATTGAAAAACGTCAAAATACTCACCTGTCGTAGTTCATCTCACTTCCGTCATCACTCGGTGGCCCTAGTGTCGAATTCGATGATTTTTAAGAATAAGAAACTCTAATCTCATCGCGGATTCAGAAGTGATATTGCAAATGAACTTTACAGAATACCACTACTGCTCTTTGAGCGAATACTTAAACGCTATGCTCTACCTCTCTCAAAAAACTGGTAGAAATAGTTATAATATAATCAAAAAGTTATTTATTCAGTTTAGGCACTTCTGGACGTTAAGTTAGTATTGTACATACAGTTGATTCTACCACTTGATTCGGAATACACTTAAACAACATTATAAAAAGTTTACGCTTCAAAAATCACCGCTACACTAACACAAACAAATAACAATATTAGAATAATATTGTTACCGTGAAATGGTGGATGAACGCTCGCAATCATTAACTAGAGTAACAATACAATATAGGTACAATACAATACAGTACAATTACCTGTATAGTCTCGTGGATTAGCTTAAACATCTCACGTTCAAATGATTAAGTCTATCTAGTGTCATGTGGCCATGAATATAGCGATAGGAAATAAAATAAAAATATTTTAAAACTTTTATAAAACATCATTTCCGATTTACGCATGAAAAGAAGCATGCACTTAATTTGGTTTGATATCATAACAACTTGGTAAAAGAGATAAGGACACCCTCCTTTCTTCCAAATGCCTAATAATGCTATAATTAATTTCATCCAATAACGCGGTTCGACGACCATTGGTGCGTTGCATCGCTGCGCTTGCCGCTCGTTATCAGACGCTTAATTCATAGCCCACATTAACAGAATAGTTAATTTGTAAGCAATTTACAGTAACTGTAGTAAATAATGGGGGAGCATTTCGTATGAAGCCACATAAGTATGATCTTGGGGTTTGAGTAATGATAGAATGGTTATTTTAATAACGTCACGTCAACGCACGTTAGTAGTAGCACGAATCTAGGTTGTATATTTTACCTAGATTATTGTAATTTCAATGCGGAAGAAAGAGTACCCTGGTTATTTGGAGTAATGAACTCAGTTATCATGCAGTTTTACTTATTTTTTATCTAATGGGCTTGTTTGTCCTCTGAACCACTCATAAGAGACGATGACGAAGCCTAAGGTGGAATACGCTTACCCAGAAGCAACCTATTCACTCTGGCCTTGAAAGTCCCTAGGTTGTAAGAGTCGGGAAACAGACGCCGGAAGCAAGTTCCACTCCCTTGCTGTACGCATTATAAATGAGGATGCAATACGCTGTGTCCGTATTTTTGGTATGTCTACAACGTCCCGTATGTTAACAAAAAAAACCGGCGTCTTGTGGTTCGGTGTAAAAAAGGGGATGGTGGAAAAAGGTTGAACCATTTCTGCGCACACTCTCCAAAATATATCCTGTAGAAAACCGATAGGCAAGCAACCTTTCTTCGATGGCCGAGCCTCGTGAGTTTCCTTAATTAAAGACTCATCTCCGAAGAGTCTCCTGGATCGGCGGTCTATTGATTCGAGGGTCTCAAGCTGGTACTTAGCGGATCCATCCCAGAGATGGCAGCAGTACCTTCATTTTTGAAGATTAAAAAATGAAATGGCATAAAGATAAAGAAAAATAGGCGATGATAGCTTGGACGTCGAATACAATGAACTTGAGCTTTCGGTAAAGGAAAACATCATGAGGAAACCATAGCCCGGTGGGTAGGGTACTTTGTAGTACCCACCTGGTCACCCTCAAGTTGAGCCCAAGCACCGGTACGGTATGATCCGTCAGCTGCTCTTGAGAACCAGTTCCTTCTAGGCTTACTGTGCTTACGGTACCACATCATCACTGAACATCGTTAGATTGTGGTCTAACACGGGAGAATACATAGTAAAAAAGTAAAAAAACATAATTACAGTAAAATAAAGTAGATAAAAACATGACTGCGGTCCGCTTGATGGTAAGCGGTTATAGCTTATAGAGGCTTGCAACAACTAGACGCTGCAAAAAAAAAAACACTTTAGAAGACAAGTGTTTGAAGAGGTTGAGAGGACTTGCTGACTAAGAGCGCCTTCACACTAGCGTTTGTCCAGCGTATGCGTTCGATAAACGTATGCGCAGCGCAGACGCCTCTCTGGAATCAATTGAACGCTGCGCTGACGCAGCGCAGACATCACACAATTGCGGTGTCGTTTCGGTAATATCATTAACAAAATGGATTCTGACGAGGAAACTAATTGTTGGCTTTGCTTTTAAAAAGAAAATTATTGTGTAAACGTGAAAAAAAAATAAAAGGATATGGGAGAACCCATTCAGGAGTGTACGGTCAAGTGAAAGTAATTATTTTGTGCTTTATTGTAAACACATAAAAATGATTCAAAATATTTTTATTCTTACTTTCGAATAGCGAAGCCTATATTGGATAAACTGTTGCAAAAAATACAAAGTGATAAACAATATCAGGATTCACATTTAAGACGATGCATATCACCTGAAGAAAGACTTGTTATTACTTTAAGGTAATGTATATTTAATTAATAAAATAACAATTTAATATTAATAGGTTTATTTCTTTAAAAAAAAACATTATTAGTCATACAAACATTATTAGTCGAATGTGAACACGATTGTACATGACTCCGCTGTAACGCATGAGTCGCGCACCTGCGGCGCTAACGCAGTGTATTCATTTACCCTTGCACTGACGCCGCGACAACGCGACGCCTGCGCCGCGTGGTCGTGGCATCTGCGCTGCGCATACGTTTATCGAACGCCTACGCTGGACAAACACTAGTGTGAAGGCGCTCTAAAGCTGACTAATTAGATATTTTTTATCTTACCATTTTTCAAACAAACAACATTATTTCGTGATCAATAGTAATCATTAGAAAGTTTGTGTGTTATTTATTGCTCAATTACACACAAACGTCTGTCCCGATTCAAATATTATTTGGCACAGTTCATGTGGAGCTTTTGTACTTTTTGAAAGTACTTCTGGTACTTTCACGATCATAATAGCTTTCTTTAGTCATCGGCAGTTTATACTAATGATCCTTTTAGAATAACCCCCTTATTCATAATCTCTTTTTAACTAAATCAGTATAATAGTGCCCTCTGTCTCACTCTTTCGATCACCAAATGTCACCTGTCAGATAAAGCCTTCGGAATTTTAGCTAATCAACGTTTGATAACTTCATTATGAATAAGGGAATAAATCTTTAGATAACTTAGGGTCGCCGCCTACCATTTATTTACAGATAATTTAAAATACTATATTTGATCAAAAATTATTGGTAATCCTAAGTTGAAGTCACTTTGAATGGACTACTATTACTAATCTCAGTATCTCATCTCACTAATTCATCTCGCTTCTTCATCACTATCAGCGATTTTTGGGATGTTTAAATGCTTGTACCTCAATCACGGTTCAACAACTGAATGGTTTTGAATAAAATTTGGCACAAAGATAGAACACATCCCGGATTAACAAAAAGCATTCTTTTTAGCATGGGAAAACCATAAATCCCTCAGGTATACGGGTAAAACCGTGGAGGGAAAACTAGTGAAATAATAAGTAAGGATTATCCTATAAATAAATGTTAATTATTAACCTGTCAGCAATGATTTATTTCAATTCGTGAAATATAACACAGTGCCTGCTGCACAGGGCGGCCATTACAGACCGGAAGTGGCTGAAACATTAGCCCGCTTTTGACCACATCCGCAGGAAGTGTGCTAATGTATCTTCCGTGCACAGCGGATGTATTTCTTAGATTTCGGGATATAAAATAATCAGATTTTATGCTGTAAATACGTTTGTGATTAAAAAATATAACTTTTTCTAATTATTAAATAAAGAAAATGTAACGTCATAGTTATAGTTTATAACGAACTATGATATAAGAGTGTGTATTTTGAGTGTATATATTTTTTTCTGTTTGTTTTTAATTATGTTATTTAATGTCTGCGTCGAATGGCGCGCAAAAATGAAATGTTTTTCTTTGTTTCTTTTTTTTTTCTTTTTTACATTTTGTAATTACTGAACAGATTTCGATGATTGGCACAAAAATAGATTATACCCTGCATATACATAGGATGACTACATAGGATGACTTTTATCCCAAAAGATATATTGGATCAACCCTGCATTCACGTGGGGTACCTTGTATATTGAAATAAAATTGATTAAGCTACAACTGTTTTATACATTACAGTGTACGTTTCGTGTTTATTTTTTGCTCCTGGAAGTTACTGTCAGGTCTTTGGTGACAGAATATCTATATATATCCTAAGTTCTAACATAATATTGCATATGTAATTGTGAATTTGTTTGTTTTTTACGCTTTCACGCCGTAACTACTCAACCGATCACGATGAAATTTTGCACGCAGATAGCCTATGGTATTGAGAAGGATAAAGTAAACTTTTTATCCCAGGAATATGGGTGAAACCATGGTGGACAAGTCGTTTACTATAAAACTCTAAAACACCGTATCGCAAAAAAATAAAGGATAAAAAATTCACAAGTCTAATCTAATGGTCTCAGTAATCTATGGCTTGCTCATTCTACACAATTTATCAAAGCCAAAGGTCATATTGTCCGTCTGTGTCGAGAATGTCAGCGGAGGTGTTATTTTTTATGTCATCTCTTTATACCCGGGGCGATGACGGGCCGCCCGGTATTACCCGACTTACAGTCGTCACCCGGGCTGGAGGTAAAAGTTAACCCGAAGCCCGGAAAGAGGAGAGACGGCATAAAAATACAAAGTATTTTTCCATTGTGCTAAGATAAAAAAAATATAGTTTTTTTCTGCTGTTTTAAACACAAGGCTGAAGAAATAAGTTGAAAGATTCACCGTATAAAAATTCGTATTGATTACTTGCTAATTAGGCGGTGATAGGTAAGGCTTATTAACAGGTTTCACATTAGAAAAGCGCGATGTTGAATGAGAGGCTATAAATAAACAATAATAAAAGTAAGTAAGTATACTAATAAAAATATTAATAATCTACCCATAATTGACATACCGAACATACGCATACAGCGGGGCGGAGTTCAAATTCAAATTCAAATTCAAAAATCATTTATTCAAATAGACCTTCGCAGGCACTTATGAAAAGTCTGACTCTAATACTCTAATACCGGTTCGGAAGGTTGCATTTGCTGAGAAGAGCCGGCAATAAACTCAGCAATTACTCTTTTCAAAACAAGCTTAGATTCATTACATATTATTTACATTCTAATCGCACTGACAACAATTGCGTGCCCCGGCGCGGCCGCAAAACTACAAAGTAGACTGAATCTATATTTAATAAGTAAATAAATAAATGGCAAACTTAAGCAGACCAACCCCCACAAGCAGCACCTGTTCACAAGTATGACGCGTGTGGCAGCCATCGCCCTCCTCGCCATATTGGAGGGAAGTGAGCGACCCGTCACACGACGCCGCCGCAAGCAAAGGCCTTAAAGTGAGCATGACTTACTTAAGTCTGGCTTAGAAATAAAAAATAAACTAAAGGGAAACTACTAAACACGCAATTTGTTATCACTGTGACTATTGACAAGTTTATACTAAATATCATTTAGGTATATGTATAGAAAATATAACAATTAAGGAGACAGACATAATCTATTGAAGAATTTAGAAATAAATGAAAAACATTAAATTGAATTAATTACTATAAGTAATAATCTGTAAATTAAACAAAAAATAAAAAAAAGATAACTTATAATAATAATAGCATACTTAGAATTAAAATGGACCTTGAACTAGCTGCTAAGTGAAGCAGGTGCAGAGAGAAGCTACTTCCATACATCCTTGTCGTCAATATAATGAGACACTTTATAATAGGCCCTACTCAACAACCGCTTTTTGATATGTTCCTTAAATTTAAAAAAGGACATACTGGTCACGCTATGAGGAATTTTATTGTAAAATTGGATACAATTCCCAAGAAAGGACTTATTTACTTTAGCTAATCTAAATCTAGGCACAGTTATTTTGTCTTTGTTTCTAGTGTTTCTATCGTGATAATCACTATTGACTGGAAACAAATTAATGTTTTTACGAACATACATAATATTTTCAAAAATGTACTGAGAGGGCAAAGTTAATATATTAATTTCCGGAAATACCTTTCGCAGAGATTCGCGAGACCCCAAACAGTAGATGGCGCGAATTGCTCTTTTTTGCAATACAAAAATTGATTCCAAGTCTGCGGCAGAACCCCACAGCAAAATACCGTAAGACATAAGGCTATGAAAATATGCAAAATAAATTAATCTGGCTGTATTAATGTCCGTCAGTTGCCTTATTTTGCTGACTGCAAAAGCAGCGGAGCTCAGTTTACCACCTAAGGCTTCCAGGTGAGCACCCCACTGCAATCTACAGTCTATGGTCAGACCAAGAAAAACAGTCTTATCTACTACATTAAGTTTAGTACCGTCCACAATAACATTGGTATCAACTTTTGGTACGTTTGGTAATGAAAATCTTATACATTTAGTTTTTTTAGAATTTAGCATTAGATTGTTGGCAGCAAACCATTGAGACACAGTTTCCAGAGCGTGGTTAACTTTTAAAAGGTCTTTGTCTTTTCTATCTACTTTAAATATCAGAGACGTATCATCTGCAAACAAAACGACATCTGATAGTTCTTTCACCATGTAAGGTAGGTCATTTATATAAACTAGAAACAGAAATGGGCCTAAAATCGAGCCTTGAGGTACGCCTAATTTGACTAAGGAGCCCGATGACACACTACCATTGATTCCTACTTTTTGTTGGCGCCCTGAAAGATAGGAAACCACAAGATCGAGGGCCACTCCGCGAATTCCATATAACTTAAGTTTAAGAGCTAGCGTTTGGTGATCTACGCAATCAAATGCCTTGGAGAGATCACAAAAGATACCATTATTAAGATCATTAAAAGCCGTGATAATGTCATAGTCATTAACCTGGGTGAATGCGAAGTCTGGAATATTTTGTTGAAAATTATTCTGTAAAATCGATTCAGCTAACGTGGAAGACGAAGCAAGATTTTTAGTAGCCTCCATAGGTATATTTGAGAAAAAAGTTTC
Source organism: Polyploca ridens (assembly GCA_951394255.1). Taxonomy (NCBI): domain Eukaryota; kingdom Metazoa; phylum Arthropoda; class Insecta; order Lepidoptera; family Drepanidae; genus Polyploca; species Polyploca ridens. Next base: position 2,047,414 of record OX596245.1, read on the forward strand.
AAAAGCAGATGCTACTTCTAATTTACCTGAGATTAATGTATCATTAATTTTAAGAGAAAAAGTATTATCTTTGATTTTATTCTTACCAGTCTCTGTATTAATAATCTGCCACACTGTTTTAATTTTATTATTAGAACTATTTACCCTATTGCCTATGTAGATGGCCTTTGCTCGAATACAAACCTGTTTAAATATCTTGGAATAGTTTCTAACATATATATGAAAGTTTTCATTACTATTGTAAGATCTCTGATGGTAAAGATCATACATGTTATCCCTACTCTTCCTGATTCCTTTAGTTGCCCAGTTACAGAATTGAAGTTTATTATTATTTACCTTCTTAGTTTTGATTGGACAAGATACATTAAATTCGTTGCAAATATCTTTAAATATTTTTTCATAGTTTACATTTGGATCATCAGAAGTATATGTAGTGTTACTAATTTTATAATCCATATTGACGCTGAAATTATTTAATCTTGTTTTATTAACTGACCTAAATGTTTTCGTTACGGATGAACTAAGTTTTTTACACGGAAACTTTACTAATTGGGCCAAATGATCCGAACGGACGCCACTTATTATTGACTTCTCTAAAACGTTACTGTTGGTTATTATGTTATCAATACAAGAGGAAGTAGTAGCCGTCACTCTCGTGGGCTCATTAAATAGATGAGACATATTAAATGATTTAAATAACGTAATAAAATTATTTCTATCTAATGAGGGTATTAGGATGTCAATATTAAAGTCACCACAAATAATTACTGAAATATTACATTTTGATAATTTACTAAGTATTTGTTCCATTATGGAACAAAACAAAGTAAAATTTGACGCAGGAGGTCTATACACACATAAAATAATGGAGCTTTCAATCTCTGCACATGCCACCTCGCATACGCGTTCCACAGAATGACAAGTAATATCAGTACGATTCTTATATTTAATATTACTATTTAGCAAAATGAGGGTGCCGCCACCCTGAGCAGTCACTCTATTGTACGCACTGGCAACAGTAAAGTTATTTACATTAAAAAGCATTCTGTCTGGTTTTAGCCACGTTTCTGTAAAACATAATATATCGATTCTGATTTCATCACATAATAATTCAACGTCAAGTATTTTGCCAGAGAAGCGATTAATATTCTGATGTAGTAAAGTAATGCCATGAGTATGCTTCTCTGTTGTCGGAGTTACAAGTTTAAACAACTAATCACAGTATTATTAGTACTACTAGACAATACCGTTTTGTCACTAAGGCTACATTTAGTTATATTAGCTATAACCGTGTTAATATTGTAAGCTATCAGTGTAGCGATCAAGTTTTTACATTTTTTGGGCATAAACAATGAGTCCCCAGTAAATTTTAGTCCACTAACAAATTTATTAGTGTCGAAATAAGAAAAAACGTCACTATGACGACATGTCAAACTATATATAAAATTGTTCAAAAACAATATATACCTATTTTGTTTATCCGTATAGTTGACGGAGTATGGCAAAGCACATAGAAAAACATTCATCACCTTTAGTTTGAGGAATGTTTCAAAACTATTAATTAATTCTTTGAATTTCACGTTCAAACCATTTCCTATAAGTATCACAACAGTGGTTTGTTTGTCAAACTTAGCACTTACAATTTTATTCATTATATCTGTATAGGAAGCTCCCGGCATACAATAATTAATAACTGGCTGATCCACACGATTATTTAAAATTGGTCCAAAATTGACCCCAATTTGGTCAGAAAAAACAACAGTTTTCATGATTGATGCCTCAGAGCTCCCCAGTTTTTTTTTTATACCTATAACTTGGCAGACAACCATGCGGCCCGCCTGAGTTTCCGGGCAGGCGTGTTTCGCCACGTTCTTGGACATATTGAATAATATATGTCTCTTTTCTGTACTCTATCTTACGGTTCAGTGGCAAAATGCAAGTTCATTTTATATAAAGAAAATATAAAATGTAAAAAAACATACAAAACCGTTTGTATTCTCTAGCTTTTAGGCAGTTGTCCCACCACCGGCGATTAACGAGTAGCGAGTAGAGCTAGCAATTGAAAACGAGTTGACTCGCTCGGGGCGGTTAATTCTGCGCAACACTGATAGTTCTAGTAATTGTTCTGAATTCATAATATGTGCACTAAGATCCGCATTCTAGGTAGAAATGACCGCTGTTTGGTCTCTCAGCGTGAGTTCTGACCGTCAAGCGAGCGTCGTTGAGCAAGTATCGCTGAGCGAATATTATTTTTGATAGCTCTTATCGCTCAGCGACAAACTAGTGGAGTGAGTAGGTACTCTCCGGTCGCGGCGGTGTCAACTGTCAGCGACCAACTATTAATATATGTATCTCTTTTGTTTACACGGAATGTATATATATTGTACGTTTCTTGAGCGAGAACATAGCCGATAGTTAGTCGCTTCATCGCCGGCGGTGGGACAACTGCCTTATAATTTGCCGTAATTTTCTTTAGGTCATCAATATTCTCCTAACCCTCAGATTCATTTTCAATTCCCGAGTTGAATATTTTTCAGAACAATGATTTTTTTACAAAGGACGTTTTCATGATAATTAAATATTAATTATTTAGCTACAATAAAAACCAGTGTTTTCCGTATAATAAATAATTTTTATTACCTGGCAATTATATCTAATTGTCGGAAAAGGCTCATACTTGCTTCCGCACCCCTCGCAAATTCAGATTGTTTATTATAATTTTCATGGCGTCCAAAATTATAAGCACTGCCAGTATGTTTAATTTTTTAATAGACATGTGTCCCACAAATTATCCACAATCTTGCCATGGTATTCAAAAAATATATAAAACCTAGAAAGCAACTTGGTCTCAAGTGCAGCTACAGGAACACCGAACCCGTTTGGCGACAGATTTTCAACTTGAGTGTGGAGAACCAGTGACCAAAACAATACAAAGTACTCTACCACCATGGTGTACTGTCCCGTCGATGATCAAATTGTAGTAAAAACGCACAAAAAAAACGTAATAATTAAACAAAAGTCACCTCTTACCCTCTATAACTCGATGTCCCGCATCCGTCGGACGATAACTACGTTACAGCGAGTCGAGCGAGACCTTTCCGCGGCATTTGGGCTAAAATTGGCACAAGTCCGTCCTTGGAGGGAGGCCACCGACCCTAATGACATTGCGCCCCTAATGACATTGACCTTAAAGTCCACGCCGGCTCCTTGATATGAGCTGGTGCACATTTTTTTAATTTGCTATCTAATGATAATATTGGGGTTGCTTATCGGATTTTGGTGGAAATTTTGGTTAAACGGTAATTTAGATTCTACTTAATTTACTTTAATAGCAGGGACGTCTTAAGCCATGCCGGGGCCCTTGGGCACACAAGAATTTAGGACCCCGTTGGAATGTAAAAAAGTGAATGTCAAAAAAAATTCAGCTATAATTTTATATAAAGAAAGAAAAGAAACTACATTTATTTCGACTTACACACAACATTACAGAATTATACCCACGTACGCAACAAATGAAACAGATAAATAAAAAGTTAAAAAATATGTTTATTATGGTTAAAATTAAAAACTGACAAGGTGTCCGATTAATATTTTAATTACGAACGTTGAAGGTAATAATAAAATAGAAAAAACATTGTGTAAGCAAATATATCGGCCTTTCGAGACCCCGTGAGTATGGGGGCCCTGGGCACGGGCCCCGTGTGCCCCTATGGTAAAGACGGAAAACCTGTGTGTATTTTATTTCAAGGTTTGATCACCAATTTATCAGCTGAAGCTAGTTTCTTGTGGGCTCCGATTTAAATAAATATTCAAGATAAAGGTCACACCAGAAAACAATTTTTTTCGGGACTTGTTTACGTTTGATAACCTAACAAATAAGAATAGCCTTACACTTAATATAAGAGGGCGAACCACAGGCTCTTAAAACAAGGTTAAAATAACCTTATTTGACTTTTGTTTTTCTTTGACATCCGACATCAAAACGGGACAAAAGACAAATAAGGGTATTTTAACCTTGTTTTAAGAGCTTGTGGTAGGCCCCCTAACGTCTATAGTGATGCAATATACTTGTTGTACTACGTACCACTTAATTTTTTGTACTATAGGTAGTAATCTAGATAGATTTACGTACTTTAGTCGCAGCAAATAGTGGAATTCAAGTGGTCACAACATTTTGAATGGGTTTCTATGAAAAATGAAAGTATTAATTTGGTTCTACACAAACTTCCACCAGGTAAACAGCTGGATGTAACCAGTTCCATACCGATAATTATGGAACTCCACACCAGAGGTAAGCGGATCAGCTGTCAGTGGAAACCCCAGAACACAAATAGATGATGATAGAAGGCGATGATAGCTCAGTGGTAGTGACGTCGGATACCGAGACGAAGGTCCCGGGTTCGAATCCTACAATGAGCTTGAGTTTTCGGTGAAGGAAAACATCGTGAGGAAACCATAGCACGGTGGTAGGGTACTTTGTAGTACCCGTCTGGCTGGCTACCACCCTCAAGTTGAAAATCTGTCGCCAAGCACCTTCGGTGTGTTCCGACAGCTGCACTTGAGAGCTAGTTCCTTCTAGGCTTTGTGTGCTTACCACCTTCGGCCGCATCATCACTTACCATGGTGAGATTGCGGTCAAAAACTGGCCTATAAACAGTAAAAAAAAAAAAAAAATTATCTTAATATAAAATAAACAAACATTTCCAGAGAACTATTAAATACAAATGATCATCAATGTGGCCGGCGCGCGCGCAGCTTTCATCTTATTTTCCTCCTAGCACAGCACACAGCCGAAGCGGGGTATTGCATTGCTTTCACAATATTTACTTTCACCCACCGATGAGTCACTGTCATTGTACTGTCATGCACACAAGTTGTTGTTGTGTGCGACTGTTTTAGTGAATATTATTTAAATAATTAAATATCACATTTCTTTTTAAATATTGTCATATACAATAAGGATATCAAGGTTTGATCACCAATTTATCAGCTGAAGTTAGTTTCTAAACGCTCAGACTGTGGAATGAGCTGCCCGCCGTGGTTTTCCCAATGGAGTACACCATGGGGTTCTTCAAAAAGGGTGTGAAAAGATTTCTTCAGAGTCGGCAACGCGCGAGTGATACCCCTGGTGTTGCAGGCGTCCATAGGCTACGGTAACTGCTTACCATCAGGTGGGCCGTATGCTTGTTTGCCACCTTAGTGGTATAAAAAAAAATCAGACGATATGTCAAAAAAAAAATAGTAATACATTTTTTCTACAAACTTATGTATAAATCTCACAATAATAATTACTTAACCATTACTTACCCATCATTTCATTACTGATTAGGTTGAACTCGGTTGAAGTTAGAATGGAACTGGCTCTCAAGATCATCTTCTAGAACCTATTTATGGTTTTATTTTGAAATAATAATAATAATAATAATTTTATTGTGCTGGAAAAAGTCTTTACATAGATTGTAACACCGATTACTAAACTGAGTCAAATACTCGTATTTTAGAATTCGGTGAAATAATTACACTTCGTAAATTGTCTTTTAATTTTTTTAACACTGGTGCCGATTCTGTTGTAAATCGCACTAAACTAATTTTAGTCACATCTCATCTCTTTCTTACGCAAATTATTGAAAAAGGATAGAACATATTTTATGTTGTCAAATTAATCTTTGCCGTCTTATTTTGCGTGTAATTAGGCGTAACCGCGATAGATGGCGACTAAATTTATATTGAAAACAAGCATTGGACTAATTTGACAGGACTAAATTTCTTACATCCTTTTCTTATGTTCTTTGTTAGAAAGAGACATAGTGAGATTAAAACTAGTTTAGTTGTGAACAACAGAATCAGGGCCATTGTCTAAAATAAATTTAGTCAATATAACAAAGCGTGACAAAATTAATGAAAATCACGATACTATTCCGTTGACGACAGTACTAATTCGTTCTTATCGTTTTATTTTTATGTTTTGGTAAAACATAATCTCTGTTCAATTTGACAATTGAAAGTTAAGTTTGATTGTTGTGTTCATGATACTATAATAGTAATATGCTGAGATATTCTTCACATCGGCCATCTGATCTCAAACCACAGCAGTATCCAAACGAAGATTTGCTTGATCTTGTTCCTGTGCTTGTAATATTTAAAACAGATCCCACCAAAAACATTTTTATATAATATGTTGCCAAGACATATGTCTCGCTCTGTCAAAAAGTTATCAGATCTCATGTAGAGCCAAGCTTATAACTCTACATGCACTTACTCTACAAGCCCTAAATTCGCAATTTCTACACCGTAGTCAAAATATGTGGCTTGGCCGTTTCGCTACCGTCACATGGGAGTAAGGTAAAAAATGTATTCACTGTTCATTACTTTTTTGTTATTCAATAGTTCTTGTAGTAGTGAGAGTTGTACCGGGTGGAGATTTCGAGATGGTATATTCATGCACACCAATGTTTGTTATGGATGGGAATCGAACCTATGATCTGCGAAGTGACAGCCTAGGTGGGGTAACTAATAGAAATATCGAATGCCGTAACAAAAGTAGGGGAGTTTCGGTATCATTATCTATTTATCTAATCCTCGACCAAAGCTCAAATTGACTGGTTTTCCAAATTCTCGAAATTACCAGAATAACGTACACGTGATTTACACTCGATAGAAGTTCGAATTCGTACTTTTTTCGATCGAGCGATTAATTTCGATCGAGTAAGAATTGGCTCCCAGATGCTACTACACGTTATAGCTACACGGTTAAATACACACAGTTCTGGAATATGACCGAAGCTACCGGAGTGTGGTATGTGCAATCATTCAATTCTTTCCCATTTATTACCCCCCATTGGGGAGATTGGGGCTTACTGGCCAATCCGAGCTCTGTGCGAGGCAAACTCAACTCGATTATCTAGCATAGTAGGAATTAATGAACGGGTAACTAGTAAGTACTATATGTCATCTCCCACTGTTATATATTTTATGTACGTCCAGGCGTCGCCTCATTTAGGGTACCGCTGAAAATCAGCGTTGTGACGTAACACGCCACAACTCATGCTGAGTCGTTATCCTATTTGACAGCACTTTTATTTTTTTGTATTTTAAGTGCTTACTTATGTACTATTTTTTTCTGTATTTTTTTATTTTGTTTGTGTATGTATATTACTGCTGTCAAATAAATGCCATTCTATTCTATTCTATTCTATTCTACTATGGGCTCTTATATCCAATCACTCGACGGCGCGGTGTCGAATGAGCAGCCCCCCTAGACAAGATGGTTGCCGACAATCGTAATCGTTAGTAAACGATTGAAATTTGTATGGCATTGACATTTTAAATCGAAATATCACGTGATTTTTAACAATCTCTTATGTCAATCCCATACAAAGGTTGATCGTTTACTAACGATTACGATTGTTGATAAACATCTTGTTTACTGGCCTTGGTCAGTATTATGAGAGCTGAATGAGGGCATAATAAATATGATAGAACATTCTTCACACGGGAACCTGAATACAAATTAATGAAACTAGATAAGTACTACGTTGTACTACCACGTACAGTATTACCCAACTGATATGGCGCGTCGTGAATCATCGTTCGCACAGAAAAGAAAGTATGGCCCCGAAGATTAACGAAAGAATGCTCAAAACTTACAATCAACCTTGGATCACTACTATAAGGTTCATAATACACTGCAGCTGTTAGTTCCGTCTCACTCGCAAGTCACACCCGTCCGCACGGCGCGCGCTAACATGGCGGTAGCTGCCGACCAATAGCGTTTCCCGCGCTTTGAAAATGTATCTTCTGCGCAGGTACATCGGTAAGCCATATTAATTGGGTACTACTGTACTACCTCTACTCCGTGACATTTTATTCGTCTTAGAAACGCAGGCCACATAATGTACCCAATGAATAGGTACAAATCATTCAAAAAACAAGATTTTTTTAAATATTTTTATAACAAAAAAAAAAAAAAAATTATTCTTTATGACGCATGATTTAGTCTTAAACACCCTGTTACGAGCGCAGTCTACTCGACTCGTGCTCTGGGTTGGTTTTTTCTACCATTTTATACGTAAAATTAAATTATCGATTTTTCATAATTCTAATGAATTTTTAATTATACAAATGACCAAAAAAATTTTTTTTTTAATTTGTTCCTTTACTTTAAGTGGGCTGCGTTTCTAAGACGAATAAAAAGTCACAGTGTATAATATACACCCAGTCTTAGAATAAACAGATTTATTGCACACAAATATACAATGTTTGACCGTATAACATTAAGTGTATTTGTCTTCGTCTTGGTTGCAGGACCAATCAACCTCATCGCTGCCGCTGCGGAGATCTCGTCAACGAGCTCGGCCACCATGGGCTTTCGTGCTCTCTATTAATTTTAAAAACCCAAAAAATTTGAATAGCTGCACTGATTACCACAGGCAAATAACTCTTTACTGCAGCCATAACACACCACACCGCTTGGCCATCAATTTCCTTGAACTTTCCCCAACTTCCCCTATACAGCCCCTCTATAACGACACTTACCTGTTGCGTATGTTTGTTTACAATTTTATAATGCGAAACCGGCTGAACCTCCCACAAAACACTTAACTCATTTACTAACACCATTGGAATTCATACCTTCCACCCTCAACACAAGACTTAAAATACTTTGTTAACCATTATAAATATAACACTTTTAAAAGCAAAAGAGTTCGAGCTACTATAGAATGCATTTGCAGTTACATTTCCATTAGATCAGTTATGGAAATTTGAGCGGTAACTTCTATATTTTTAGGTATACATTTGTTTGACTGGGTCAAAGGATATAGGACGCGATGTTGAAAACGAGTTCGGCTCACGCGACAGGTACCGTCCGCATATAAATTATTCAGTGTTTATTAATTTTTTGATAAAAATATTTGAATACTTAGTCAAATTGATTTCATGATACGGACATAATGTTTTAAATTGGAATCATTTTCTGAGTGTTTTTCTTCCATTTCTAGAATTATTTTACAAATGGAGTCATTCTGATCGCTTTCTAGCACCAGCTGTTTTAATATTTGGATTTTTATCAAAGCTATCTATAAGGAGCAGGCTAGGTTGTTAAGGTATAAGCGGGTCGCTCCTGGTAGCTGGTCCTCCACGAAAAAAAAGAAAAAACAAAGGATAGGTCATTTAACTAAAACCATGGTTTATAGTTTTGTGTACATGATTTCGTTAGGTTTATAATTACAAAATCTGTTCCAGCTGCATACGGCCCGCCTGATGGTAAGCGGTTATCTTAGCCACATGGACGCTTGCAACACACAAGCATCGCTCATACGTTACCGACCTTTCCCCCTCCCCTATGAGCTCTGGCGACCTTACTCACGCACAGGAAGATAACTTTACGTAACATAAAGTAATTTGGCTGCGGTATTCTGTAAGGTTGAGGTACTTCCCCAGTCGACCTGCTCTTTGAGCGAATAAACGCTACGCTCTATCTCTCTTGACTGCGATCATCGGTAAGGTACCCAGTAGGGATGTTTCGAATGTTGAACGGGAGACCCCGTGATGACCTACCACTCTTTAAAGTCCTTTTAGTATCATCAATACAAATAAGATACGATAACATTTCTACTTACTTTCCAAAAGACATACATACGGCTTTATTTTCCTGTTAAACATAAAAGAAACACAAGGAAAAGCAAACTGGTTTGACCTACAATACGAAATGCGTCTCGTTCGTTTCTTCCATTTTGCTAACGGTACCCGGCCCCCACTCACACACACATGCGCGGTCTAAACACAGGCGGCGAACGATGCGCAGGAGTTAACAACTCTATGTGTATTTCAAATGACATAAATAGCATAAGGAATGCGTAACTCATCATATATTTTAAAAGTAATATTATCCATAATGCCCTGAAAATATATATTATTGGTAAATTAGCCGTGAAGTTTAATGGTAATTAAAAAACACGATTCTATTGCGTGATAACTATATGTTATTGCGCAGTTGGAGATGAAGCTGTTTGATCAGCTTGTGAATGAATCAACATTATCAAACAAACAGTACGTTTTAAATTTAAAAGTATTTTATTTTACTCAATAGAAACCTGTTAAAACACACAAAATTTCAAACCTTAATGACAATGATAAAGGACTTAATTTTTAAAGGGTCTTTTTAATTAACAGAATATGACTCCGATCCTGTCAAGAGTAACACTCGAAAATAATTAATTTTCTCTACTTGATTTGGAACCAATTAGCCGTATGTCAAGAATTTTCTGGACAATTATTTCACATAATTACCAGAAAACAAAGTCATACATACCTGTCAACTGAAATCATCATTGACACAGTCAATACATTCACCATCTGAGTAAACAAACTTTTCTGAACAGTTGACAACACCTGCCTGTTACCGCTGCGGTTATCATCAATGGAACTGAGTCGAGTACATTCTCGAAACTTGCCGGGCAAGCCTATAAAAGCCCCAACGCACCGCGCAGCCGGCACATAACAAATTTCGAAAGCAACCAACGCGCGTAAACAAAATGATCAAGTACATTGCCTTAACATTTGCTCTTATCAGTGTCTGCTGGTGCTCAGAAGCCAGGAAGCACAAAGTTGAAGATCCCTTCACAGCTTTGGACCGGCACATCACTCACACACTCGCTTATCACTACTTATGGCCTTGGAGTCAACTAGTCAAAGCCGCAGCTGCCTTAGATGTCGAAGAAATTCTTGAAGAACCCCAAATTGAGACTGACGATAAAAACCACATCATACGTCTCAGCGTGATACGATTTAAACCCGATGAACTGAAAGTTAAAGTTAAAAACCGTTACATATTAGTCGAAGGACAGCATAAGAATGGTGAGTATGGTGACTCTATTAAATTCATGGCAAATCATTTCGTTCAACGATTCGCTTTGCCTCCTGGCAGTAAACAAGAGGAAGTGACAGCTGTTTTGAAAGAGAATGGAGTTTTGACTATATCTGTACCGAAACACGAATTGCCTCCGCCGCTGCCTGAGAGAGAAGTTCCTATAGAAGTGATAGTGCCAGAAAATAAAGATAAACCAGAAGTGTCATCAGAGAAGATAGATATATCATCGGAAAAGAACGTTGAAGCATCATCGGAGAAAGCTGTTGAAGTGTCATCAGAAAAGACAATTGGAGCATCGTCAGAAAAGGACATTATTGTCTCGTCATCGTCAGCTACTCCTCTCGATCAACTAGATTTGACGGAAGCCACTACCCACATTGGTAAAATCAGGAAGAAGGAATTGAAAACCACAACAAAAACAATCAAAGACAATGAAGTTACGAAAGGTGACAGTAATGGGCTAGATTACGCATTGCTTGCGTCTGAATTTGAGTGATTATATAAAATAATAAACAGTGTTAAGTAAGACTGATTATATGTACATATAAAGCTTTAAGATACAGTTTCAGTGGTTGGTAAGCGCTGTGTGATTTATGAATAAATATGTTTTGTTTTATGAATAAAAAACTGTTATTTATTGTAACTGATATATTCTCATTTCATTTCGCGTAATGTCTGGTGATATTTCGCTTTTATGTTGCAGTACATATCATGTTAATGTAGTGAATAAATCTTTGTTTTGTACACTCAATGGAACAGGGGGAATATTCACATTTCCTTCGGCAGGAAGAATTTGTTATAGCTTGTGTTTCATGTCATTTATTATTGTTTTATCATATTATTAATTATTAGGTATAGTGTCATATTTCAGGTAAATTATCTGATTTGTTCAGTGAGGTCTAAGACACAAATATTTTTCAAATCTTTTATCTTTCAATACTAAAATATGCAAAGACTCTGAACATCCATTATAATGTTTCTAAATTTAAAAAGGAACTTATACTCTATTTTCTAACCCCTTATTCATAATCGCTTTTTAACTAAATCAGTGTAATAGTGTGCCCCGTCTCACTCTTTCGATCACCAAATGTCACCTGTCAGAAAAAGACTTCGGAATTTTAGCGCGTGTGATAACTTATTTATTATGAATAAGGGGGTAAGGATCTTTGATCAGAGATTTAGACTGCGTTTGTCCATAAGTCAATCAATACTAAGTAAGAAATGCGCTTTCTTTTCAATACATATTAAGTATCTTTTACTTTATACCAAGACTAGTTTTCGCCACGCGGTTTCACCCGCGTTTTCGAAGGCTAATTTATTCCCGGGATAAAAAAGTATCCTACATGCTATTTCAGACTACGATCTACCCATGTGCCATTTTTTATCAAAATCAGTAGTGTTTGCGTTAATGAGTAACAAACATCATCCCAAAAACTTTCGCATCTACCTATAAAATACTAGCTGTCCACCGCGGTTTCACCCGCAATCCCGGGATAAAAAGTCCTTCTCCATACCATAGGCTATCTGCATGCCAAATTTCATGATGATCCGTTTAGTAGTTGAGGCGTGACAAACGAAAAAACAAACTCACTTTCGGATTTAAAATATTAGTTAGGATTAGGAGATTAGAATAATTTTCATCTTCTGTTGTATCCACGTCAAATAAAGCACTTGAACTAACCTGAACGAAAATCAATCGTATTCTAGAATGACAATATAGACTTAGACCGACATAGCAGCTCTTAGGAAACAAAGTGGTATAGTAGGGATATAAAATTATGTCAGATGCAATAAGACATACAACAGCGCTACTGGAGAGTTTACTACAAATGTCACAAGGTTCAGTTTGAAGCGACGTTGAGGATAATTTAGCGTGGGGGTGATATTAACTGAGCATTTTATTATTTATTGAAATTGTTTCATTATTCAATTATTACGATTACGTATCATACATCGATTTATTTATTAGATAAGAAAAAATGACACAGCGTTTTGCTTGTTCTGTCAGACAAGGACTCCTCAAACTCCAATTCAAGAGTTGTGTGAAGAGAGGGTCAGTAACGGGCTTGCAATGATGATGAATGGTGAATGCAAGCATCTATAGGCTGCGGTAACCGAATACCATCAGGCGTTTAGTAGTAATATATTACATATTACCAATTATAAGTAAAAAAGTCGTGATAACTTATTGATGGACACAACTATCTAGATGGTTTAGGATCCAATCATTAGCCAAATCATTTTTAATATTGCGTGCAGATTTTACCACTGGCTTTTCGGTTTAAGAAAAAATCTTAAAAACCTTGCATGCAAGAATGAATGTAAAATACAAAGGCATATGGAATCTGCTAATCTGCAGTACGTTTGCGTGATGGATTATGGCCTCCACCATCACCTCATTGTTTAGGAGGCTTATGCGCTTGTCTACGTATATGAGCTACACAACATCATAATGTAATATTTTTTATTCTTCAACAAACAAGCATACGGTCCGCCTGATGGTAAACAGATATTTTTTAAGATCAATGTTGAGCATCTGTAATTTTGCTATTATTTATAGGAAGGAACAAAAAAAAATATTTCAACACTTACTACAATACTCTTAGTTTTCATCCGGTAGTTAGCTATAAACCACCTTCAACCGTACCCCAAGTGTAATAAGTTTGCAAAGAATGTAGTAAAAACGCAAACGCGATAGTTACCTTAATTCTTTGCAAGTTTTACCCTCGGGGTACAGACCCTTTATATTTACAAGCAAATAACTTTTGCATAGTGACATCTTTTTACCCGACGGATTCACTTGTAATTTGATAGTTAAATAATGCCGGGAACGTTTTGCTATTGGAGATATTATTTCCTACTGAGCCAATTTGTAAGACAAATAATATTTACTAGAGGTCGCCCATGAGTCGACTATAATATTTTATCACAAATGAACTAATAATTATAACTTGACACTGGCAAAAATAAGTCCGAAAAAGAATTTGGTTGTCATACTACAAAACTATGAAGAAGAAGAATGTATTAAAAATGCATTATTATATCCAAATATACATAGAAAATGCAATGTTAGGTACTAATACCCCGGGCACAGAGTAAAGGGGATTCAATCCTCTATGCCCCGGGTGTTGCAAGCGTCCATAGACTACGAAACCCGCTTACCGCTAGGGGGCCTGTATATATTGGCATATCAACTTGATTCTATTTATAAAAGTTGACTTTATTCTTCGTTGTTGTGTCACTACTCTATGGATGCAGCATAATATTGTGTAAACTATCGTTTAAAATCACGCTCGGACAATAAAAATACATTGTCCGCGGCCGGCACCGCACGCTCGCAATAGCTTTTATACAGCTTTTATAGCGCCAATGTGTCTGCAACTTCGACCATTTGAATGATCGCCGATTGTGCGCGATTTATTTTTACAACTCTGTCCAAGTATGACATTATAGCTGTATCACTTGTTGTCGGTATAACGGCTTTTCGGAGTTGTAGTGTTGTTCCTGGTTTCTATATTGCTTTGAGAAATGGAATGGTTGTACAGGTGTGTGTTTGACCACAATTTTACTATTGTAAGTTATAATGTGAACAAATGAGGTAACTATATACCTAAATAAATAAATAAATATCTTGGTACATTCCTCACATACGGCTAACTGATCCCAAACTAAGCAGATCTTGTACTATGGAACCCCGATTAACTGATATAATACATCTACTTTTTGTTTGTAAATACATACTTAATATACATAATTACAACCAGACTCAGGACATACAGACATGTTCATGCACACAAATGCATGTCCTGTGTGGGAATCGAGGCCACGATCTGCGGCGCGATAGGTGGAATCTGATGGCTGCAAGAAATTTGAAAAATAAGTTTTTAACATTATCTATTGTGCTGTGCCGAGCTATCCCGCCCGAGGGCGATGGAGACATAACAGCTTGGACCGATTATACCTCTTTAAATTAGACAAAATCGATATTTCGTAATCCCCGGTTTTCGCTTACAAAACCAGATCGATTTAAAAAAAAACAAGAATCATAATAAGAAGGGCTTTGGCTATGTCTGTCGGTTTTCCTTTGTTTTTTTATTCGTCAAATTTGTTCGCTGGACGTCTGATAAGGGCGTTAAAAATGGTAAGTTTTTGAGATTTTAGAGGGCTCCTAATTCTTATAATAATTAATTTATGGAGGAAAATACAACCGAGGGACATACAGTGGTACCTACAGATTGCATGGTAAAATAAATCATTGCTCTAGTGTCATTATTCAGAGAGGAAACTGAGGATTACGTTTGTATGGAACAAACACGACCAGCATTTCCTCTTAACCAACCGCGCCAACTGGCCTCCCATATAAAACTTTGCCGACTGACCCATAAATTGTCAGTCTGCCTGGTGGAATGTTATCTCACACTGCACGATCTTGGAACATGGTTGCCAACTTGCCACACGGGAAGCATTTTTACCTTTTTTCAGGTATGTTTTTTAAGTCTACCTACGAAAAACACCAATTTTAAAGCACTTTCGTTACGCCTTAAAGTGGTAGGACGTAAGCAGGCGATGATGCACATTATACCATTTATCTTATTTATAGTTGATTGATAGATCTACGACACCGAGGGGAGTTGGAGGTGAATAGGGCGTCTGGATTTAGTATTTGTTCCCAGATAATAATCTAGACTTGTCATTTGAAGCGATGAACCCCAGACGTAATGACGTCGAATGGTGTGACGAAGGAGCGGTTCAAATCCTACAATGATCTTGAGCTTTCGGTGTAGGATAGTCATCATGAAGACACCATGGCACGGTGGTAGGGTACTTTGTAGCAGAGATATCACGGATTTGGGGCTCTACCGCGTATCTTTGGTGGTAATCGTAACGATGAATTTCATCCAATCAAATAAATATATCCAAATAACTTTATGTTGTGTAAAGTTGATTTCCCGCGAGTGAGTAAGGTCGCCAGAGGTCATTGGGGAGGGGGGATAGGTCGGTAATGCGTGAGCGATGCTTCGTGTGTTGCAAGCGTCCATATGGCTACGGTAACCGCTTACCAAAAGGCGGGCCATGTGATAGTTTACCGAATTAGTTGTATAAAAAAAATCTGTGGCTACGGATGGTCATCGTAGTACCGCCCGTCTTTCCGTGTTCGTTACGATTACCACCGGCTGGATATAGATAAGGATATCTTATACTGGTTTCAGATACGGCTACGGATATGAAATTATTTCGGATACCGGCTACCTGACAGTTTCGGATAGTTTCAGTTGTACGTAGTATATTATATACTCTGAGGTTTCAGATACGGATATAAGTTTTTTTTAAGGCATTGCTAAGGGAAAATATAAAATAACGTTTTGACTTTATTTCTAGGTTATCATTTGGTAGGTACAATCTAGGGATGTTATGGAGCTCGGTAACTATCGGATATCCAAAATAAAAGCCTGGCTTGATTTAACGCCCTCTGTGTTTCATAAGCTAAACAATTAAGTGCGCTGTCATATTCAATTGAACATTGATTTATATTGATTGGATTTATTGTAAAAGGAGATGGCAATACTTGTACCTATATAAATATAATATTGATGTCTTTTATTACTGCAGTGGTAGTTAACAAGCATACAGCCTTATGATAAGCGGTTAGTTACCGTAGCCTATAGATGCTTTACACCCTTCTTGAAGAACCCCATGCTGTATTCCCTTGGGAAATCCATGACGACGGGATGTCCACAAACGTGTGGTTATTACCTATCTGCGAAGCGATATCTGTCCTGTTTTTCAATTGATGTGACAAATCTCTACTGTACGTTGAGATAAATAAATTAAACTTATGGACATTGCAAAATTAAGGTCCTATTTTTTTACTTTTTATAGGTCTGTTTTTGACCACAATCTCACCATGTTAAGAGTGCGTACCAAGCCAGAAAAATATGGCAATGTCAGATTAAACAAACTTATGTCTAATCTTTGCGTGGAGATGAGATGGAGATAGCGTGTTCCGCGGAACAAAAATGAACTAAGCGCTTTTTATCTAAATAACTCGTAAAGTATTGAATATTTAAAAAAATTGTTAGTAGCAGCCCTAGGTCATATGTTAGTGATATTATTTATTTTTGTCTTAATTAGATACACCATGAACGAATAAAACCCAAAATTCATGATTATTAGAGGTAGTTTTGTGATTGTTTTCTATCGAGGAAATTTCATTCCATTATGTTTTTGCTCAGAGAGAACCCTCGCGTATATAATGAAAATATCCATATAAAAATATTTTTTCATTTAAATACTATTTACTTGGTTAAATTTAAATTCTACGATTGTTATTTTGCTTTATACGCAGTCTTAAGTGATGATGCGGCCGAAGGTGGTAAGCACACAAAGCCTAGAAGGAAAGGCTCTCAAGTGCAGCTGTTGTTATGTTCTTAAGCCGGCTTTTCACTATGGGATATAATATAATATATATTACATCTTGAGATATAATATTTTATCGCTCTTCATACATTTTTTGTACGCGGCCGTTCACACTGCGCTATAATACCCTATATATATATATATGCATATATATATATGCTTGAGGCCCTCGACTCAATAGATCGCCGAGCCAGGAGACTAATTGGAGATGAGTCTTTAATTAAGGCGAAACTCACGAGCCTTGACCATCGAAGAAAGGTTGCTTGCTTATCGGTTTTGTACAGGATATATTTTGGAGAGTGTGCGCAGGAATTGTTTAACCTTATTCCACCATCCCCATTTTTACACCGAACCACAAGACGCCGGGAAAATTTTCACCCGTACGTTGTTGACATATTGAATATACGGACACAGCGTTTTGCATCCTCATTTATAATGCGGACAGCAGGGGAGTGGAACTTGCTTCCGGCGTCTGTGTTTCCTGACGCTTATAATCTAGGTACTTTCAAGGCCAGAGTGAATAGGTTTCTTCTGGGTAAGCGTGTTTCATCTTAGGCTTCGTCATCGCCCCTTATGGGCGAGTCAGTGGCCAAACGCAAGCCCATCTAATTTAAAAAAAAAAAAAAATGTACATTACATCCCAAACTATAAATATTTTTTCGAGCGATATTTGAAGTACCTCAGTTTGAATGGCGACGTGTCAAAATATATATATTTTACAGTGTGAACGGCAAACGCGGGATGTAATATACAGCTCAAGATGTAATTTATATTATATCCCATAGTGAAAAGCCGGCTTTATGTTAATATCCTTGCAGCATATGAGCATAGTATAATACTGTACTGTAGCATGATATGAGATGAATAGAATATAACATGATGAAATATAAATAAACAAATAGTTACCAACTTCTTTCAAATATATTTATGGTATTATGGTATTACACGAGGTAAATTAAATAATCACAATGGCACTAGTAATACAAAAACTAAATAAACACTCTTAAATATAAAATTAACCTAAATGTTATATAATAATAAATATTATACCCGATTTATTTACTTACACATTAAAATACGTATTAGGAAAAGTAGAAAATTACCTGCTTAGCGAACGTCATGAAAAAAACTACATAAATATAAATTTACTAAGAAATTCAACAGTTTGATTAGATTATATTCTTCACGGGCGTAATGTAATATATTTTTGTAAATATAACCAATTTCATAGAATTATACCAGTCTAAAACAAAACATGCGTTATACATAAATAAATTTTCTTTATTATACCCCATAGCCCTTATTCCTTACAGAATAAGACCCATCAGCGTCATAAACCCTTTTTTTATAACCGTCCTCAATATAACCGTGTCCATGCCCATAAGGCTGATGATCATAATGACCATAATCATGATGATGCCCATAATCGTGATGGTCGTGATACGGTTCGTGATCATGCTCAATATATTCGAAGTGTTCGTGTTGCTTCTTTTCCTTCAAGTAGTGAATGAACCACAGAGCGAAGTGCCAGCCTTTTGTAAGTATCACGTAGAAAATTGCTCCATATACTAATTTCAGTACGAATAATTTCGTTGCTACAACGTAGAAGAAGTGAACTGTGGACAAAGAAACAAAAAAGTTAATTTTATATTTGCAGCTTAAAATGGTGTAACTTCAGGCAATTTGCTTGCCTAATTAACTACCAACTTATATTTTAAACAAATAAATCGAAGCTTAATTCTGTACAGCATAACGTGCATAATGAATTGTACGAAACTTGTGGAGTAAGTTTTTAAGGTAACCTAGCGTGACATAATGTTTGATATAAAATTGGAAAATGTGAAGTTGAATTTTCCTCATTTTTTACAAAAACACTCACAGCATATGGGAACTGAAGAGTTTTTTGTTTGTTTAAACGCGCTAATCTTTTGAACTACCAGTCTGATTCGAAAAATTCTTTCACTAATAGGAAGCTACATTATCCCCGAGTATTATGAGTAATTTTTATCCCGGGAACGCGGTTGCTTAGGATATATTGTTAAACAAGTGATTTTACTGAAATTTACAATATTATTATGTGGGTGGAACACCTGGGACAAAACATAGATGTACATAATCATTTAGCTTTGACCTACTAAGCCCCCCCCCCCCCCTAAAACCTAAGCTGGAGATTTACACAAATAAACTAAAAACTATGGGGACAGTACAATCTAATACACACCAATCATTGAAGCTTAAAGAAATTCAAAAATGATTCCAAATTATTTGGAGGTGGTTTTACGCCGAACTTCTCATGTTGATGTAAAAAATCGAAATTGTAATTATATTCTTGATTAAAATGATGGTCGTGATGTTGCTTAGCGTTCTTTATAAACAAATACGGGTCCGGTATGTGTTTGAAAAATGCCAGCACCCATGCCATTACGAAAATTAGCTTAATTCCAGCCATAACTACAGCTATTCCTAGGCTTATCTTGATAAGTCCAAATAAGGCAGCCATTAGAATCGCAAGGTTGGCTGTAACAAAAGAAAAACGCTTTTGATTCTATGAAAACATTCATAAAGTTAGTGAAATAACGGAAACAAGTTTGATATTAGTGCGTCTGAAGCTACTACATACCTAGAAATAAATGCTAATAATATGTACTATTCTTGGAAATCTATATATATAAAATTCAAAGTCCTAACTGACTGACTGACAGATATATCAACGCATAACCTAAACCACTGGTCCTAGAGACATGAAATTTAGAGGGTCTATTCTTTGTGAAGAGTACGAATACACTAAGAAAGGGTTTTTCGTAATTCCACCTCTAAGGGGGTTAAATAGACGATGAAAATTTGTATGAAAGTCCGTCAGTTTCGAAGTTAGGATCTTCAAATTTTGTGTTATGCTGAAGATTGAAAATTAGTTCATACGTGTCTCAGTGTTTTTAATAATCTACCCTCGAAGAGGGATGAAGTTGTTTTGGTTTGTTTTAATAGTGTAGAAAAATATGTAATTTGTTTCCTGCAGGCCACGCGGGCGAAGCCGCGAGCAGATAATAAATTATAATAAAGAAGTAAATTCGTTTGTATATGAAATAAAATTACAGAGAGCACAGCGTTTATTTGCTCAAATAGTAGACTGGGTATCCTTACAGAATACCGCAGCCAAATAACTTTATATTGTGTTCCTGCGCGTGAGAAAGGTCGCCGGAGCTCATTGGGGAGAGGAGAAAGGTCGGTAACGCTTGAGTGATGCCCCTTTCATTACGGGTAGTTAAATCGCCGATCCCGGAGAGAGAGTTCCAAGTTCAGAGTTCTGAGTTCCGCATTCACTGTAATCTATGCAGCGCCTTTGATCATTGCACGCAGAGAACTCGGCGTTCAAGAGAACGCGAGTTCTGTCGGAGTTCCATTGTCTAAAGCTGGCAGTTGAGGTGACATGTCTGTTACTGTCTAATTTACTGAGTGACACAAGGCAGAAATGACAATGGCCACTAATGAAACTACAGTAAGGCCAATGAGAGGAGATAAAGAATATAAACAAATTTTTGCTTGCTGTATGTATACATATAACTAGCAGCGAAACCCGGCGTTGCTCGGGTTAAAATACATCGCATGTTTAAATGGTATAAAAAATATATAAGGATTTTTTTAACATATTATAGATTTTCGATATTGAGAGACTTTCCAGAACATTCAAATAGTTTGTTCATTTTTTTACTCGACTGCAATCACAATTGAACTGACGAAAAGTCCCTGAATTTCGATTTATATACCGAAATTTCCAGTACCAGATCACTCTAGAATATTTAGATGTACATCACTTCGATTTGGTTTTTATAGATGAATTTGTCTGCAACAATTAGCGTGCGTTAATGCGATATCTACCTCTTTTTATTATAATATCATTGAGATCAATAATAACACTCGTACACATTTTGGAACTTTCCAGACCAAACCAAAAATTCTTGATCATAATAAATTGCACTCATTTATGAACTTCCCAGATAATTCGGATAATTCCCAGATAAATTTCTAGAACGTTCTCGAACATTCTAACTCGATAATAACAGTTTTGGGACATTTTTGAACTTTCTAGATGAAGCCAGAAATTTGTAGAACTTTCTCAAACATTCTATATCGATTAAAATAGTTTGCATTCATTCTAGAATTTTCTAGATCATTCCAGATATTTGTTGAACTTTCTAGAACACTCCAGATAAATTATAACCGTTTTACTCATTTTGGAACTATCTAGATCATTCAAGAAATTTCTCGAACATTCTAAATCGATCATAATCAATTGCACTAATTTTGTAACTTTCCAGATCATTCGGAAAATTTCTAGAACGTTCTTGAACATTCTAACTCGATAATAACAGTTTTGGACATTTTGGAACTTTCTAGATGAAGCCAGATCAATTATAACCGTTTTACTCATTTTGGAACTTTCTAGATCATTCAAGAAATTTCTCGAACATTCTAAATCAATCATAATCAATTGCACTCATTTTGGAACTTTCCAGATCATTCGTAAAATTTCTAGAACATTCTCGATCATTCTTAAATGATCATAATAAATTGCACTCATTTTGGAACTTTCCAGATCATTCTGGAAATTTCTAGAACGTTCTCAAACATTCTAACTCGATAATAACAGTTTTGGACATTTTGGAACTTTCTAGATGAAGCCAGTAATTTGTAGAACTTTCTAAAAAACATGCTATATCGATTATAATAGTTTGCATTCACTCTAGAATTTTCTAGATCATTCCAGATATTTGTTGAACTTTCTAGTACATTCCAGATCGATTATAACCGTTTTACACATTTTGGAACTTTCCATTCCAGAAATTTTGAGATCTTTTCAGAAGTCCTCATGCGTTAGAAAAGGACAGCAATATATGTTTTAACATTTTCGCCACCCACAACCACCCCGTTCCACCCACCGCGACCAGACTCCCTTACTACCACCTGGAGACCAAGGGGTATTTACCACCCCAATGGGAAGTTGATTGGGGTTGGTGGTGATTGAGAAAACTGCGTATTTACGTACCCACAAAAGCATTTTATATATATTTTACACTTTTGGTATGGGATACTAATTAAATTTAACGCAACTACCTTGCAATACGTTTTTTTCTTAATATACCACAGTAATAAGCTTTCATATTTTTGTTAATATATTATTGCCTAATAGAAAACATAGAAATTATTGCTGGCCGCCAATGGGACAAGCTCCATACATATTTTCTTTTCCTTTCCTTAGTGAACGCGGAACTCGGAACTCGGAACTCTAGAACTCTTACTGTGGGATCGGCGCCTTATAGGCCTTCTGATTTCTAGCATGACGGTTGTAACTAAGATTAGTTTTCGTAGTAGGCCCTCTGTCGCCTAACACTTATCGGGGCGCACTGGTAGTACTTTATCTAAAAAAAAAAAATTGTAATCATCCTATTTTTTAGAATCTTTCCACCTTTGTCTCATTAATTGTATTCAGTCTTATAAAACCATTGAAAGACGAGATTTCAATTTATCCCGATTCAAATTTAAATCCATTGAGTCTTGTGGCTATTTTTAAGGTTCCTTAGCAAAAACACGTTCCATTATTATAATATACCCCTTTACAAAAAAAATGCAATTTAACTGATATGATGACGAAATTGTCACGTAAATAACATCACCTCACTGTTATTGTCAAACAATGTGACTTTATTTACGTGACCATAAAATGTTACCATCAATCTTTACAGAATATACGTACTGTCATAGCATTTCTGTTCGCTGACAATCTAATGTTGAAACTAGTAGCGCCCCGCGGTTTCACCCTTGTACCCGAGGGATATATTGCTTTCCCGTGCCAAATTTCATCCAAATTCGTTAAGATGTTGAAGCGTGATTTAGGGACAAACATCCGAACATTCGCATGATGAGATTCTATGGCCAATTTATCTACCGGTTTTCTCTTTTCTTGTACTTCAAAGTCAAATGTCAACTAGGATATTTCACGTTGTGTTGTTATTGTTTACAAGCGACGGTGCATGCCTACTTGCCATCAGATCGACATATCAACGTTCTTATAACAATACTCCATTTTCATGTCATTGTTTGTCATACAAATTACTATATAAATTGAAAGTTTTTAAAGACATTTTACAAACTCCATTAAAAGTTATTTATCCCTCTAGCATCGAGGATAAATCCCTTTGGACCAATGCTATTCCGCAACTAGTCAGTGCTTTTGCGCTGATTTTGAACAGTAAGGACCAATCACTGCATCGTGTGTTTTTTTTTTTTTACTGTTTATAGGCCTGTGTTTGACCGCAATCTCACCATGGTAAGTGATGATGCGGCCGAAGGTGGTAAGCACACAAAGCCTAGAAGGAACTGGCTCTCAAGTGCAGCTATCGGAACACACCGAAAGGTGCTTGGCGACAGATTTTCAACTTGAGGGTGGTAGCCAGCCAGGCGGGTACTACAAAGTACCCTACCACCGTGCTAGGGTTTCCTCACGATGTTTTCCTTCACCGAAAGCTCAAGCTCATTGTAGGATTCGAACCCGGGACCTTCGTCTCGGTATCCGACGTCACTACCACTGAGCTATCATCGCCTTTGTGTTCTTGACTTGGCCAATCAGAGCGCCATTTGTTCTTCATTTACTCAATCAAAACACATTGTCAGTGGTGGGAAATTCGTGGAATAAATGTTATGCAAAATGAACGTCAATGCGCTTCTTAGGGTTAATTGTTCGATGCCCTCCTAGCATTCTTCTAGTTTCGAAATTATTAAAGTTGTAAATAAATAAAGAATCCAAGATAACTACACGTTACCAAATAACATAACTTTGCGATCCGTGACATAATCCTTGATTCAAGTTATAATATACAGAACACTTCATAAATGTCGGACACGCACTCAACCGGCTTTTTACTTCATTCACGGCTTAGTAAGCCGGCACCTCGGCTGAATGCAAGTTGAATTAAAAATAAGCTCTTTTACCAATGGAAATTTTAATTCAACAATTCCTCCAGTTTTTCAACACGCTTTAATTTATAATGATTTTTGTGTGAAGGAAAGGTTCAAAAGTTTTATTCTAATACCACGGGGTGTCAGCGAGTTTTCAGTTTGTTTTTAATTAACGCTTGACAAAGGAAAAGGTTTAGAACTCCTGACTAATTGTGTTGTTTTGCTAATTTTGTATTTAAATATTCGATTGAGTTACAAAGTTCAATAAAAGGTGTATTCGTGCAAACTAAAAAATATTCTTGGTTGTTGGTAATCATGGCAAGATTTGAATAGAAATTCCGTTTTTTTTTTAAATCAAAATCAAAAATATTTTCATAAAATAGACCTTAGTTCGCTGGCACTTAAGTCCAGGCTGACTCTAATACAGGTCCGGCAGGTTGCTTGCTGAGAAGAACCGTCAAAATTTAAAATTGATGTTTGATTTCTAGACGAGTAAACAGTTCGCTATCGAAAAAGTGGCATCTCGCTGTCGCCACATAGCTAAGTTTTTTTTTTTTTTTTTTTTACTGTTTATAGGCCTGTGTTTGACCGCAATCTCACCATGGTAAGTGATGATGCGGCCGAAGGTGGTAAGCACACAGAGCCTAGAAGGAGCTGGCTCTCAAGTGCAGCTGTCGGAATACACCGAAAGGTGCTTGGCGACAGATTTTCAACTTGAGGGTGGTAGCCAGCCAGACGGGTACTACAAAGTACCCTACCACCGTGCTATGGTTTCCTCACGATGTTTTCCTTCACCGAAAGCTCAAGCTCATTGTAGGATTCGAACCCGGGACCTTCGTCTCGGTATCCGACGTCACTACCACTGAGCTATCATCGCCGTAAGAATCATGGTGAGATTTGTACAAAAAATAAAGATTTTTAGAGACGTTAGAATGACGTTACAATTGATCCTTGGTGCCTAAGGAATAACTTGAGCTATTTAAAATATTTTTACAACCCCGGGATAACAATGCGAATTTCTATGCCATGCCGGCGATTCGTGACTATTCGCGACCAAAACCGTTATGTTGTTGTTATGTATATTAACATGTTGCTGGTAATGTAATCTCAACATTGGTAATTCAAACAAAACATTTTTGTACAAATCAATGTATGGATCTCACCATAATTTTTTGTTCGTTCTCAGGCTTCTCAGTCTATGTATCCAGCACTTACCAAGCTTTAAAGGCGATGATAGCTCAGTGGCAGTGACGTCGGATACCGAGACGAAGGTCCCGGGTTCGAATCCTACAATGAGCTTGAGCTTTCGGTGAAGGAAAACATCGTGAGGAAACCATAGCACGGTGGTAGGGTACTTTGTAGTACCCATCTGACTGGCTACCAATCAATCAAGTTGAAAATCTGTCGCCAAGCACCTTACCGATGTGTTCCGACAGCTGCACTTGAGAGCCAGTTCCTTCTAGGCTTTGTGTGCTTACCACCTTCGGCCTCATCATCACTTACCATGGTGAGATTGTGGTCAAACACAGGCCTATAAACAGTAAAAAAAAAAAGCTTATTTTCTATAAATTTAACAAAAACTCCCACAGTTCCCGCAACATATAGTATAGCTAGCATTAGTATCATATCACCAGCATCCCACGTCGTTGTCAAAACACATCACGTTGTAGAGCTAAACACGCACGTCGTCGCACATGGCGCGCTTAGCGTGTTTGGCGTGTTTGGACGTGTTACAGTTACCGCAGCAGCTGCGCGTGTTTCAAACGGTGGACGGTACGGGTTACGCGATAGCTTAAATATCTGTTATGGTCTGCATAGCAGGCAAATGTTGGTGTTGATGTTGGTCATGAGGATAGAAGGTTTGTTCAAATGTTCGAATTTGATGGCGGTGATAACGTAAGTGTTTTTACATTATGTAGAAACAATATATAATTAGAATTTGCGTAATATACTGATGAGCGGTATAAAATAGCTGATTAAAAAACCACCAAATTTAAACAAAAAATTTAGATTTCTTTAGAAAATTATCAAGTGGCTTTTTATATTGCTCGTCAGTGTATTTACCTTGATGAATTTCCCTGACTTTAATTTAAAAAAAAAAAAAACAGAATGTAAGTGTTGAGTGGTGTTCATAGAACAATGTTACTTAAATAAAGTAGATGTAAACATAAATAAATTATTGATAAATAATAAATCATTAATTGGGGAGTGGGTAGGTAACACGTAATTGATGTTCCGTGTGTTGCAAGTAACATATAGCCCGTAGGTATACCGGTAGATCCTAGGTTTTACGAGTACATCTTAGGATTTACCAACAAGAACTGGTAAATGTAAAGTTTAAGACGATTTATCATATCGTATCGCTTGCCAGAGAAGGGTGATATGGCTAGATGGGAGCTGCATACTGCTCTTAAATACGATAAATCGCTGACCATATTTAGTTAGACAGGAATTATTTGCCATGTTTACCGATCTTGTGAGGTAAATCCTAAGATTAACTAAGTGCTAGTGTCCGTTACAATTATCATAGAATTATTTGCACTTTTACCATAAGACTTGGTAAATCTTAGGATTTACCGTTGTTCGAGCTTTTACAGTAACATATACATAAAAGATCATATTCTAGATTTAGACATAGTTCTTCGACATCGCTCCTCTCAAAGTGGGCCTGACGCGTTTATTAAGTAAATGTATCTTTGAAATGAAAATGGAATTATATCGAAAAGAAAGATCCACAAAATAGCCCTGCTGAAATCTCGCTGGAGTCTTTTAGTTTAAGTGTTTTTTGATCCGGCGAGGTCAATCTGTGACATAAGTGCCTGATATGAATAAATAGGTTTTGAGTTTGGAGCCCAAGTCCATATTTATAAAAAAAAACTTATCTATGTAACAGACCTATAACGGTATTAGTGTCAGGTTTCATAGAAGTATGCAAGGTGTAAGTAAAGCACATTTAAAAAATTCAAGGCGGTAGTGTTGTAGGCTCAAGTAAAAAAAAATAGAGAGAGATGGTACGATTCGAGAGAGGTAGAGCGTAGCGTTTATTCTTTCAAAGAGCAGCTCGACTGGGGAAGCAGCATACCGCAGCCAAATAACTTTATGTTGTGTAAAGTTGTGTTCCTGCGTATAAGGTCGCCAGGGGAAAGGTCGGTAACGCGTGAGCGCATCGAGTGTTGCAAGCGTCCATATGACTACAGTAACCGCTTACCATCAGGCGGGCCGTATGCTTGTTTACCGACTTAGTTGTAGGTAATATAAAAAAAGATAAGATAACTAATAATTTATTTGTTACGAAAATAGTGAAAATAGTAATTAAGGGTAAACATCAGTAACGAGGCGGAAATTTGATTTTTTTCGAGTTTTTTTTTTTTTGGACATTCGATAGATGTTTTAGCGACAGTAGAAGTTCATTTGGCACATTTTAGTATGAATGTTTTTTATATAATATGAGCCATATTTGAACGTTTCTCACGGTTTCTCTAAACACCTTAAAAGTTACTATTTTGGGAAATGTACAAAAATAGTTAACCTTAAACAAAAAGTATCAATTCTACAATATGCTAAATGAACTACTTACTATGGTAGCGAATCACTGAAATATATATCCATATTATTCTACGAAGGTAAAAAAAAAAGTCGGAAAAATTCAAATTTCCCGCCTCGTTACTGATGTTTAACTTTATTCAAATTAATTATGTTTAAATAAAAATCACTACCTAATAATATTAATAGTAAAGCATGTACCTACGAGTATCAGCAACCCTCGGTGACACAATTGAATAAAAAAAAGTGTCAGATTCAGAACTACATGGTACGAAAAATACATTGTATTTTAGTCCATGTATACATACTATAGGTGACCTACTAGTGGTATTTCAAATCGAGCGTTTCCGTGCTTCGGAAGGCACGTAAAGCCGTTGGTCCCGGTTATCACTTAATTGTGATAGTCGTTAAGCTAGTTGGATGCCTCCTAGGCGGCTTGAAAATTCCAACAGTAGGTTGACCACTAGCCTACCTCCACCGATCCGCAGTGGGCATGCGTGGTGGAGTATTGCCCATTCCCTTTCACCCTCATTTGTGAAAGGAGGCCTGTGCTCAGCAGTGGGACATTATAGGCTGATGATGATGACGATGATACATCCTATATACGAAAGATCATTAAGAAAACGTCAAATGACAAAGTACACAAAAAAGAAATGCATGTAAGCAATTTCCATGCAATTCCTTACAAAGTGAAAATTCCGGTGGCTTTCTTGTCGCCGTGAAAGGTGACATAATTATCACCATTCTTCGGGCAAAGTTCCAATCTCCGGGTGTAATTGAATTTTTTCCAACTAGCCTACAAGATTGGAATTCACTGAGATTCCAATATAAAATCCTGTCCAAGGGAGAAGTGTTACAAAGCATTTGAGACTATTACTAGGTTTTACTGGAATTTAATTTTACTATATTATATTTCTAGGTACAGCATAACTGATAAAAAGAATCTAGTTTGAACCTTGACTCATGGACATATTACTCAATATTGTGAATAATATAAAATTCAAAGTCCTGACTGACTGACTGATATATCAACGTACAGCCTAAACCGCTTGTCCTAGAGACATGAAATTTAGAGAGTATATTCTTTGTGAAGAGTAGGTATCCACTAAGAAATGGTATTTCGAAATTCCACCCCTAAGGGGGTAAAATAGGGGATGAAAGTTTGTATGAAAGTCCGTCAGTTTAGAAGTTAGGATCTTAAAATTTTGTGTTAGGCTGAAGATTGAAATTTAATTTATACGTGTCTCAGCATTTTTAATAATTCCACCCTCGAATCGGGATGAAGTTGTTTTCTTTTCTTTTTTTGTTGTAGAAAAATGTCATTTGTTTCCTGTAGGCCACGCGAGCGAAGCCGCGAGCAGGTGCTAGTATTGAATAAATACTTAAGAGTTCAAATAACGTAGGTATATTGGTGTCATATAGAAATGGTCAAATATTTAAACAAAGCGTTTTAATTATAATATCGAATTTGTTAACTAATTACGTTTTTCAAATTAATTTAGAATTTTAGTATGGCTGGGCACACACAGTCCGTTTGATTGCCATTGCGGCCACAACCACAGGCTGCGGCCGTCTGTAAGAGCCTTTATCCCTAAATATTTAAAATTTTTGCACTTTGCAAATAGAGTAAAATTTATTTTCAAAAAGATTAAATTAAAAGGCTTTCAAGCCACTTATTTCTCAGAATCTAGAATTTTCCCAACCGTTACAAAATTTTAAATAAATAAAATTACGCAAACATTTCTTTGGAAGCACTTGTAACAAGAAATGCTTATTTCATTCGCAAAGTTCAGAAAGTATTACAATGTTCAGCGCTTTTTTATTTTCATTTTAATTACGTCTTACAACTTCAAAAGATTTCAATATTTTTACAAGCAAAAATAAGTTCGAAATGTAAATACCTATACAGTTATTAACTGAGCTCGCAGTCAAACAAAGGAAATTAAACACAATACTCACTCAGTAACGCATATTTTCCTTTTCCCCTCGCTTCAATCACGGTACTCTCTTCTTTTTTCTCATATCCTTCCACGAAGCAACTGAACAATGCAAACAGTAGAATAAAAGAAAAAATATTCATGTTGTTGGCTGTAATTTTTTCTTCCTTCACTTCAAATAGTTTTGTTTTTAAAATACTCGTTTTATTTGTTGCTCAGCGAGTCATCAGCAAAAACTCTTTCATAGTTTGCTCTTATTTTAAACCACTTTTTGATTTTAGAATCAGACTTTATGGTTTAAACTTCTTATCACAGTTGCTGAAACGTAGATGCAGCAATAAAAAAACTAACTCTTTTCTGTTAGCACTTGTTTCGCTTCAAGCGCTTGATATCCCTATTATTTTTTCGTAAGAAACGCACGTTCTTTTTCTAAAATTATTTTTTTTTTTTTTTTCAGTTATACTTTAAAATTATTTACGGCCTGATTGAGAACGTTATCTGTTCAATGTCGTATTCTACAATGGCAACAATAGTCGATATTCAATGCCTCGACTAAAGGTGTTAATTGTAAAGATAAATACTGTAGTGTCGGGAAAGTTTTGGTGCTTAGTGAATTATTACAAATAGAATAGCAGGCATTTTCTCGTAATGTAAACTAGAGAGAGTTTGTTTAACAACGTAATATTTGAATTGTTACGTATTAGTTGTGACTTGCAGTTTGTTTTGTGTCAACACGCAATAATTTACAAGTCACACATTTAAGCTGAAAACTATTTTCTAGATTTTGTTTGTCGACTAAAGCCATATTGCTTTTATTCATTTATTATGGATTCTTTAATAATTTTGGCGCCGGCTGAAATTCAGCGCTGTATGCTGACTTTGCACACAGCATTATGCTGACGTAGCCAATCTGTCTACATCAATGATATTATAATAGAGATATGCTACCCTCATAAGCGGCGTTCAATTATTGTTGCATTAGGTGAATGCGAAAGATAATACGGAACGTATGGTACAGAAAGAGATAGCTATATGTAGCCGCTAAGCAAAATTACGACAATTGTCTGAATTTGTCTGCAACAATTAGCGTGCGTTACTGCGATATCTACCTCTTTTTATTATAATATCATTGGTCTACATATAAATTCCGGGTTTTCATATATTTTTCATATTACGTTGTTAATTTTAATGTGTGTGGAAAATATAATTATTTATCTTTATTTATTGAAGTTGTTTTTTATACTACGAAGTCAGAAAACAAACAAACGACCTGATGGTAAGCGATTACCGTAGCCATATGGACGCTTACAACAAACCTTACTCACGCGCAGGAACACAACAAAAAGTAATTTGACTGCGGTATTTCTATGAGGTGGACAGGTGGAGGCTCTTTGAGTGAATAAACGCTATGCTCTACCTCTCTTAAGTTATCTTTTGTTTTCATTTAAGATATCCAGAATCTGAATCCTATACCGGCATTATCACCACAGCTTCCGGAAGGATCTAAAAATGTTCACGATCCGTCAATTTTTATGTTCTTATTAATTTCTTTGTACCTAACCTACATTATTTATATTATAAAAGTATGTATGTATAATATAATGTTTTGGAAAAAAATGCCAATATAGTCAGATAACTATAAAAAAAAATGTAACCTTGCTGAGTTTCTTGCCTGTTCCTCACAGTTGAAGGCCGAATTAACCGTAACTTCAGTAGCTTTGACCTTCATAATGCCCTACTAGCGTGAAGCGCTCGTGTTGTAGCATGATTAGCCGTTCGTTAAGCTACCACCGTCGTGGTCGGTACCTGGATGGGTAACCGCCTAGTGGTATTTCAAATCGAGCGTTTCCGTGCTTCGGAAGGCACGTAAAGCCGTTGGTCCCGGTTATCACTTAATTGTGATAGTCGTTAAGCTAGTTGGATGCCTCCTAGGCGGCTTGAAATTTCCAACAGTAGGTTGACCATTAGCCTACCTCCACCAATTCGCAGTGGGTACGCGTGAGGCCTGTGCTCAACAGTGGGACATTATAGGCTGATGATGATGAATGCCCTACTAGGGCCTAAATTGAATAAATGGCTTTGACTTACGGACAAGGGTTTTAAACTTTTTTAATGTACATACCCCATAGAATAGATCGAAAATATTACAGTATGACCCAACTGATATGGCGCGTCGTGAATCTTCGTTCGCACAGAAAAGAAAGTATGGCCCCGAAGATTAACGAATGAATGCTTAAAACTTACAATCAACCTTAGATCACTACTAGTAGGTACATAATACACTGCAGCTGTTAGTTCCGTCTCACTCGCAAGTGACGCCCCTCCGCACGGCGCGCGCTAACATGGCGGCAGCTGCAAACCAATAGCGTTTCCCGCGTTTTGAAAATGTATCTTCTGCGCAGGTACATCGGTAAGCCATATTAATTGGGTACTACTGTAAAACTGTGTTCCCTAGCAAGAAATCGGATTAAGTTCATTAGTATATTCCAGTAAGTGACGGAAGAGTCCCTTTCCACTTGACATTGCCATTTTAATCGACTATTATTCTCGAGGCTACTTCAGTAAAGTCAATAATTTTGTCCATGATGTTTTGATAGTTTTAATGTGTAAACTATGTAAAGTTAGTCAAAAGTTGTTGATCACCTCAGTTCCTTGTCACATTAAGAAATTAATAGTTTTCATTCAAACTCTTAAGACAATGTCAATATATTTATTATGCAATTATATACTAAAGTAACCATCTACTTTTGGCGCTGACTATACCTATACTACAATAAAGGTAAATTGTTAAGTATGCTATATGGAAATGGCCACACATTATACTAATGTTTATTATAAGGTAGTGGCCCTGATTCTGTTGTTTACAACAAAACTAATTTCACACTCACTATGTCTTTTTCTAACAAAGAACTTAAGAAAAGGATGTAAGAAATGTAGTCCTGTCAAATTAGTCAAATTCTTGTTTTCAATATAAATTTAGTCGCTATTTATCGCGGTTACGTCTAAATATCCGCAAATGAAGACGGCAAAGACTAATTTGACAGCTTTAAATATGTTCTATCCTTTTTCAATAATGTTTGTAAGAAAGTGATGTGACTAAAATTAGTTTAGTGCGACTTACAACAGAATCGGCACCTATCATATATCATTTTTATTTTGCTATCGATTGAAGATAGAGTCGAATTTGTATTTTCATTACGTTATTCAATAACTGAAAATCATAGTAGATATAAATTTCTTTGGTTTTTGTATTTTTGGTTACATCTGTGTCCAAAATTAAGTAAGGTCGCCAGAGCTCATTTGGCAGGGGACAAAGGTCGGTAACGCGTGAGCGATTCTTCGTGTGTTGCAAGCGTATATATAACTACGGTAACCGCTTACCATCAGGAGGGCCGTATGCTTGTTTACCGACATCGTAGTAAAAAAAAAACGATCATTTCGATGCACAGTAGCTTCATATATAAGTAACTGAAGATTCGTTATTCATTATACTAATAAACTTTCCTCCTGGCCAAAAACCGAACATTCGTATTTTCACTAAAATTGAAATTCAAAGCAATTTCACTGACCGATCCATTATAATTTCGCTAATATTGGAATGGAACGCGAAATTCAAAATCCGATCCCACTTCATTATAATTTACAGCACATGTTCATGAATATCGCGAGTTATTTCAATTTATATGAAAGGCTGTTAGGGAGTTTTTACCTCGCTTGTTAAGTCCCGAAGGCTAATATTACAAAATTGCTCGGAACGTGTGTGCAATCATCGTTAAATTTGGAAATAATGAGCAGTTCGCGTTTACGAGTCAGTCGTAGTCGATATGGGTCGAATAGTGATGCGATTTTAACACAATTTTATCGATAGCGTCCATGGAAAATGCCTTATTACTCTAACCTAAGGCTCAATTTTGCCGCGTTAGGGAATGGAAGCGATTTTTGTAACGATAATGTACATACGTAGTATAATGAGATTTATGTTAATCGTGTAACGTACAAACTAAATACGATTCTCGAGAATATGCGTCTTCCAGGGAATCCTCGCACATTCTCGAGAATTCCTCGCTTTTTGGCTCGTTTCAATGTTATAAAATTGACATAAAGTTCACTATGCTATGTACAATATTGTACAATTCGTTGCAAAAATTCGCTTCCATTATATTCCGCGGCAATGTAAATTGAGCCTTAGGAGATTAAAGATTCTGAAAACACCTGAAGTGGTGCAGGCATGAGACTGTTTCATGCCAGAGGTGAAGGGCAGAACTTGTGATTTATGCATTTTAATACTGTCAAAAATAAGAAAAAAGGATGTCAAAATCAAAAATTAAAATCAAAAAGTCATTTATTCAGTTTAGGCCCTAGTAAGGCACTTATGAACGTTACATTGGTACATGCAGTTGAATTTACCACCGGTTCGGACTACACTTAAACTGAGAAGATTCCGGCAAGAAACTGTGATGTTACGTTAGAGAGTGCAGTTAGATGTGCAGTGGAATGGTATCATAGCTGTTTTTATTAACTTAATTTTCTTTTAAAATTGCATGGGACGTAGATTGCTGCATTATTGTATATTGTAGGTATAATGCAAACACACTTTCATCGTTTTTCTTTTAGTAGAGTTAAGTGAAGTTTTCTGCATATTAAATCTTAATGCGGTGTTTCCTTGAAATTGACATAAAAAAAACTCGGAGCATATCAATCGCACAAATATCGATAATCATGTTTAAACACTTAAACAACAAACACTCTCTCTCGCACTCGGACAAATATCGATAATCATGTTTAATCACTTATCGACTTTTCCCCTCTCTAACAACACTTTGTTCGCAATATAATTACAGTTTCATTTTGATGGTTGGTGAGCTAGTTCAAATTAATTTGATTAAGGGAACTAATTATCCGACTTATTACTAGTCTATTGATCGACATCGACAAGATTATGTATTTGTGTTACAGCCAAATTGCGCTCTATTTTATTGCAATATGACATCTTCTTCTCTATTTTGTTCAGCTGCTTCTGCTGTCGTGTAAAATCTTATCAAAACGTGTAATTTTTATGACACATTCAATCTCATTCCCCCTTATTCATAATAAAGTTATCAAAGGTTTAGCTAAAATTTCAAAGACTTTATTTGACAGGTGACATTTGGTGATCGAAAGAGTGAGACGGGGCCACGACGGTGCACACTATTACACTGATTTAGTTAAAAAGCGATTATGAATAAGGGTTATTGTTATAATTTACAAGTCGACTAATATAATACATGTCAGTTTATTCACCGAAATAACGATTTGTCTACATGTATAAATTGAAAATGGCAGTTTCATGATTCGGCTTTTTTATTTGTGGGTTGAATAACAGTAGGGTCGCATTTTTGCAGAATAACTATCAATCCATGCCTCTGAATTGAAACTATTCTATAAAATATTTTCTCGTAGAACACCTAAAACGAAAACGTACTACCGATGAACCTACGCAGAAGAAACATTTTCAAAGCGCGAGAAACGCTATTGGTCGGCAGCTGCCGCCATGTTAGCGCGCGCCGTGCGGAGGGGCGTGACTTGCGAGTGAGACGGAACTAACAGCTGAACACAGACATGAACTGTATTATGAACCATATAGTAGTGATCTAAGGTTGATTGTAAGTTTTAAGCATTCTTACGTTAACCCTCCGCGCGCCTTATACAGACCGTTTGTGTTTAAGGAGAACCGCGGCCATTGTGCGCGAAATGCCACTGTGACTTATAAGACACAAGGTTTAATATTAACTGTCATTTAGTTACTGTTCCATATAAATTTTAACTCTAGCAGGTCTTTCTTGTCTGGTCGTGCGCGCGACCAGTCTTCGGGGCCAACTTTCTTTTCTGTGCGAATGAAGATTCACGACCCACCTTATCAGTTGGGTAATACTGTAATATGCTTACTGTGAGTATATAGATTCATCTCCGATGGGGGTCAATCTGCTAAAATGTCATACTGACACGATACCATTGCTATTCCATTGAGCCAATATGCGCAGTCTACTAATTCATAATGATCTTATAATTAATGAAAAGAATTTTAGTACAAAAACTGTCAAAACTGACAACTAAAAGATCTTTGTGGCACGACTGTAGTTTCAGTGTATCATCGGAAAGCTATTATAGCGCCATTATTATGCCATTGTGTTAGTACACTACCAAAACAGTAAAATGTGTCAATTTTGACACCACTGATAGTTCATTGGAACACAATTGTAATAGCAGACTTGGGCCCCTGGTGGTCTTTGATTACTCATAAGTACATTGAAAATACCATTAATTATATTGTACGCACGGATGGCTTCACAGTCAATCGACAGAGGAGCTTCCCACAAAGAGAGCTTGCAACCTCTCACTTACCACATGACGGGTCGTATGCCTTTTTTCAATAGTTTTTTTCATGCGGCCCGCCTGATGGTAAGCGTTTACCGCAGCCTATGGACGCTTGCATCACTAGGGGTGTTACTCGCGCGTTGCCGACCCTGCAGAAATTTCTTCACACCCTTTTTGAAGAACCCCTGTAAAAAAAACGACAGAAATATATGCAGAAAGATCGTCATAAAGATTGATGGCAGCCAAATTATATAACTTAACTCAGCTCTTGATCGATTAAAGCCATACATGTTAAATTAATTTAAATATCTTTTATTTAATCCGATAAGTTTTGAGGATCGTAGAAAATTTCTTGTTCAGTAAGTCGGAATCGAGTGAGTGACATGTACCAAATATAATATCGTCTCGTCTGGACACATCATCTTGAATGTCTCGTTATTTATTCACGCTCCACGTGATAAGAGGGTAGACGGAGGTTGACAATGTCAATAACAGTTGATACGCCTCACTTATATTAAAAAAAGTGTATATTACTTTACAAAATGTGTACCCATATTATGTTAGTGGTCCATTTCTCCACCCTTTCCTTTTGCTATTTTGGCTGTGCTTACCACAGACAAAATATGTAACTCCGTCTGTCCCTCATAATCTCCTATCTTATAGAGCCTAAAAAATTAAAATGAAATACCCTCGAAATTAAAAGCAGTGTTTAATTTGGATGTAAGCTACAAATCTCACACTCGAACCACAGATTAAGTCGTAACGTAATAACAGATTAAGGCGCCTGTCACTTCGTTCGAGCGCCCGAAATATCTTGTGTGGGATTTGTTTGTGCCTTTCAACCCTTGCTTACAATCTAATGGTGAATCTATGCTACTCTATTCGTTCGTTGCGCGCGATGTCAAGTGTGGACGTATAACGAGCTTACAACGAGCCTATAACACGAGCGCGATGCGAATCCCTGTTCGTCAAAAACTGTTAATTACTTAATTGGCGGAGCGCAGTCCAGCGCGAGTCAAACGCTCGTTCGAGGCTTGTGACATGTGTCGGGGGTGCACAAAATCTTCTGATAACAAAGGTAAAGAAACGGTATCCATTGAAGTTACCATCAGGAGCGCCTGTAACCTCAGACATAAGCTTTCAACATAAAAAATGAGTTCTTTATAAAAACACATTTTATCACAAAACGAAAACTGTCAACCAATTCCTAAATAAAAGGGTTTTCCATAAGTTTCCATTATATTTATGAGTGACGGCCACGACAAGTAATAATACGGTAGATCGGCCTCTCCTCTTTGGTGGCCTCCAACTTTTGATGGCCACTTAGAGTGACGGATTATCCATCCACCCGATCGACCAAATTTTTCCAATATACTTAACCCAGAATTGATAAATTTTACAACATTCAATATTGATTATAATTTAGATTAAGGGTCAATGAATATTTTAGGGAAAAATTTCAGCTTTTGTTTTTATAAATTGCATCACGTTTTTATAATGTTCGTCGAATATTTCTCTCATAGGCCATATTGTTATGAGTACACTCATCATTATTCGCAGCCTGATTTAGCTAACATCGGGTCATTATAGAATTAAAATTCTTTTTATGTTTTTAATTTGATTAAAAAAGCATAATTCGTTGACTAAGAACAAGCCAAAACCACAACTTCAAAAATATCTATTAGTCTGTGCTATTAGTAGACATCACGAAGAAGTATTAGAAGTTCATATTCATAAGAATCTGAACTTTTCACTTATACAGGAAATCTTTTATAACTCATATTTTATACTTCAATTTAGCCAAATAAACTTAACAGTTATTCAACGGGAGTCATACTGGCAGTGATATAATTATTTAATTGGAATCCCCTTTCATCTGAATCCAGTCTCACCTCCTCACCTGAAGACCTGCTCTTTAAAACTACAGCAATTTTAACTTTGTAAATTTCCAATTTTGCTACCCAGCTAGATTTTCCTGGCTAACTTGCAAACTTAAAACTAAGTGTGTCGTCTTTAAAGTTAGTTGAAAACTTTAAATTTAGTGCTGCTAAGTTAATTCCTGTTTTAATCTACTTTCGGGATGGAATAATATTTGTGATGGCTTTGACAATTGTGGTGACCTAGTTGGGATTAAAATATCGAGGAATATGACCTGACGAGGTTGAGACTAAATAAAGCTGCTCGTCTTATCTGCAGATAAATATAAGAAACAAGCTAATGTACTGCGTGCTTTGAAACAGCTCTTTTCTCAATTCGGTAAAGTGGTGTCACTGGGATGCGAGCAGACAGTAGTTTAAATGGGCTTGCGTTTGGCTACTCTACTGACCTATCCATAAAGGACACTGACGAAGCCTAAGATGGAGCACGCTACCCAGAAAACCTTATCTTAAGCTGCAGTAAAGAAAACAACAAATAGAAACGATGTAGAAATCGAAAAAAGGTGTGAAATTCAACTACTAATGCTCGCATCCCACATGTGGTTTTACAACGTAATACATAATTCAAAAGAGATTTCAATAAGAGTCATATAATTAAAAATAATGGACCATTTACAGTTACACATAAACCTTATATTAGGTCTTTACCTATGAAATTGCCGTTTTGTATAAAAAAAATTAAACGTTTTTTTTTCATGTATTTTTTATTTGCATTAAACGAAGTAATCACCCATGCAATCAATGCATCTTTGCCAACGCAGTGGCAGTTTATTGATGCCCTTCTTAAAGAAATCAGCTGGACGGGAGGCAACAAATTCTTCAAAGGCATTTTGTACTGCCTCTCGGGTATTTATTTTTTTTCCCGCCAAGAAGTTATCCAAATTCTGGAAAAAGTAGTAGTCTGTAGGCGCAAGGTCTGGTGAGTAGGGCGGATGACGGAGAACTTCCAACCCCAGTTCTTGCAACTTGGAGACCGTCTGCTGTGCAGTATGAGGTCGCGCGTTATCGTGCAGGAGCAGCGGAGACGAGCGATTGACCAATGCTGGTTGGAGATGTGCCAGCTTCTCCATTATTGTGTTCAGTTGTTCACAGTACACATCTGCAGTAATGCTCACCCCGTTTGGTAAGAAGCTGTGATGAATCACACCAGCTCTAGACCACCAAACAGTGACCATTACTTTTCTAGGGGTAAGTTTTCGTTTAGGGCATTGTTTAGGTGCTGAACCAGGATCCAACCAACTTGCTGAGCACTTGCGGTTATCAAACAGAATCCATTTTTCATCGCAGGTAACAATGCGGTTCAAAATTCCTTCATTTGTGTGTCTGTTGAGCAGTGCCAGGCACGTTTCCACGCGTACTTCGCGCTGGCGATCATTGAGTTCGTGGGGCACCCATTTGTCAAGCTTTTTTACCTTGCCAATTTGACGCAAATGGACCAATATTGTTTTGACACTAACGTCGAAAGCTGCTGCTAATTCAGCCGTTGATTGTGTATCATCAGCTTCCACAATCGCCTTTAATTCGTCATTGTCGACCAAAGTCTTCGGACGACCGCGAGGTTCATTTTTCAAGTCGAAATTCCCAGAACGGAAGCGAGCAAACCAATAACAGGTGGTGCGTTGGTTTGTAGTGTTAGCTCCGTAAACGTCATTGATGTTGCGTGCCGCTTGTGCCGCGTTGCTGCCACGACGGTACTCATATTCCATAATTACTCGAATTTTTAACGTATCCATGATGACGAAAAAGATTGAAATGCGATGAAAATGTAACACTAATTAATAAACAAATGACCACTTTTGGAAAAAGAATTCCATGTTTTTAAAATAAAATTAATTTGAAATTAGAATTCTTAGCCAAACAAAAATTAATTTGATTTGAAATGGCCAGTACTGCAGAACGGCAATTTCATAGGTAAAGACCTATATACGAATCCTGCGACATTCCTCACACACGGTCATCTGATCCCAAACTAAGCAGAGCTTGTACTATGGAAACCAAATAACTGATATTGTACATATACTACATTTTGTTTGTAAATACTAAATACATACTTTTTTTTTTTTATACCACTTAGGTGGCAAACAAGCATACGGCCCGCCTGATGGTAAGCAATTACCGTAGCCTATGGACGCTTCCAACACCAGGGGCATCACTCGCGCGTTGCCGACCCTGAAGAAATCTCTTCAGACCCTTTTTGGAGAACCCCATGCTGTACTCCAATGGGAAAACCACGGCGGGGAGCTCATTCCATAATCTGAGCGTCCGCGGAAGAAAACTCCTTTGAGCCCGCACAGTTCGAAACAATTCTGGTTTCAATAGAATAGAATAGAATAGAATAGCTTTTTATTTGACAGTAAAACAATCAACTATGCTAATACATACTTAATTATAAATAATTTATTATACTGCCAAAAAAGGGTAACCGCTCAGCAATATTGTTGTGGTATTAAGCCACAACGCTGATTTTCAGCGGCAACCTTAGTTGACGTTTGGACGCCACTGCTACAGAATGGATGCTCTTAAAAATTTGAAAAAAACAATATGCTAAAATTAAATATAAAGTAATTATAACAGTGAGCAGCAATTAACACAGCAGAAATAAATAAGTTTCCTAAACAGTAATAATAATAAAAAATCTAAAATACCTTTAAATAACCTTTTTAATACTTTCTATCGAATCTATCGAATTTATACGCCGCCGCCGCCGCAAAACTAAACAATATAGAAAATAAAAAAAAATAAAAAAAAGATTTTTAAAAAGATTTCACCATTATTTTATATTTAGATTTAAAACTGGATATGGTTAGACAATCACGAAGTGGTGGAGGTAAATTATTCCAACATTTGGTGGCGGCGTATCGAAAACTGCCTTTAAAAGTAGCTGTTCTGTGATGTGGTGTCAAAAGCATGTACTTGGATGCACGAGTGCCATACGGATTGTGATCACGTGCCCATTTGAACTTGTCATATAAATATTTTGGTGATTGGGTTCGAAGAGGAGAGTTGCAAGGTGAAACTCTCTACGATATGACATTTTCAGAACATTTGCCTTGTTCAGATATGGAGTGACGTGTGCCCTAGGTGGAATATTAAAACAAAAACGAGCACAGGCATTCTGCACACGTTGTATGATTTTGACACTGCGGGCGAGGAGACGAGGGCCAAAAACAGTATCAGCATAATTAAATTTGGACAAAATAAGAGTGTCACACAACTTGACCCGCAAATCTGTGCTCAGATAATTACGAACACGATACAGTAGCTTTAGCCGGTAAAAGCACTGTTGCACTGTCTGGAGAATATGTGAGGATGGACTCCCCGTCGATGGCGAGAGTTGCGATGGTGGAAAGTAGCTGTGGGCATCAAGTCGAACAATTCTTTAGAACACTCTCCGTTATACAAGTGGTAGAACACACATAAGGAGGCAAAGTCTCTCCTCAGACTAAGGGGATCTTAACCGCTTGTAAGCTCGGGATCGTCAACAATTCTGATGGCACGTCGCTGAACCGAGTCTAAAGGCCCAAGCTGGTATCCATACTTAATACCTAAGTATACATAATTACACCCAAACTCAGGACATACAGACATTTTCATGCACACAAACGCATGTCCTCTAAGGGAACGATATGTCTGCGGCGCAATAGGTGGAATCTTAACTAACTGAGTCGACTGGCCCAACTAAAATTTTACTTTACCAATATTTTTTGTAGGTACAGTTTTCATATCAAAACATGCACGTTTTACACCACGATAGCCAACAACCATTTTCAAAACGTCGAATAAATTCACCGATGGGCAGAACATGTTATTAATTGCTCGTGACACAGCGTTTCTATTCATCCATGATGTCATACATATTTCACGTGCACCGTGTGAATAGAATATAATATTTGTTCCCCTAAAACGAGATCAATTTCGACCGAGAACGAATAAATGCGAAAAACTGCGCGTTGTTTTTGCAATGAATGGAAAATGCAAAATATACTTACTGAGTTGGCAAACAAGCATACGGCCCGATGGTAAGCGGTTACCGTAGCCTATGGACAATTGCAATACCAGGCGTATCACTATGTATTTGTGTTAATTGAATTTCAGAGTTTCGCATCAGCAACTAATTCAATTAAGCGGCTGGCGATCGTCCAATAGTATTCGTATAATTTAGTTTTGTTTTAGACATTACCAAACTCTGTTCACTATAAATGACAGATAACTTTAGAGATTGAGTTATTGGGCATTCATTCATATAGTTAGGATTAGGATTGTATACGCCATAACTTTAATATGGTATCACTGAATAAACCCAATATAGTTGGACTTTTTGGCGGGAACTTGCAGAGTGACGAAGCAGTTTCATTTTTATTTTCATAAATTCGTGTATTTTGAGTTTTATTGCATATTATCGGTGGTATTTTATCCAATAAAGATCAATCTATGTGCACCAATGAAGTGAAATGAAATGAATATGTGTATCGTGACTTTACAAGTTGTCTCAAAAAGTCTGTGACAAGTTTTAGTACAATGACTACCATTTTACTAAAACATGACTTGACGGTGACTGATCATGTGGACTATGTGAAAGTGAATGTGTGGACTAATTTAAAGTGATTTAATTAATAAAATGTAT
The DNA here is from genome assembly GCA_951394255.1 of Polyploca ridens. Classification (NCBI taxonomy): domain Eukaryota; kingdom Metazoa; phylum Arthropoda; class Insecta; order Lepidoptera; family Drepanidae; genus Polyploca; species Polyploca ridens. The sequence goes on from OX596245.1 coordinate 2,090,050, forward strand.
ACGACTGAAGGACTAGTATCCATGGTCAAGAAAAAATTAACAAAAAAAAAAAAAACAATATAGTTTAGCAACGTCATATGAGCGGTCGAAGTCTGCTATTACACTTATGCTTTAATGAATTATTAGTGGTTATAGTACAGATTTGGTAGTCTACTAATTCCATAGCGTCTAAAACCATTTGGATTTGGATGAAATTTGGCACATACTTACATAGAACATATTCTGTGGTATCTCCGGAAAGCAATAGAGTACAGCATGGGGTTATTCAAAAAGGGTGTGAAGAGATTTCTGCAGGGTCGGCAACGCGCGAGTGATACCCCTGGTGTTACAAGCGTCCATAGGCTACGGTAACCGCTTACCATCAGGCGGGCCGTATGCTTGTTTGCTACTTTAGTGGTATAAAAAAAACACCTATCGATGTGTTCCGACAGCTGCACTTGAGAGCTAGTTCTAGGCTTTGTGTTCTAACCACATTTGGCCACATTATCACTTAGCATGGTGAGATTGTGGTCAAACACAGGCCTATAGGAACACAGTAAAAAAAAAGTTACTTGTATTAGGGGTTTCCTTGTAGTGCCTAGTCGGGAACCCAATTTTTTCCATATAACTGAAATCCTATGATATTTCTGTCCATACCTGGCATTTGTGACGTATGCAGTGACTGAATATTGTATCTCCACCAAGTATATAAAACTGCAAAAGTCCCTACGTCTATGCTACGCGAACCGAGCACGAGTCAAGCACGAGGCGAACATGAGCCGAGCCGCTCTTCGTTCGTCGCTTGCGATATCAAGTGTGGGCGTACAACGAGCCTACAACAAGAGCGCGATGCGAATCACTGTCCTCGTCAAAAAACTGACAATTGACGGAGCGCAGTCGAGCGCATTTAACTTATAAGAAAAAATAAATTCGTGAATTATACCTAAGAGAACAGTAAATTATAAGGCGTTGGAGAATAATATGCTTATGAATAAAAAACTATAGTATCCATTTCCAGTCTTGTTTTTTTGTCACAGCATAAGTATCTAATAAATAACCACAAGGTATATAAATAATCTGACAACAATAAAGGCGATCATCCCCACGCATGTCCTATTAGCAAGCCTTTGAAGTTTCGCAGGTAATAAGGTTCGTTAGAAAAACGCGAACCTGACGCGTCTGAACCGGGGGTTGGCCTTATTCTCTTACGGCCGATTCCTATAATTTACGGACCGTTATCGGTTAAAAATAAGACTCTTATATCTTTACTAATAATGAAGGAAAGACCTCAAAGCTTTGCATAGCCGATCCTCCCATATGGAAGTAGCTATCACAGGTTAAATTAGCTTACGAAATGGTCTATATGCCAAGTTTGGCAATAAAAAAACGTACCATTGGTAAGCAAAATGATTCGTTTTAGTTTATAGAAACCGAGCATAATATAGGTACTATATCTACTTACCACTAGAACACATGAGTATAAGCTATTGAAGTACATTTTTTTTTTAATTACAGGTGTTTCTGTGTTTATTGAAACGTAAAATTTTCAAGTAAAAAAAGGTTTTTCGCCGTTCTCCAATTTTGAGATTACATTATTCGCAAAATGAACTAGAACAAAAGGTCTCGTTTTGATATTCGGATAATATTTACAAAGAATGTTTTGCCCTATGAATTATGAATGAGAAAAGTTCATGTACTAGGACAGGAAAACGAAATAGAAGTAACTAGCTAATAAAAAGATTCTACAAGTAATTACAAAACAGGTGACTTACCATTGAGTGACAGGATATTTGTTTCATTTGTTAGAAAAATATTAAATTTAATTTTTGCTTAATTTTGTAGTAAAAAATCTCTCACTGAGAACCTACGCAAAGTGGTGATTTTCTATAAGAAATGCAAACATTTTCTATAAGAGAAAAAAAAAACACCCATAAGACTTGGCAAACAAACATACGGCCCGCCAGATGGTATTATTATGATGATGGTTATTTTAGCCTTTGGACGCTTGCAACACCAGAGATCTTTGCCAGGGGTATCACTCCTTTTAGCCCGCACAGTTCGAAACAATTCTGGTTTCAATGTGTGAGGATGGAATTCCCGTCATTGGCGAGAGTTGTGATGGTGGAAAGTAGCCGTGGGCATCAAGTCGAACAATTCTTTAGAACACTCCTTTGTACAAGCGGTAGAACACACATAAGGAGGCAATGTCTCTCCTCAGACAGAGGGGCTCTAAACCGCTTGTGAGCTCGGGATCCTCGACAATTCTGATGGCACGTAGCTGAACCAAGTCTAAAGGCCCAAGCTGGTATCCTGGTGCTCCCGCCCATAGATGACAGCAGTACTCCATATGAGGCTAGACCTGCGACTTATAAAGTTGCAGCCTTTGCCCCGATGTTATTGCCTTGCTCTGTTGAGTACTCTCGGGACAAAACGTCGCTAGAAATGTCGACGCCAAGGATCCCGATGCTTTGACTGATGTTCTGGAATTACACTGTCAGATAAGAGTTCCTACATTGTTATTTATGGTTTAGGGCAAACCCCTTTTTGTTTTTACTAGTTATTATGCTACAGCATTTATACGCTACACGCTTCGTCCACGCACAGCATATCGTCCCGTATGTGGGCACCTTAAGTAGGAGCGTTGTTTTGCTCACTAGTCCTCGGAACACAAGGCGGTGTGGCTAATTTATTGCCTCATTTGTGCTTCCAGAGTCGGGTAACCACGACCAGGTTTATTGCAAGACCCTGATTGAATGCAAAATCTAATCGAAGGTAAATTTGGGACGACGATATAGTTCAAAATCGAGTCAAAGCCATTTATTCAATTTAGGCCCTAGTAGGGCACTTATGAAGTTTCTTGGTATAGTGATCATGTAAACATGTTCATCAGCCCGTATATATTGGTTGATATTGATAAGCAACAGTCTGCGGAGGAGTTTTGCCACCGTTGATCAACGCTGTGGAAAACTGTCGATGTTTTATGTGGCTGCTGGGATAGTAATAATACATTACTTTTATTTATTTCTTTCCTTTTGGGTATCTTTTGGAGGATCAGTCCTTTGAGAGGGTGTGAGTGGGGTTTCAGATCCAGTTCGTCCTAATATTTTGGGATATACATCTCATTATCATACACGACACGATTTAAGTAAAAACAATCTTAAAAGGGCTTACTATAAAGTTAAATTAAGACTTCAAGAAAATAAATACTTAAATACTTCATGGTTATAGTACAAATGCAAACGAGGCATTGCAGATTACGTCACGGGCAGAGGTTTTTTGTTACAGCACGCAACACTCCTTCGTTGAATAATACAAAAGCTCTTGAGAGTATTACAGTACATAAACACACAGTACATCAACTGTTTTTCAACGCTTGATGAGTATTAGTGAATACAAATACTCATTCGCCAAGCAGCTACCGTGTGAATCGGCAGCTGGACTTGATGAGTAGACACTTAGGCTTTGTGTGCTTACCACCTTCGGTCACATCATCACTTACCATGGTGAGAAGTGGTCAAATCCAAGCCTATTAATAGTAAGGAAAGATCTAAGAATGGTCATGAAAGGAACCCTGAGTAGCCTTCAATGTAAGAGAACCATCCATATCTGAAAGTATCTTCATTGTTTGTACTAAAATAAACATTCAATACCAAACGAAACGTTTTGCAACAAAATACTGTTACTCCGTCCTAAGGGACATAACATCGAACTGAAATTAGGAATAATAACAATAAAGGCCTATTCTAAACGGCCTACAAAAGGCCTCTAACGACGGTCCATCGGAAGTGGCCTGTAGTTAACAATTTTGTTGTAATATCTTCTTTAGAAGCTCGGGAAATTGCACTCTTGTTTTGGAACTTTTTATTGAGGATAATTTAGTTTTCTCTGCAACTAGCTACTCGACGCGACTTCGTTTGCGTGGTGTCCTACCCTATACCCTACCTTACTCTGCGCAACTTTCTTAATTTTGTTTCCGTAAGAATCTTCTACAAATTATTATAAAACTAAAAAAAAGATGAATGAAATCAGTAAAGTCGTTCTCAAATTATGGCGTGACCAGGGAAATGGGTTTAATTAATATATATAGATAAAGAAAAGAGGGTTTAAGTTTTTATTTTATAAGATGCTCAAGATTACAAATATTACAGTTTTGCTCTTGAGAGTCCGAAACTCTCACTCACGGACAATCACTGGACGAAAAGTGATATATCGCAGGCCACTGACTTCATTGTTAGTAAAAATTGAAATGGCCAATACAATGAATAGCGAAGAAATAGCCTTTACTGCTTTAAAAAAGATTCATCTATATTATTTAGTTAACTCAGATATGGGAATTTCGATAATATCTCCGGGCGATTAATTTTACACAAAAAGTCCATAAATGTTTCTGAATACATTTTTGTATGTTTATATTGTATCTAATAATAATGAACAGTTCGAAGTAATTTTCTTGTATTATATAAATAATAACAGAATAAACAATGTATGGAAAATAAACAAAAATGCAAAATAAATAGTTTAATAAATTAAATTATTATAAAATAATTTGTACATCAAAACTATGCCACATATAAGTCTATTCTATAACTCCCATTGGCAAAATATTGACAACATCGAAATAAAGAAAACAGTGGTGCCAACATTCCCTTTGAAGGGAGTCGATTAGGTCACGATTAAAATTAATGACATTAGATTACTATAACTATTTATACTGTGATACAAAAAGTGTATACAAGTGGAGGAATGTAATTACTCATATCAAAAAATTCGTAGAAGAGAATAAGAATTATATACTTCTAGAGAAAAAATAAATAAAAAGTTAATGGTGCCGATTCTGTTGTAAATCGCACTAAACTAATTTTAGTCACATCTCATCTCTTTCTTACGAGCATGATTGAAAAAGGATAGAACATATTTTATGTTGTCAAATTAATCTTTGCCGTCTTATTTTGCGTGTATTTAGGCGTGACAGCGATAGATGGCGACTAAATTTATATTGAAAACAAGCATTGGACTAACTTGACAGGACTAAATTTCTTACATCCTTTTCTTATGTTCTTTGTTAGAAAGAGACATAGTGACATTAAAATTAGTTTAGTTGTGAACAACAGAATCAGGGCCAATGTTGACTATATAGAGGGTCGCATAAAAACGCTGAGATATGAAGTTCTAGCTAGAATGATTCCTCCTAGACTATAATGGCAACATTATATTAAAAACTAAGGGTGTTCCCAATGAAGAGTACATAACACTTCGTTCTCAAAACTATCACTAAAATAAATAATTCACTTACAATACAACCTCCACGTTCATACTACGACTTATTAAGCAGCCAACTAAAGGAGCCTCCAAGATCTGACAAGCTCGGGTAACCAGCTTCACCACTTTGAAACGGCTCGTGATCTGGTGACCCGTAGCTGTACCCCAAAGTGTTGTACTCTTGAGGAGACCCATATGTATCCTGGGGAGGTTTAACTGACGCTGGTGGGGGCGATGGGGAGTGGTTCTTGAGGAGATGGGTGAGGGCCAGACCACCCACGGAGAACATCTTTTGGAAGAACACCATGAATAGGAAGAAGGAGGCGATTTTGAAGATTGCCACTTTGGAGAATATCAGCAGAAGGAATAGTTCTGGAACAAGAGAGAGTCAGGTTGATTTGTCAAATATTAAAAAAACAAAATTATATTGATAAATAAATAAGCAGAGCTAATAATAATGATAAAATTCTTTATTTTTAGAATTTAGAATTTTCAAAAATTTTAAATGCATAAATTAGATTCAACTAACATTACACTATAACTCCCTTATTCATAATAAAGTTATCAAACGTTGATTAGCTAAAATTCTGAAGTCTTTATCTGACACGTGACATTTGGTGATCGAAAGAGTGAGACGGATGACACTATTACACTGATTTAGTTAAAAATTGATTATTAATAAGGGGGTTACTGTTTTGTTTGGTACAATAGAAATCACAGATCATTTGAAACTCCTGACACCCAAGCCACGGCCCAAGCTAAGATTAAACTTGTGTAATAGGTGTCAGGGTTCTCTCTTTCTTTAAACCTTATATTTTTTTAATATTAAAAGGCCACTAAAGGAGGATGGTGAAAAGCGACCAAAATTTAACTGAAAAGAGAAAAACAAGGTCTTTAATCTATAGAATTTTGAATATAACTTGAATTTTATAAGGTATTGCAGTCGGGGCCAAACCTAAGTATGTTTTTTTTTTTTGTAATATTTGTTTATCCCCGACTAGCCATCCATCAATAACATCAGCCATTTCTCAAAAAACAATAATATATTTACACGCATATCCCGATTTCCATTTAAAATTGATATATGGCTGCTATTTTTATTCCTGGAACATTCCAGAATGTCTCCTTTATAAGTATCCGACAACTTGACTATCAAATTCATGGGAAATACGAACAGGAAATATGATATCCGGCAATATCCTTTCTAAAAATATTACATTACATATAGACACTTCAATATTATTTATTTGTATAGATATATAGGTTAATAGATAGATAGGATGAGCTCCTATTTTATAATTTCAAAACGTTTTACTTTGAGACCAAGGAACAAACTGCAAAATATTCATCTGTTGCAATGTTGCAATGTTCCAATCAATGGTAACTAACTAACTTATTTATTTCTATATGTAACTGCTAAGCAAAATTACGACAATTGTCTGAATTTGTCTGCAACAATTAGCGTGCGTTAATGCGATATCTACCTCTTTTTATTATAATATCAATGATACCAATACCCTACTCAATCGAACTCGAGGCTTCAGCTTCCAGTGACTTTAACTAATACCTCTAAAGGGCTACTCGAGTTTTAGATTTTTCCACTCAAATAGCTCGGTAGCCTTTAAAGCTTTACACCACTTTTGGAGATTCATATATCTCATAGATCAAATTTAGTCCGTATTTATTCTTGTGCCCTCGAATTCAGTTAAAATATTAGTAACAATTGGACATAATATAGCCCCAAGTGGCAGGTCTACAAACTATTAGTTTAATAAGAAATAAATCACTCACTCAGAAGTTTGACAGCACCCTTCTTCTTCTTGGCTCTGGATTCTTCTTGTAACTGATCATTGGTTTCCAAACAATAACAACACACTACCAACATTAAAATAACCAATATTTTCTTGAACATGTTTACTTTTTTTTGTTTTTAAAGGATTAAATACTACCACTGTTCTGTGATTTTCGATCTATTTTAGGGTTTTTTGGACTGCAACGCCACCGAACTGTGCAGCCTGGTTTCCAGTCAATAAATAAGAATTTGCTACCAATGTCACACGAGTAAATTCATTGTTCGGAAGAAAGTTCTGCTTTGTTTTGAGATGTTAAACATATCGGTGCCGCGTTTTCCTTTGCCGTGACTAATTTACGTGTTAGGAAATAATTATGTTCTTTGTATAACTTTCGCGTACAAAATATGAATGTATTGAAATTCTTTACGCTCAGAAAAATTTCACTGTTCGAAAAGCGATTTGCATTCAAAAGAACGTAAAATTGAATATGCAAAGTAGTTACTGAGGCAGTTTTGAAAAAGGAAGATTACGTAGAACCAATTCTAAAGATTATTTTTAAGTTTACTTTTGAATGTTTTAAGATTCGATCGGTGAGACGTTTGAGCAAAATCCCATCAAAAGAAACCCATCTTAATGGATTACAAGAAAATAAAAGAGGAATCTCAAAGGACCTTTTTATCCGTACTTTTTTTGTAACAAAATAGACTCTTTATACTTTTACTTGTTGCTATAGCCGATAAAATCGGTTTATTCTAAGAAATATAGACAATAAATACAATTTATTTTCAGTAATACCGAAGATGTATGAAAGGATAAGGATTTCTCACTGGAATCTCTATATTATACAGACTTTCTATCTTCTTTCTGAGTAATATTAGCCCCTTAATACGTGGTGACAAATCTATATTACAAAAAATGAGTAACGGAAAATGTATATCCTAATACAGTAATTCACTTTTTTGGTACTAGGCGCACAGATCGCGGAAGAGCAAAATTTTATATTAATATTAGCAAGAGACGCAAAATGATATTGACCCTGATTCAGCGGTGCTATGTTGGTTACGATTTTAATTCAATAAACTTGGAAGCAAAAAGGTATAATTTTGAGCTGAAACTTTTTATAGGGAGTATGTACATGTAGTCTTCACCCCTTTCGGATTGATTACCCCTTTTCTGACAGTCGGTTAAAAAGGTTACTACTTATCAAATTCTAAAAATTCTTTCAATGATAGGAAGCTACATTATCCCGGATATTATAGGCTACTTAAAATCCTGAGGAATCCTAGTATACCTAATAAATATATACAAAAATCATCCTCAGGGAAAATACCTAATGTCATAGGTCTAGTTCGAAACAAATAATTCGAATCCTAGACCCTACAGAACAAAAGTATTATTTATTTAACAAACCTTGTATTCTATAATCTGAGGGTCTAGGATTCAAATTATTTGTTTCAAACTCGACTCTAAAACTTTTCTTATATTTTATACGAAACCTTATCTTCCCCCACACTAGTACGATGAGTGTCTCTCCTAACAAGGCTAGATGCCTAGCTAGTGACCAAGTTTGTTTTCTCAAATAGTAGGAAAACTACTCTAAATTGATCATTTCATAATAATATTTATTTTAATTGCATAAAAGGTTACTTTTGAACTCGAAAAATAAAATTGCCATCAAATTTCAGTTGAATTACCTGGAGTCGCTCCGAGTACTGAGCAATAAGCGAAATGAGAGCGGAACCTGCAGTGAAAATTGAATAAAGATCGGGGGTTGGAGTATTAAATCGCTCGATACTCTCAATTTATCATTACAATGTTTGACCACAATCTCACTATGGTAAGGAAATTAATTTGGATAAAGGAATAACCACACAAAGGCCAAAAAGAACTGTTTTGCAGTTACAGTTTCTGTCGGAAGCTCCAAAAGATGCGACAGATTTTCAACATAAGAATGATAGCCAGGCGAGTAGTACCTATAAAGTACATTTACACCGTGCTATGATTTCTTTAATCGCGATAATCATTGTTAGATTCGAATCCAAGACCTGAGTGACATTATGTTAGTAATCTTAATATTCACAGATGTTACAGCATATTATTATGAGATTTTTTCGTAATTACATAAAACAAGGGAGCTGTCTACTTTTGTTGGTCGATTTTTTTTTTCTTTAGGTCTAAATATGAGTTATTCTGTCATAGCATTATGATGTTAAGTTCACGCAGTGTAAATAAGAAACTGGTTACAGTTTGAAAATCTACGAACGTCACAAAAACAGGGTATTGTAATAAATAAATAAATATCCTGGGACATTCCTCACACACGGTCATCTGATCCCAAACTAAGCGGAGCTTGTACTATGGAAACCAGATAACTGATATAATACATATACTATTTGTTTGTAAATACATACTTAATATAGATAATTATACCCAGACTCAGGACATACAGACATATTCATGCACACAAATACATGTCCTGTGTGGGAATCGTGACATTATGTTAGTAATCTTAATATTCACAGATGTTACAGCATATTATTATGAGATTTTTTCGTAATTACATAAAACAAGGGAGCTGTCTACTTTTGTTGGTCGATTTTTTTTTCTTTAGGTCTAAATATGAGTTATTCTGTCATAGCATTATGATGTTAAGTTCACGCAGTGTAAATAAGAAACTGGTTACAGTTTGAAAATCTACGAACGTCACAAAAACAGGGTATTGTAATAAATAAATAAATATCCTGGGACATTCCTCACACACGGTCATCTGATCCCAAACTAAGCGGAGCTTGTACTATGGAAACCAGATAACTGATATAATACATATACTATTTGTTTGTAAATACATACTTAATATAGATAATTATACCCAGACTCGGGACATACAGACATGTTCATGCACATAAATGCATGTCCTGTGTGGGAATCGACCTGCGGCGCGTATGCGCCAACTGGCCCGTTGTACTGTATACGTAAACATAACGAGTGCTTTCATAATTGCTCTGCCAACTGAGTGCCGTTTAAAGCGAGAACGAATGCTTGCATAATTTATACCAGCTAATAGCTTTGCTATACGTATTTTGCATAGTCCTGCACCCAGCAGTCGTAAGCGGAATATGACGCTTTCCCAGATTGCTCGCTCTGCGTATAACCAGTTTTTGTGTGGTTAATTCGGTAATTTGCGCTTATATTTCTCTGTTGGTAAATGCGTTGTTTATAATGTTGTATCTAATTGGTTTTTGATTGTGAATTGTTTGGGAATGTGTTTTGATCTGGATATGTGCTACAATGACTACGTTTTTATAGGCGTTTACTGTCGACCTTTACAGGGCCGCCAGGCTCGAGGGAGCGCGTCGCAGTGCCTGCCAGTTAAGGAATTTAGGTGAACGGAATCTCGAGATTCGAACCTGGAATTTATTAGGCATTTGATGGGGAAGCAACAATGTCCAGTTTTTCGCTTGACGTTTATGACCGCGTGTTATGGAGTCTCTTCATAGGTAGTGTAACAATGTAACAAACAAATTCAATTATATTAAAGTAGGTATATCAATCTGCTCTTTGTATTTCTTTATAATATAAATGTTACAAAGATTTGATCAGCATTACTGTAGGATGATTTTATTTTTGTGATATAATAGGTTTGATTTTTGATTAAAATACGATTTTTTTTTAAATAATTAGGCATTGAAAAATTAACTCGAAGAAGCGCGATGACGTTCATTTTGCTTTCCGCAAATTTCCCACCACCGACAATGCACTCTGATTGGCTAACTCAAGGATACATGTGCTCTGATTGGCCAAGTCAAGAACACACGATGCAGTGATTGGTCCTTATTGTTCAAAATCAGTGCAAAATCACTGACTAGTTGCGGAATTTGATTGCTCGGTACTTGGTATTAGCTCAGTTAGAAGATTTCTAACATATATGTCAAATTAATAAGTTATAAAATAGTGTTTTAAAATTCTTCTAAGCGTCACTTAAGTGATTAGTAGAAATAGACGTAAGCGTTTTCTAAGCTTTCACCCCCTAGGCCACCAAAAATCACCACTTACTATCGTAAAATTGTAGTCAAGATAAGCCTATACAAAGTAAAAAATCCCAAAATAATCTTGTATTTCAAAAAGAACTTTCTATAAATCCCACCTCTATTAACTTATTAATATTTGTAAGAGCCCGCTTCAAAGGCAACTTTATAAGTTACGAGTTCCATTGAAAACGATTTAAAAGATAAATAAATAAAAAGTTTTAATAGATTTGTGAGGTTATTGGAAATTGTATAAACTGTGGATCAAGCTAGCTCTCTACTGGAATTGTCCAATTTTAGTCAAGTTTATCAACAAAATGGAATCAGGGTTGCCAACATATTTGCATTCTTGTCTCTTCAATCGTTGCTAAACGGCTTTTAAGGCGGCCCTCTGTGGCCGGCGCAACTTCAACGCAAGCATATTCTAAAAGCTTGTTGTTTCATCCAACGTAATGTTTGACAGCGAAAAAAGAAAGACAGCATCAGAGCCGTCGGTTATCAGTCGGTAAATTCCGCTGATCACTCGCGGCCGCTTCGCTAGGTCGTCATTCATGATTTCGCATATCATAAAACTTGTTCCAGGCGTATACTTCTTGTGAAAAAATCTTACAAGTTTGTGAAAAAAAAGTTAGTTATTTAGAATCTCCAATACATTTGCAAGCCTGTTGATGGGTTTTTGCGTAAAAATATTAATATGGAAAACGAGGAGCCTCCTAGGATAAAGGTAAGGACTTACCAGGAACTCCTATTGTAATCCAGCACAGTGATAAGCACTATTATTTCATATCAGTTCACAAATCACAAAGTTCAATGTGTCTCGGTCTGTAGCGTTTTTCGTACTAAATCTTGCGGGGTTGCGGGGCGCGCGCGTTTAGTTTCACTCGCACACACGCGTTTGGCGATGCGTCGCCGAAGTATGTCGAAGATTCCCGAAGCTGCATATTTAACGCGTTAATTGTATCTAAATTGGCACTAAATTCATGACGAATTGTACTAATAATTTCAGTGTCCGCCATGAATGTCTCTGAGGAACGAAGGTCTGCACTCGCCGACGTGGAAATATTCTTAGAAGAATCATATAAGAACGATAATTGTTCAAAAATAGCTTCATTTTTAGCTTCCAATATTTTAATTTTAGTTTCAATAGCTTCCATTGTGAAAGATTGCGTAATAATAAATTGCAAAATTACCTAATTAAAGTAAAATGTTGTAGGTAAGTAGGTATATCCAACAGTTTAGGCACCTAATATAGGAATATAGGTATGAAAGTTTATTTCAAGTCGACAGACAAGGCTCATAGAATGCAATTATATGCGTAGTAATAGTACAAATAGTAAGTACGTATTGCGGTTATTAGTACACCATATGATTTCGTATAATAAGATACGAATCGGTACCTATAAAATCTAAGTCCTAAAAATATGGAGGAGCGGCGGCGGTATTGAATACCTAACTACTTTTTATCACGATTGACGTGGTAAAAATGGCGGGAGTACGAAATATCGTATTTATATAGTCTAAAACCTATTTATGAGGTATAAGACTTGCGTATTATGAGGTATATACCTATTTAGAGGCATAAAACCTATAGAAAGCGGGAAATTATACGTGATTTGATATGAAATTAAATTGCTGTAATGGCTGACTCAAAATGAATCCGCTCGAAGGCGTACCAGAAAAATTATGGGTTTTTGCGTAAAAATATTAATATGGAAAACGAGGAGCCTCCTAGGATAAAGGTAAGGACTTACCAGGAACTCCTATTGTAATCCAGCACAGTGATAAGCACTATTATTTCATATCAGTTCACAAATCACAAAGTTCAATGTGTCTCGGTCTGTAGCGTTTTTCGTACTAAATCTTGCGGGGTTGCGGGGCGCGCGCGTTTAGTTTCACTCGCACACACGCGTTTGGCGATGCGTCGCCGAAGTATGTCGAAGATTCCCGAAGCTCTTTTCTCGCTTTCACATATGATGTGGGAAAAGGAGAGGAATCGGGAAGTAGAGGCTCGTCATTGATACTCAATATGAGTAGGTTTTTACTATAAATATTATTATAGGTATTTTGGCCTAAACACCTGTTATCTAAATGTTTTCTTTACTTTTAAAATATATAGGTACATTAGATATGGCCAAAGATCAGGTAAAATTTGAGCAATAACGCTGTTTTTCGGAGGCTTTTACTGAATTTGTTTCACACTTTTTTTAAATTTCGCCTAGATACACGGCAAGATACTAATTTGTTCAAAACATCTAACGAAAAATGTTTAACAACACCATAATAAGTACAGAGGTTTTGTATGAAAAGTATGGCGAATTGAGTGCTCTTCAATTTAACAGACAATCTGACTAGATACATAGGTAATATTGGCATAAAAACTAAAAATAACTATTATGGTGCGTCCACGCTACGCCAACCGAGCACGAGCCGAGAACACGTGGAGCACGGATTCGCGTAGTGTGGACGAACTTGCGAGCCTCGAACGTACGTTCGGCTTCACTCGGCCGATTGTCAGGTTTGTTACGAACACAGGGATTCGCATCACTCTCGTGTTGTAATACAGGTTGTAAACTCGACAACGTAAATAGTACACATACCCATTTTTTATATGGGTTCTTCCAGTGGCGAAAATCTTAATTGCGTAATATTTTATCAGATTGATATCAGCTATCCAGAGGTACTGATCCTCGTGGCGTGATCGAATCGCTTCCATAATAAAGGTGGAATTTGTTCGAAGCATCGGCATATAAAACTGTATAAGCCTTTAACTTCAGCTACGTCAACCAAACTTCCATCGCACACTGGGACGCTCCTACAAACATTCTTTAGCCAAGTTTAAATACTTTCAAACAATGAATTTGGCAAGGAATTTTATGTCTAGGCTAGGCCATTGCTCTTAACACACGATTAAATTTTAATCAAATTTGAAAAGGCTTGAACTGAAAAGAGGGATTTTCGGGTCGTTTTTGCATAGCTATTCAGCTTAATTAATTTTCGATTTCACTCACGCTTATTAACATTAACAAACATGAAAAATTACTCTGTCTGAAATATTCAAATTGCGATATGCACTCAAAGCTACATTCATAATTAGCATAGCGCTGCGAAGTCACTTGTGTTGATGATATAAACCTTTCTAGTAATACAAGTTGTATATATTCTACTCTCTTATTCTCAGCGAGCTATGGAAAGAGCGATGCTCGAAATTTCTCTACGAGATAGGATCCGAAACGAGGACATTCGTAGCAGAACAAAAATTACCTACCGATATATTTGGTACGCTAAAGTGGCAATGGGCAGGCCACATCGCTCGAAGAACGGATAACCGACGGGGAAGGAAGGTTCTCGAGCGGCGACCACGTACTAGAAAGCGCCGAGCAGGACGACCTCCCAACAGGTGAACCGCTGGCGTGAGTCGCTGGGCTCCGATGGATGCAAGCGGCCCAAAACCGTTCGTAGTGGAAATTAATGGCTGCTATGTTCAGCAGTGGACATCCTTAGGCTGATATGATTTCTTATTTAAAAAAATAATATTTAAATTTGGAACAGTTTCGTGAAAATATAATATTTTAATTTGGAACAGTTTCGTGAAAATTAAGCGGGCCATGTCCTCAACTGTGTTTGAAAGGCAGTATCAATAGTGACGCGCGTTTTAATATATTGAACACGCTGTAGACATCGGCGATGTCGTCCTATCTCAAATTGATTTCATAGCACGTTCACGGCATTTGTAACATTGTCAGGATACGAGGGTTCTGTAGCCTTTCATACAGTTGGCCGAGCTAAAAAATATAGCCAGATCAGGGTATTATTTCACGTTTGGAAAGAAGTATTCAGGATGTTTTTCAGATATAAGCAATCTCTTCAGTATTCTCAGATGGCTCGGTGACAGTGATATCGGATGCCATGATGAAGGTTGTGCGTTCGATTCCTAAAATGAACCTAAACTTTCAGTAAAGGTAATATTATTATAGCATGGTGGGTACTTTGATTCTGGCTTGCCTACAAGCTTAAAAATTGTCGCCAAGCACCTAAGTCAGCTTTATGTAGGTACCCAAGTATGCCAGAATACGCCGTTTGGTGCTTGATGGCAGTTTTTTCTGGAGAGTGGAAGCCAGATAAATAAATAACCTGGGAAATTCTTCGTAGTTCTAAGCACACTCATTATGCACACTGTCCACGGCGGTGTCAATGGCAGGCATTTTTTGTATGTTAGTTATGTCCACGTATCGTCATACCATCGACATAGCTACAAAAAGTTTCAGTTTTCTTTCAAATAGCATCGCGAAATCATGTCTTGGGTTGGGATAATGTTAAATGATTATGAAGATTGATTATAGCATACAACTTTATGAGCAGTCGACGAACCAGTCGTAGATTATATTGGCGTCATCCATACATCAAAATTGTTTCGAACTGTGCGGGCTAAAAGGAGTTTTCTTCCTCGGACGCTCGGACTGTGGAATGAGCTCCCCGCCGTGGTTTTCCCAATGGAGCATGGGGTTCTTCAAAAAGGGTGTGAAGAAGTATCTTCAGGGCAAGTGATACCCCTGGTGTTGCAAGCGTCCATAGGCTACGGTAACTACTTACCATCAGGCGGGCCGTATGCTTGTTTGCCACCTAGATTCTACATTTTTTTTGTTATATACCATATAACAAAAAAAATGTAGATTTTTTTGTTGCTGCCAGAGAGTTATCAGGAGATGAAGTATGTCATCAGATCCAGAAGATGGCGTATCAAATGTATTCGTACTTGTCATCTCATTTTCGCTTCACTTTCAAAGATTTGCCCTTACTTTTCCAATCTGGGCACATACTCAATACAAATTGCTATTACAATAATATTTAAAAGTGTTTATGATAACGAATTTCAGACTGAACACTCCGCATTCTGTTACATTACTATTTAAGGAGTTTCTCTGAACGGCTAGTTTACATAACTGTTTTGTAACTTATTCCATGGACCGCTGAACAAACATTAGCCTGAAACTTGTTACTTATTAGTAGTAAGTACTTGTTATGCTTTGTTTAAGTAGGACGTGGGAGGAAAACAAAGGCCCTGTGCTAGCAGTTAATTTACTAAAGTCACTAAACCTTATTATGCAATGATACAACGTGGATACAACCTTATTATACTAAATGCTTGTGGCATAGACGTATTAAAAAACGAAACGGAGAATCGCCTAAGGGTCATCGCACACTATGTCAGCACCGCTCCATCGCACTAACGGCCCGGCACCGTCTCAACTGAATCCAACCACTAGCAGCCAGCACGCCACCACCGAGGTGGTGGCTCGCGGGCGGCGCGGCGCAGTTGAAATTGGTGGCGCGGCTTTGGCAAGATACCGCTTGCTGGCGTCACGCAGCAAGGGAGCGGACTGCTCGCTGGAAGCGTGTGGTCAGCAGAACTAGTGGGTTGTAACGGCAAGCACGCTTGCCGCGAGGCGTCAACTATTTTATCTAGTCATTGTAAAATGTACTTTAAGGCATACGATTTAAAGTCCTCACTTGCATGGCAAGGTAAATGCCGAGGCGTAGCCGTGCTGTTACAATGAGTGGTGACCCTTATGCGTATGTAAGTGAAGCACATTGTTTCCTACGTATGTGTGAGCCAAATCAGTACTGGCACAAGTCGGAATTAGCCTTATTGTCACTGTTGACGTCTCAATGCGGAGTGACAACCGATCGACAAACTATGGTGTACTTCATTTCGTATAAGGTTCTTCATCTAGGTTTTTTTAAGTCTATGGCTTGTTGTAAGCATTTTTCATAATCGACTTATTTTACTAATTTCCCGTATAGCATTTGAGAGTATCTACCGCTTTACTGGCTACCGCCCTCAAGTTGAAAATCCGTCGCCAAGTACCTACCGGTGTGTTCCGACAGCCCTGAGAGCCAGATTCATTCTAGGCTTTATGTGCTTACCACCTTCGGCCACTTCGTCACTGACCATGTAAGATAGATAGATTAAGGTTAAAACGTAAACCGACGCACAGGGCCAACAGCGATTTAGTTGGTTTTTGAAGCTCGACGCCACGACCTAATGGTTCCGCATACATCTTTATATATACAATTATATATAAAATTCTACTGCACGTGTGTATGTCACTGAACTCCTCAAACAGCTGGGCCGATTTGAATGAATTTTTGTATGCGTTTGGGTGGCGCCCTGGATGGTTTAGATTCACAAATCAGCCCGGCAGATGGCGCTTCAGTCGATTTCGGTAGGGTAGGGTAGCACCACAGGGTAGGGTAGCACCACGCGAACGAAGTTGCGCCGGGCAGCTAGTATTATTATAAACTCCAGTCGCGGTATCGGCGGCACTCAGATAACCTATGGTATCGAAAAGGACATAGGCTGCTTTTTATCCCGGGAACGCGGCAGGTACCGCGGGGTCAGCTAGTTTTCTATACGTTAATGTAACGGAACGGGTGTGCTTGTATCTGACAGTTTGCCACTCGAGCACACATCGCAGCTCGTGTGTTATTATCCTTTACAAGTTAGTTGACTAAGTAAGCTTACCTTCAAGCTCCCAATTGTTCCGACCCTTCAAACTGTTCAACTCCTCGCTCAAGATGTGATGAGGTAAGGATGTGGAAATAATGCACTCAGTAGAGGCAGCCAGTAAAAGCTAATTCATTATGTGAAATTAGTTAGAGGAGGATTTTTTCCATTTATGCACTAGCTGTACCTTGCGGTTTCAGATACATTTTCGCAGTGAAAAGTAGCTTATAGAACTCAGTGATAAAGTAGCTTCATATTAGTGATAAAAAAAAACAGAATCGGATCAGTTAGTTGAGTAGATTATCCCCCACATCACTATTCTCACAAGTGAAAGTTTGATTGTTTGTCACGCACAAACGGCTTTACGAATTTGGATGAAAATTAGCACACAGATAGAATATTTTTTGGATTAACATATAGGATACTTTTTATCCCGGGACAAGTGTAGATACCTCGGGAATGTGGCTGAAACCACAGGGCGGAACCAAGTACTTATCAATAACTAATTATAATTCAGTCATCATTTATTCAATCACAAATATAAATTAGCATTCAGGTTATTCAAAATTATATTTTGTTAATTTATCGGTGCATGAAAATGCCATATTATTAAAACATGAATAATAAGTTATTAATTTTGCAGTTTACAGATTAACCGCATAAGGCGTACGTTTTTGTATGTTTGTTACTTTTTTTTAGAGGCTGACTTTTAATTTGAGTTTATTGTAATTATAACTATCAATCACCGACTAAAACGATGGCGTTCGTAAAAACCTGAATTGATTATTTTCATAAAATAAAATACAAAATACAAATATAACATTTCCTCGAGTCTGCCGCTACTGCTGATAAGCGGCATGATTCCCAGCAGGCTGTTTCGACTTTATTTAAATTTAAATATATAAAAATATCCAGGTGTAATAACAGGTTGATCTCAGAACCATAAAAGCACCATTTCCAAAGTAATCTCCTCAGTTCTTCCATCCCACAAATAGATAACCTAAAAGGCTGTTCTTGCGTGGGTGTGTAATGTTATTACTTGCCTTCATACCCGGGCATAGCAACCGCGGGCTCCAAACTCCTGGCTCCCCTCTAAACAACCTTCCAGCAATCATCGTTAAATTGAGTCACCTGGGTAAAAAGTTTATGGCAGATGTGACAGTGTTTTGATGAGTTTTGAAGAGAATGCTTTGTGACGTGGAATACCGCGCTTCCCGCCATGGGGCACCCAAGTGAGAACAGCACAGGCTTGAGAGGACTCATATATGTACAGGCGAGGGGGGCGTCACAATCGACTTACGGTTACGTTTAAGGCTGTCATTTTCTAATGAGATGGCAATCTGAACAGATCAAGTTGGTGGCACTGTAAATATCACTTCTCACCCTTCTTGCCTGGTGTTGCATGTCTATAGGTTATGGTAACCGCTTACTATCACGCAACCTGTATACTTTTCTATAAGTAAATAAAATAAAAGGCTCGCTTGCTCTATCGGCCGTTCTTTTCTTCGGCAGACGCAAGGCGCATCTACTTCAGATTCACATAGGTAATAATTAGTGTAATGTCTACCTATTCTCCCATCTCAACTAAAGGCGTATAATCTTTGCGTGGCATCCATATCGTTTTATGGTGCACGTAAACGGTTTATAATCACGAGGCGGCCGCTAAATCCCGATTTATAGCGAATTTGTTCGCTCCACGGTTTATACTGGGATACTTTGAACATTTTCCTGAAACCTATGTCGAACAAGTTTTATGATTGGACAAACTTTTTGCCGGGTTCGAATTCTACAATGAACAGTTTTCTGTGAAAGAAAAGATCGTGAGGAAATCAGAGCACCGTCGTAGGGTACTTATGTAGTACCCATCTTGCTGGGTACCACCCTCAAGTAGAAAATCTGTCATCAAGCACCTATCGGTGTGTTCCGACAGCTGCACTTGAGAGCCAGTTCCTTATAGGCTTTGTGCGCTTACCATGGTGAGATACCAAGCCCTGTAACCTATATAAACAGTAAAATAAAAATATTGAAAATCGCGAAAAAGTACAGTAGTACTCAACTAATATGGCTTACCGATGTACCTGGGCAGAAAATATATTTTCAAAGCGCGGGAAAAGCTTTTGGTCGGCAGCTGCCGCCATGTTAGCGCGCGCCGTGCCGAGGGGCGTGACTTGCGAGTGAGACGGAACTAACAGCTGCAGTGTATCATGAAGCTTATATTAGTGATCTAAGGTTGATTGTAAGTTTTAAGCATACTTTCGTTAATCTTCGTGGCCATACTTTCTTTTCTGTGCGAACGAAGATTCACGACGCGCCATATCAGTTGGGTACTACTGTAACTCGAAGTTACTTTTCCGATTTGGAATATTTACAAATATTGCTTACCTAAAGCATTATTTATAACTATTCCAAATTTCAAATCAATAGCATCAGTGGTTGCTGAAATATACGGCTGTGACAGACGGACAAACGGATGAAGTGGGACCATATGGGTGCTGTTTTTTACCTTTTGTTTCGGCTCCCAAAAAATAACTTCGAAAACATCGATATACATCTCGCAGGGAATCGGGGTCGGCAACACTGCGCTAAAAAAATAACAGCTAAGTATAAAAAACAATTAAATAAATAACAATATCGCTGCGTTGAACTATAAACAGTGATTATTCTTGACGCGGCCGTTCGCAAGCGATGGATATTTATATAAATGTTTTATCATTCGATACGCATTGCAGGTCGTTCGTCATGATACAAAGGAGTTAATTCAACAGGGATGTATTTAGAGGTCTTGTCTAAGAAACTATTCAGAAGTCTGTAATGAATAAATCTTTAAGAATCATCAATCGCTTTAAATCTCGTGTGCGTGAGACACAGACACTTTGATTCTATCTGTGATCCAATTAAAATTCAAAATTATATTTATTCAAATAGACCTCTGTTTGCTTTGCTTGTTTATGCGTAAGTAGTATGAAAAAGATACGATTTATTTGTAGGTATTTGTCTAAGAAACTATTCAGAAGTCTGTAATGAATAAATCTTTAAGAATCATCAATCGCTTTAAATCTCGTGTGCGAGGGTCACAGACACTTTGATTCTATCTGTGATCCAATTAAAATTCAAAATTATATTTATTCAAATAGACCTCTGTTTGCTTTGCTTGTTTATGCGTAAGTAGTATGAAAAATATGCGATATATTTGTAGGTATTGAATCCCTCCCTGTGGATTTACCATAAATTCAACCAAATCCTATAATAGGCAAATTATATCGAGCCAAGCTTTACTGGTAGCTTTAATGTAAATAATTGGGTCCCATGTTAATTGTGACTTATTTATGCTGTTAAACCTATTCAGAGGAAGGATTAAAAACCTATTAATACTGCTATTATTACTACGTATAGAGAAGACGTCACACATCACAAATATGTTCCGTTCAACTTGCTCACACTTTTGTTGTAAAACGGTTAACGAAACGCGTAAGCGCCGTGAAAATCACGGTGTTTGCGAGAAAAATACTCCTAAAACCGACAACTTTAGTTGACTCTAAAAAATGAGACATAACCTTTGCTAATAGCTTCTCTATTAGTACCTAATAATAGCTCAATGTTAATTTTAAATGTTTTTGCCTAATTGCAAAGAAGCACTTTTTTCGCGTACCATTGTTTTTAGTATGGAGCACACCTGAAAGAATTTGTTCAGATAATCTATAGAAGAATCCATTATTGTTTTATACCAAGATATATTTTTTGCCACGTAAAACGTGTTAAAAATAATTAAAGTTAGAATAGTAGAGCAGTGGCCATTTTACGGAGACATTACTTCAACATAACAAGCTCAAAAGTTGAACCAGTTGTGAGTTTAAAAAAAAATACAGATTCCTCAAATGAAAATCTTTTCGGTGTTTCGGTTTTTTGCTATACCTACCAAAAATAATAATGTTACCATATTAATTATTTAATGTAAGAGGGTTTTATCCCGGGAAATAACAGGTCGAGAATGAGGTATCGGAAACTAGTATAGAAATGCGTGGCTTCACAAAAAAGGCAGTTAAAGTGTCATAAACAATGTTATTCAAATAATCGGGGAATAAGCGCTCGTGGTGTAGCATGATTAGCCGTTCTTAATCGATGGCTACCACCGTCGCGTCGTGGTCGGTACTTGGATGGGTAACCGCCTTGTGGTATTTCAAATCGAGCGTTTCCGTGCTTCGGAAGGCACGTAAAGCCGTTGGTCCCGGTTATTACTTTTATTGTGATAGTCGTTAAGCTAGTTGGATGCCTCCTAGGCGGCTTGAAAAATTCCAACAGTAGGTTGACCACTAGCCTACCTCCACCGATCCGCAGTGGGTACGCGTAGTGGAGTATTGTCCATTCCCTTTCACCCTCATTTGTGAAAGGAGGCCTGTGCTCAGCAGTGGGACATTATAGGCTGATGATGATGGGGAGGTAGCGAGAAATCGCGAATACCTAGAACAAGTGCGACAGCAAATTCTTACCAACCTTTATTCACAGGCACCAGCCAGTGCTGCCAACATCACGATAACACGCTCCACAATGAACGGTCTGTAATAGCCACATATTGTTGTCGCTACAATGGATGAACAAAATAATAGGCATTGTGTTTCAAATAATTTATTTCTGGTTAGTTAACAGGTTTCCTTAAATGTGGAGGCAAATTATAGTATTTTACTTAGTATTTTAAATGAAACAATGAAGATATATATATATAGTATTTAAAAAATCGAGCATTTATAATGATTTAAAAGGTTTTCGAGTGTAGTACAGAAGTCTCATAAAACCATTTTCAATCTAATTCTCAAAAATATTAAACTTTGTTAATATCATATTGCATATTAATATTTAGTAAATTAATTTTATTTTCTCAGACTAGCAGCTGCTAAAATGTAATTAGCTTTTCAAGGAGTTCAATTAAAATTCAGTTTTAACATTAATTAATACCTAGAACCACAGATTACAGAATAAGGCAGATGGAGCGCGCGGAACACGGGAGTGAGGCCAATAAAAAAACAAAAACACATAAGTACCTGGTATTCGCTTTTGAATGTGTATGTGCTTCGTGTAATAAACTCTATTTAACAAAAAACACTTCTTTATTAATAAACTGAGGTTAAAAAAAGCAAATACAAACTGGACAACGAATACCAGGGGCTCTACCGCGTAACTTTGGTGGTAATCGTAACGAACACCATTAATAAATTTCGTCCAAACAGGGCCCGCGAATGCTCATTGTCGCGTCCACGTGACGCGTGCGCGTCATTGGATGAAATAATAAATGGTGTACGTTACGATTACCACACAAAGATACGCAATAGCCCGGCAGGTATCTGATATTGAATTTGTATTTGCTTTTTTGGCTTCACTTTCATGTTCCACGCACTCCATCTGCCTTTTATTCTGTAATCTGTGCCTAGAACAAACAATTTGTGTTCTACTCTTGCGAATAACAATATTCCATCGCATAATTTAAACATAAAATAAATAATAAGTTAGGAAATCTCGCTGACTTAACTCGTTAACTTGCTGAACGTCTGCACAAAAAATATTCGTAATTTTTTTAGGGTACCTGTATGTATGTGTGTTTATGTAGATTATTCCACCATAACTTTTAAATGCCTGAAGATGTGGATTTGTGGGGTAATTATAATTATAATACCGAGCAATTCAATTCCGCAACTAGTCAGTGCGTTTGCACTGATTTTGACACTGCATCGTGTATTCTTGACTTAGACAATCAGAGCCCACGCTTCCTTGACATAGCCAATCAGAGGGCATTGTCGGTTGTGGAAAATTGGCAGAATAGATTTGATTTAAAATGAACTTCATTCGCGTCGTCGCGGCTTATTCGATATAATTTTTTACTTTTTAGTTTTGGTCGCAGGGCAGTCGGACGGACGGACAGCGGAGTCTTATGAATAGGTCCCGTTTGGCACCCTATGGGTACGGAACCCTAAAAAGTGTCAATTTTATGACTATGTCAAAAAACTTTTAGTTTTACTCGAATAGTTTCATAATCAAGTTAAACTACAGCACCACAACATCAATTTGGTTTAATTATACAGAACCCTCCGTGCGCGAGTCCGGCTCACACTTAATAAGTATTTTAATCTTCTTTCGATGGAAACAAAAGGTTATCTCCCACCATAATTTTGTCTTCTATAAGGGCCATAAGCTGGACTATCATGATAATGTCCGTAATGCTCATGGTGGTCATAGTGTTCATGATGGTGTTCCTTCTTCTCCTTGAGGTAGCTCACGAACCAGCCCAGCAAGTAGCCAGCTTTATGGAGGACCAGCCAGAACACGAAGGCAAATAACAGCTTTAAGACGAATATCTTCTTTACTATTAGGTCTGCGACGTATACTGAAATGGAAAGAGAAGTCATTACATGGATGTTGTCTGTCGTGGTCATGGATGGTGTATGTCTATAGAGAAGCAAGGTTCGTGTCAAAAGGGAGCAGCGGTCAATAACACTGAAAAAATTATCTACAAAACTAGTTATGTAAGTTGACCTTTTGTTGTCGGGAAACTAACTTTAGTTACTTTTAATCAAATAATTGAGTAACGAACCAAAACTAGTTTTGTTACTGGTAAGTTTATTTTGCAAGTCACTCTGTTTAGGTTATTGGTCGTCAAATTTTGTGTTACTGTTAAATAAAATTTTGTAGTCGCTTGTAGTCCATTTTTTTCAGTGAAATGCCAAAACCTGCTACTTATACAACTGTTCCTTTTGATATCCCATAACTCTACGGTATTAATGAGACCATGCCATAGAATCGCTGGCATATTTTTTTCATTTTCATTGTTCATACAAAAACACCCTTATGACAACGTCGAATTTTCTTGGCTTTAAATATGAATGATTAGTTTGAATAAAAATGATTTATCAATGAAACTTAGCATCTATTCAGATGTACGGCAACCACACCACAACATCGCGACCACATACATAAATCTAAATAGATATCGCAAGTCCCTCCATCCGTATGAAAACCAAGCGTGTAACTTTTTATGTACCTACCATAATGTCACAAGATGAATTTAGTTAGGCTGGCATTAGATTTTTAACGTGAAAATGAAGCTATCCTATTTGTCAGGTAAATATATCCCTCGCTACACATCTCTGGTGGACATGCAGCCTTATGCGAGTTCCCTGTCCGCGCGAAACAGTTTCAAAAGAACATACGGCCCCATTTTTGCACAGATTTTGACACGCGAAGAACATACACTCGCGGCATCTATTTAGATGTATATCTGTGGTCGCGACAAAATGAAGTCAAGCTGTGGTTACGAGTGAATAGTGTCGCTGCGGTTTTTTGCGGTTGCGTTGTGGTAGCTATAAAATGTTAAAATGTTTGTACCGCTAGTTCCCGGTGTCGCTGGTGGTTGCGTTGTGGTTGCGACGTGGCTGTCGTCGGTATCACACACGCGGTCGATAGTGATGGCAAAATTTGGGCTTATTCCCGTTTGTCTACGTTCCCGTTTGTCAACGGTACATATAGTTACCTATAGCGGTGTATTGCGTGCACCAAGTACAGTCAGTATGTTAAGTCTAATTTTAAGGGAATGTAAATATTGGTTTGAAATTAAACAAGTACATATTTAAGATTTTAATAGTGTAGTTTTTATGTATTGTGTAAAAATATAATATATTATGACTAGTAATTAATTAACCTATGCAAAGCAAAATCAACAACATACGTTACTATAATATACAATGAGTAAAC
The DNA here is from genome assembly GCA_951394255.1 of Polyploca ridens. NCBI lineage: Eukaryota > Metazoa > Arthropoda > Insecta > Lepidoptera > Drepanidae > Polyploca > Polyploca ridens. Next base: position 2,115,348 of record OX596245.1, read on the forward strand.
GTTGTTTATTCATTCGTAATGTTTTTATCTAATTGTGACTATACAAAAATAAAAATAAAAAAAGTAAAAACACAAGAAAGTCGAAAATTAAAAATTACAACTTAACAAAGTAAAATCAACTAGTGCAATTAAATAATTTGGTACACTAAAATATATAACGTAATTCAACTACAAAACACAAAAAAATAACGAAATAATAGGTAAATAAAATATAAAATAGAAGTTATTTTAACGAAACATTGCAAAATCAACAAATATAATACAACAATTAAACTACTAAAATTAAAAATAAACGTATCACAAAAAAATACTGAATAATAGAAATTAAAAAAACATCAATTAAATAGCCGGCAAAGAGAAGATACTCGCTTCAAAAAAAACTTTATGTCACATAGACCATGTTCATATTTGTTGAATATTTTACCTGTGTTTAAAAAATATATCGTCAACTAGATAGATTACATGTATTCTATGTAGTTCTTAGTCATTAATATGGTAGTTTTAAAATATAAAAACTAAAAATAATATTAAATAAATTCGGCACACAACTTTTTACTCTAACCGTACTTTAACGTGTGCGAAGGTAGGTCATATATACAAATATAACCAATGTATATGTACCGTTGACAAACGGGAACGTAGACAAACGGGAATAAGCCAAAATTTGATCCATGTGAATTCAACTATTAATTTTCATACAAATTAGCGCCCGACCACGTGGTGTGGTTGTGATTTGGTTGCGGTTGTAATACGTGTGAATAGAGCCTTAGTTACACTATCCCGCTACTTGACTATACTACTGCTTAAGTTTGGCAACATTGCAAAATAAAGATTCGTGAAACGGGGGACAATTTTTTAACAAATTAAATTATGATTGATGTTATCTTCGGAACTATGTATTTTTGGAATACTTGTTCTAGGACTTTAGCATATACCTAACCTTAGATTTAAAGTCAGTAGCGCTAACCTTCATAAGTGCCCTTCATAAGGGCGAATCGAATAAATGGCCTTGACTTATGGGACATCAAAAGAAACACGACTCTATCATAATAATAAAAAAAAAAAATATATATATCCCTTTTGTATCGACGCTATTTCGTTAACCCCATTACATAATTTAAAATGAGTTATATTACCACATAATTCAGTCGGTTTTATTATAACTGTAACCTTCCGATTACAAATTAGACTCGCACTTGACCGGCTATTAACAAAAATAAAAGAAATATTGACCTGAATATAATGATTAATAATAAATGTATTGTGAAAAGATTTCCAATAAATAAATGCGCTGTGCAATTGGAAAGCCATTATCGCATAGCACTTTTCCATTTGAGTTGTTGCGCTCATTTCCCGCCGAGGATTCACTTCACGCGGTATTATGTATTCAAGTCCTCATTATTGTAATTTTCTGGTGCATTTCTGATGCAACATTTATATCTCTATATTTTTTTTACATTGACCGTGAAATCATCATGGTAAGTGATGATGTGGCCGAAGATAAGATAAGATAAGATAATATTTATTGTTGCAAAAATAATAGTGACAATAGTATTAAGCTAAAATTCAAATTGACATGGTTAAGTAAAAATCACTATATCAATATTAATAGTACAGCTGGTACTTAAAATAGGATAACCCTGTGCTATAAGTACCAGCAACCTTCAGTGACACAATTTAAAGAGTGATTTGTTGGATATACAGTTCCAGTTGAATTTAGAACAAAAGTACATAAAATCTAATCATAAAAATATAAGTGAAAAGAAAAGGAAAAGCTTGTTTATTTAAGTATGTGTGCGATTGAGAATTTTATTATGTTTGTATGAAAGTGTATTATGTGTAATGGTGTATGTGTGTGTGTGTATGTGTGTGTGTGTGTATGTGTGTGTGTGTGTATGTATGGGTGAGTGTGTTTGAATGTTGTTTGTTAGTAGCTCACAGAAGCGGCCGAAGAAGACTCTCGGTTTCATCATATGTACATTTTAAAAGCCATTCAGTAACTATCTTTTTACAATTGTATTTATTTTTCGAGTCAATAGACAGAGAGCTGTTGATCTCGTTGTACAAGAAGGGTCCCAAGAAGCAATAAAATTTCCTACTAAAGGCAGTATTGCATGTTTGACGGGAAGCAATTCTATGTTTACGTCTAGAACGTTGCCGGAAAGAAACAGAAGGACGTGAACATTGACTATGCGCATTATCGGAATGTTGTCTTAGAACGATTTGCAGTATAAAAAGTTGGCGTACCGAAAGAACTTCGCATTGCTTATACAATTCCTTTGTTGGGAAGCGGAAAGGCTTAAACGAGCTCACTTTTAATACTGCTCTCTGAGCTCTTTCCTGCTTTAACATCAGGTTCTTGGAAGCACCACCCCTTGAGGAGATACAGTATCCTAGCAGGGATTGGCACAGTGCAAAGTACACGGTCCTGAGTACATTTGGTTCCGCCACATGTCTTAAGTGCTTAAATATATAGATAAGCTTACGTATTCTGCCAACCAGCAATTCTACATGTGGAACAAAGCTTAACTTCTCATCTAGAATTATTCCCAGATATTTAATGGTGGAATCATTAGTGAGTTTGGGGCAATCACAAGTTTGGTATTCAACCGATGTATGGTTGTGGAACAATATGGAACTGACTGAGATCCAATGACTTGGGTTTCTTAATATTAAAAGTGAGAACCTTTGTTTTTTCCACATTTAGTGATAAGGTGTTATCAGAGAGCCAATTTGTTATTTTATCAAAGCCTTTTTGCGCAGTGTTAAAAACTCCTTCCCATGTCTCTGCTGTAAAAACCAAAGCTGTATCGTCAGCAAACGCCACCAATCTGCCATTTTCTAGATTAATGTTGCACATCTCATTGACGTAAATCAGGAAAAGTGTAGGCCCAAGAATACTACCTTGTGGGACTCCATGTGTTATCAAAAGCTCGTTACTGATCTGATATCCGACTTTTACGCACTGTGTACGTTGGGTGAGATAGCTATGGAATAGTTTTAGCTGCTTATCTCTAATTCCCAGCATCTCCAACTTGCTGATCAGTATGGGGATAGAGACCGTGTCAAAGGCCTTGGCTAGATCTAGGAAAATCGCAACACATTTTTTACTTTTATCCAGAGCTTCAACAATGTGATTTGTAAGATCGTGAACCGCTTCGTTAGTGGATTTATCATTACGAAAGCCGTACTGTCTACCAGATAAGAGATTATTCTTCTCTAGATAAGATTTTAGTCTGCTGTTCATAATTTTCTCTAATACCTTAGATAAAGCTGGCAGTACAGATATAGGACGGTAATTATTGATACGATCTCTCTCCCCAGACTTGTGTATAGGGTGGACCATAGCCTTTTTGAACAGTTTCGGAAAAACACCCGTGGAAATACACAAATTTAATATGTAGGTTAACGGGGGAACTAGAATAGCTTTATACATTTTTAGAAAGTTAGACGAAATCCCATCTACACCAGTTGCACAGTCAGATTTTAAGGAATTAACTAACCGTTCCACCTCCAGCTCATAGGTTTCAAAAAAAGCAAAGGAACTGGAGGAACAATAAGCTGTCGGTTTTAAATCTAGATTTGTGTCACTATCCCATGAACTTGCCACTTTGTCCGCTATTTCCTTACCTACGCTGACAAAAAATGCATTAACCAGATCAACAGACTCATGAGGTGAGTTGCTTATTTTAAGTAAATCATTTCCATGACAGTTAACTTTATTGGTGTAAGTGACTTCCCTAATATTACTCCAGAGTTTTTTAGGATTGGACTTACATTTGTTTAATTCATCTCTTTCATATTGCCTTTTAAGATTCTTCAAAAGATTGTTGCAAAAATTGCGATATCTTTTAAACGTAATCCTGAGTGTTTCATTGTTAGGCGAGCATTTCATTTTCTTATACATTCTATCCCTATTAGACATACATCTTAAGACACCAGGTGTAACCCATGGTTTAATAATTCTTAAACGATGTGGAACAAGGTAAGTCTTAGTACAAATTTTAAGGGCTCTTGTTAGTGAGTTTACGAAATACTCTAGGGCGTCATTTGCGTCAGTACATTTGTATATGTAAGCGTAGTCAATATCATGTAAGCAGCTCTCTAGTGAAGTATAGTCAATTTTAGTTTTTGTTTTCATGGTATTTGTTGTAACAAGTTTACTTAGTGTTAAGAACACAGCATTGTGATCGGTTACAGTGGAGTCAATTACTATACATGTTGCGTTAAGTTTTGTTCTTAAAATAACATGATCAAGAGAAGTTTTATCATGAGTGTTTCGAGTATGTGCTGGCAAAAGTCCATGGCAGGCCAGTAGGTTTAAGTAATCGAAAGAATTATTATCCGAGTTACCATTTGCTATATCTATATTTATGTCTCCAATTAATATAAGATTACTAAAAACTGAATAAGAATTGAGAGTCTGGTCAACGGAATTAAGAAAGCCAGTAACATCTTTGGTTGATGGCGGTCTATATATTGCCAATACACACGTATCTCTGCCAATATTTATTGTTATACAATTAGCGTCAAAAAAATCTGTCTCAATTACCGTGACATTTGCAATAGATTTCTTAATGTATACAACTACTCCATCATTCCGGTTAATTTTTTTACTGGTGCAGTAATTATCATAGCCAACCAAAAATGGAATGTTGGGATTGCAAGAAAGCCAGCACTCAGTTAGTATGATAATATCTTGGTTTATAGATATTCTCGCTAGTAATGTAAGGAAACTAGACATATTTGCTGATATACTGCGAATATTCTGCGTTATTATTTTAAGACCATCTCCACACGTGGTAAGTATACTTTTACAGTTTTCAGGCTCTGATCTAAAAGAATTAGAAATTCTTAGATCATCAATTATATCTGTGTTATTTTTTATTATACCTATATTTGAAGACGTGCTTGCTTAATCTATGTTTTATAGTTTTTTCTTCAAAAAAAGGAGGAGGTTCTCAATTCGAAAGTTTTTTTTTTTATGTTTGTTACCTCATAACTCCGTCATTTATTAACCGATTTGGAAAATTCTTTTTTTATTTGAAAGGGTACGCTTCCCGTTTGGTCCCATTGTCAGATCAGGATTTGATTACTTCTTAGTGTACTTTGAAGTCGGTTTAAGGTTTTTGTAAAACAGTCCAATTATTATCCATAACTAATGTCCCGTTTAAAATCAGATATGAACATTGAGCTATTATTACTACGTATAGAGAAGACGCCACACATCACAACTATATTTCGTTCAAGTGAGGCCATCCGGCTACACTTGGGTGTTGTAGAACGATGAACGAAATGCGTAAGCACCCTGAAAATCACGGTGTTTGCGAGAAATATACTCCTAAAAGCGTTCTGATAGCGCTACGTGTTTCTACTGTCTGCTTGTACAATTATTGTTTCAGCGCTAAAGAGAACTTTAGTTGACTCAAAAAAAATGGGACATAATTTTTGCTTATGATAGCTTCTCTATACGTAGTAATAATACCTCAATGGATATGAAGTATAATCTGACCTAACTATTTAAGCGGACTTTTTGGCGGGAACTTGCAGAGTGACGTTGCTTTTTCATTTTTATTTTCATAAATTCGTGTATTATGAGTTTTATTGCATATAATTGGTGGTATTTTATCCAATAAAGATCAATACATGTGCACCAGTGAAGTGAAATGAAATGAATTATGTGTATCGTGGCTTTTCAAGTTGTCTCAAGAAGTCCGTGAAAAGTGTTAGTACAATGACGACCATTGTACTAAAACATGACTATTATGGAAGGTGACTGACTGAGGTCTATGTGAAAGTGATTCATTGTGACTAGAACTTATAATTTTACTTGAAATTGGCAAAATACACAAGCCGTGTGATGCCATTGAAGAAAAAAAAAACTATTTAAGCAGACACAAAAATATTTTATGATAATTATTTGAAACCAACTCACCATATAAACCGATTTTCTTTCCTCGCGATTCAACACCGCGCTCCACAGACGCGAAACAAAACGCAATGCACGACAAAAACATTAATACTAACACAGCTGTTTCCGAACACATATTCAATAACAGCCAAATTTACGTTCGAAAAAAAAATATAGGCCGCAGCGACACCGTGACACCCTGCACCTAAATTTAAAAAATGGTTTTTTAAATTTACGATCTATTGTTCGGATAATTTGAATTTTATTTTTTTCTCTGTGCCCAGTTGCACTGCCAGTGACATAATGGGTAGCTTCCATCGATTCGATAATGCGTGGGCTTCAGTTTAATTATATACGAGGTGCTAATACATGACTGGAAAGTTTAGTGTTACCACTTTCTAATGTGTTAAATGCGCTAAATATTCTTAGGCGGTAACACTGAACTTGGCAATGGTGAAATTTTTATTTGTTATAAAATAAATAAGTTGGTTGCGTAAAGTTATGCAGCATTACAAGAGACGTGCGTGAATCTTTTTTTTTTTTTTTGTAAGTATAGAACGCATTTTAGACATAAAGTTGAACAATAGATGTGTAGTTTATGTGTTACGTAATATAATACAAAGCAAATAAAATCAATCAGTTTACATTCCACAAAAAACCTATTTTTATGTTTTGTATTATTTTTTCCTTTTTACGGTTCCGTACCTCAAAAGGTAAAAAAGGAACCTTTATAAGACCACTCTCTTGTCCGTCTGTCTGTCCGTGTGTCACTATCTATTTTGTCAGGAACGGGTGGACCTAGCATGTTGAAATTTATACCAGATACTGAGATCTATAATCCATATTAGGTGTATAAAAAGGTATTGAGTCAACACGATAAAAAGATATGGGCAAATTTAGATTTTCGCGAAAACTTGTAAGTACCAAAACCCTTAATTTTCAACTTTTTTTATTTTTCAGAATTTTCCGATTACTTGTGCTGTAAGACCTTGTTTTTTGCCAAAATTGACAATTCTAGGGCAACCGGAAGTACCCTATAGGTTTTGGGTCGAAAACCTATATACCGGTTTTTTTTTATTTAACTCCGTCATCTGATTCAAAACCAAGCTTGTATGAAAATCAGGTAACTGATACAACATTTAAATATAATAAAAGTAAATGTAACACGTAAGTAAATGTAATAGTTACCTGTACGTCAGAGTATCCTGACCTCCACGGTAAGCTACAGGTAACATGGTTGACTCTAAAACTTACTGGAAACACTTGTGGTAGCTTTAAACAAAATAGCCGCACCTGGATAAAGGGTATTGACCGTAATCATTCATTTTAAGGGGCTTCCGATTATCCCGGCGGCCCTTAAGGGAAAAGATTGTGCGGAACCTTAGATTTATGTGAATGTCTGTTACTTTGTTTTGGTTAATCAGCATTTTTAAGGTATCTACAATTTTTTACATCGAAATTTCATACAATAGAGGTGTTTTCAGCAAAGATTTTGTCTACTTAAATATTAGTTTTTTGCACTACATTTGATATCATTTCAAAGCTGAAAGAGCCATCTTACAGATGTTGATGGTATTGTCATTACATTCATTTTTGCCATTGAGAAATGGGCAGTAAATTTAATTTTCAAACGCTGACTTTTTTATATATTAAATGATACAGAATAATAACATTAAAGTAGAGAAAATCTTTGCTGAAAACACCTCTTTTGTATGAAAATTCTAGCTTGGGCCAAATTCAATGCCGGTGAGTGCCATTTCTAAAACTTTACCTTACAATTACGAGGAATGCAAATAGTTAAACTTTTTTTTTATACCACTAAGGTGGCAAACAAGCATACGGCCCGCCTGATGGTAAGCGGTTACCGTAGCCTATGGACGCTTGCAACACCAGGGGTATCACTCGCGATCCGACCCTAAAGAAACCTCTTCACACCCTTCTTGAAGAACCCCATGCTGTACTCCATTGGGAAAACCACGGCGGGGAGCTCATTCCATAGTCTGAGCGTCCGCGGAAGAAAGCTCCTTTGAGCCAGTTACTGCCTCGCGGAGCTCATTCCACAGTCTGAGCTTCCGCGGAAGAAAACTCCTTTGAGCCAGTTACTGCCTTTTACTGTACAGAGTGATGAGTTTCGGTACAGTGTTACATGACATAAAACTTATGCCGTTGACTCTAAGTGATAATTATACTTATGCAAACTAATTCCTGGAATATGGTAAAAAGTAATATATTTTTGCGGTACCCTAAAATCCAAGCCGCTCAATTCGTCATAACGGCTAAGTATAGGAGAGTTCTTTGTTAATTATTGGCCATTATTATAACAAAACTGCCTCCCCCATAATCCACAATAAAGTATAACGCGGTGTAACGTTGCTCCCCGGGCGCGCGATAAGGTTATATCGACTTCGGACGCTGGCTCTCAAATATTTTGAATATTTGCCCCTTTTTTATTTCTCATAGGGCATAGATTAATAGTGTCTTATTTTGTTTGTTTGTTGCTTATGTAAACCTTCTACTTACTCAACAGAAAGATGAATATTATAGGCTTAGCAGTCAAGGTAACTATTTAGATATATTATGTCTGAATGTATTATTATATCTGTTTTAGTATTTGCCTGCATGTGTATATGGTCGTATAAATTCTTATTGAAGTCAAATATTTTCCAAATTAAATAAGACGTCGAATAGTTTACACAAACACGAATACGCATCGCCATCTGAAGTGCCGGCATAACCTTAACTCCAATGTGCCCATCATTTTGGAACAGGTATACAAATATAAATTCCTTTATTTTCCAAAAAAAGCCTCCATGAATTGACATTACCATTATATTTCTTTAAGTAAATCATGTAAAATGTACCAAAGAAGACTCAATGACTTATCCGTGAAAGCGATCGCCTTCAGAGTAGGCGGCACATTTATTAACAAGTTTTAATTTACAAAGGAGCTCTACATTCATGCTTGAGAACCGCAGAACCTTAGCGAACCAATTAATTGGTATCGGTTTTACGCCGTCTCTGATCGAAACGAGTGCTGTCACTAATACGGGTCACAGCTCAAAACCCTGGATAACCGTAAAGCCTAATCACGCTGTTTCCGTTATTTTACGATAACCGGTAAATATGAAACAATGTTTGTTTTTTATTTTTCTTGGTAAAACTACTATTTGTTGTCAACATCTGATCATCCCATCGCCATATTTGTTTTTTTACAAGCTTTTATTTAACTTGCAATGTATGTATGTATTTTTGTTCATTCGGGTGGAATCTTGCAAGTCTAATTTCACCCACTTCCACGTATACCAAATTTCAAGTCGATCCACCAGTGGTCGGATCGACTTGAAATTTGGTATACATTAGTATATTGGATGACAATTCAAGTACAGTCAACAAAAAGTACAGTCACCAACAAAAAGCTTGTATTAAAAATGATTTTTTTAACGAAAACTTATTTTACACATAAAATTCTTATTTGCTGAGCACAAATTAATATTATCAACAAAAGTCTTGTTGATCTATTTAATTCCATTCTACTGTAACGTTAACTGTCAGTTTAATGAAAGCCAAAGTTAACCTCTTGTTGGAAGTATACCCGTCATTGTCAATAACGTCTGAAATGACAAAGACAGCAACAGACTTGGTTTTCAGAAACTGGCCTAAGTGACTTATAGACAATGGGCAGCCTAAACCAATGTATTTAAAAAGCAGGAAATATTCCTGATCCACCTATTTTGAATTAAGGGGATGCGGGTAACTGCGGGCTTACCTAGTTCCAAATAAATATTTGTAACATTAGAATAATTTATGACTCGCAATAATAGTTGTGCCGCATACGTGGGCCGGGTATAATCCTGGTATCTAATAAGATCCAGACTTACTCGTAAACTTATTCGCCGCTAAGTGCTCTTAAATTTTACCGCGCGAATGGATAATTTTCACATAGAAAACTTGCACTTCTGGCGCGCTATGTAGGGTGACAATATCTACAGTTTATGATAAATTTTATTATTGCAATGTCTTCGCAATTAAAACATGTTTTTGTTTTAAATCCAAACTAAAGATCCAATCCAAGATAAACAAATATTACAAAAAAATACATATTACTTAGGTTATTGGTTTGTCCCCGACTGCAATATACCTTATAGCAGTCATGTTGTATTCAAAATTCTATAGATTAAAGAGCTTGTTTTTCTCTTTTCAGTTAATTTTTGTTTTACGCAGTGGGATTTTGTTTCTTTTAATAATTACTATAAACAAAGGCTGCCCAATACACCCAGAGCATTAGCCTAGAATATTGAATAATATAATTAAGTAGTAACACCATTAAATTTTCAGGTCATAATTAAGATTCCCAATAGAGTTTTCGGAAAATTCATCAATAATAGTTGCTGAGCAAAAGAAAATCAAATACGTTGGCGGGCTTCATTTCAGCCCAAGAGCTTAGGTAGACTTTTATTCTATTTTATGTAATGGTTCACCAACATGCATTCACTCTAAACAGAACAATAAATTCAAGTGCAAATATAAAGACGAACCCCCTTATTCATAATCGCTTTTTAACTAAATCAGTGTAATAGTGTGCTCCGTCTCACTCTTTCGATCACCAAATGTCACGTGTCAGATAAAGACTAGAATATTAGCTAATCAACGTTTGATAACTTTATTATGAATAAGGGGGTAAGTGCAACAAGCAATTATATCAACACAATTTTACTTAAAACACAATAAATTTTACTTAAAAATTAAGTAGAATAGGGCATAATATTTTTCCTAAAACCTACGTTTTTTTAAATTCTTTAACAATAAATATGTCTAGCACAGTTTGTGCAAGTAACACCCTAGTCACCCTACTGCACATAATGTTGACAAATGGGGCGCTCAGTCGTGCAGTCGCGTACGATGCGATGCGATAGTGTACTGCGACAATATCTCACCATTTCACACAACTTGTTGCAGAATACGGACGTGACTTACAAACCATTTTATCGAAAAATATGCAACGGAAATTGATTCAGAGAAAACTTCGCACACATTTTATTTTATCACTGATCTCTATGTTACAATGGATTGGCTTGACGAAAATAGTGATCCACCTCAAAGTCAGTCAAAATCAAAGCCATTTATTCAATTTAGGCCCCAGAAGGGCACTTATGAAGGTCAGATTTACTGAAGTTACCACCGGTTCGGAACTCGGCCTTGAACTGAGAAGAATCCGGCAAGAAACTCAGCAAGGTTACATTTTTTAAATATTGTTTTGGACGATCTGACTATGTTTGGCTTTTTTTCCAAAACAAAGATATACCTGAAGTTATACCTGAAGTGAACACGTCCACATACAAATAGTAAAAAAATATAACGAAATTCTATGTAAATTATAAGAAAGCTCTTTTTCCTTATGAAAGATAATTTCAATTTCAATTGACAACAATGAATACTTTGAAAAGTTTACACAGACATTCGTCATACACCGCCCTTTAATCCTAAAATCTGAAACCAGCTAACCAATGCATTACATGCTAGAGTACATGGTGAGTTTATAGGTATACTCAGACTCGGAAAAATTGTTCATCATGCACACAATATTTTATCGTGTATGTCTGGTAATCAAACCTACGACCTGTGGCGTGACGTGGCGGTCAAGGTAACTGTAGTCACCACGCCAAATGACCAGTCATAAAAACTATCGTTTCTCATTTATTTAAATAATTACGTGTCGCATGATAAGACATAGCCTATCCAGCGATATAGAAATCTATGTCTCCCTCAAGATGTCTTGTTGTGCCACTGGAAAAGTAATATAATATGTTTGATTGAGTTAGATTTAGTTTACACAGAGCGTAGTCTTGGTATTGACAAGTTCTTTGATGCACTGTCATTTTCTCCGCTTTTATTACTAACGTTCCTTTTTCTAAAAGTTTCTGAAGAAGGAAGTTACTTAGTAGATATTTTTCTTCCCGATTTTCTTCATACGTCAGGCGTTTTCAAATGATTAAAAACATTAAAATTAAATTCATCATTTCACACAATCATTCATTTCACGCACAGATTATAATCAAAATATGATTTTTGATTAACCTTGACGTTTGTAGTCGTTACAGTCGAACAAAAATGTTCAAAATAAGTTGTACAGCGAGCACCTGCAGGAAAAAATCAGAACAAATAAATACAACTTGTTTTGAACGTGTAACAGCAGTTACCTTTAGAAGTTATGATGGAATGAAAAGTGGTAGAGCAGACGCGTTTTTTCGCTCAACGAGCTGCTCAACTGGGGAAGTACGTCCGTTCACCTGACAGAATATCGCAGCCAAATACCTCAGTGTCTCAGGGCGTCAATAGCACATCGGGGAAGGATGGTAACGCGTGAGTGATGCCCCGGGTTCCCGGGTGTTTCGAGCGCCTGTCTCGAGGTGAGCTTTAGCTTGCCGATTACAGCCGCAGCAAACGAAATGGTATGAATAAAAGTAAGCCTATCTTCATATGGTTTTTGATAAAAATAAAGGACCCAATAGGGTTCGGTATAATACAGGTTTTACTGTATAACGTTAGCGGCAAGCTAAAGCTCACGTCTCGTGACATCTGGCGCCCGAACAAGGACAATAATTGAAATAAGAAAGAGGTCGCATCGTTACACGCTTATATGTCTACATACGCAGCAGCGTAGCCAGACCTATGGATTTATCCGTAGATCTACGGATTTTAGGTCTTGTCTACGGATGGATTTTAGTGGTAAATCTACGGATTTTTGGTCCATCCCCAAACAATAGTATAAAAAAATTTTTTTTTTTTGCGTATAACGAAACTTTACTCCATAAAATATCGTCAGTGTTTCATTTCAAGTCGATTTGATATTTTGCCTGGAGACAATGCCTGTCATACCATAAGTTCACAGGCTAGTATGATTACGATTAGCCTAAAATGAAAAGAACTATTGCGTTGGTTTTAGTTAGGTTTTAGGTGCGTGGACAAAAATACACGTATGTTTCTAGTCTCTTTATGTTATATGTATAGTCAAAAAGCTTTTTAAAAAATCCGTAGATCTACGGATTTTTGTAGAGACAATCTACGAATTTCTACGGATTTTTGAGAGTTGAACTACGGATTTTTAAAAATCTGATATGGCGTCACTTGTCTACGGTAACTGCTTACCACCAGTTGTGTCGTACGCTTGTTTTAGTGGTATAAACTAAATGAAGACACTGAAAATAGTACAGTCACCAACGGTAATAAAGGACTCATTAACAAACACAAAATGCAATAAAAGTAGCCCCTAGTAACGTCAGTGCTTAACACAGTAAATACCAACAGAATAGTATCTCTTGCTATACGATATTCAACCTCAATTCACTTCAACTAAATCCGGCAGCATAGAATATGTTCATATTAAGAAGGTACAAAAAGTGAAATATCACAAAGTTTGTAACTGATGTTCTCGCCGAAAGCTATGTTGGAAGTCCGGCCCTTCACCCAGCCGCTTTATCCCTTAGCCTCCAAACCCTCCACATAGTTTTATGTGGAACTCTTGAATAAAGTAGCATGACAATATCTTCGTGAAATTGATTTTATTATGCAAAGACCGCGATGCCTTTTATGATGTTTATACGATCCTGAGATGCTTAACTATATTAAAAGTAAGAGTACGTCGGTACTTTTATATACACCATGACTTATTATTCGTCTTAGAAACGCAGCCCACTTAATGTACCGAATAGGTACTAATCATTCATATTTTTTTTTTATCACTTGTATATTTAAAAAAAAATAGAATTATCACAAATCGATTTAATAAATTAAAGTTTACGTATAAAATGGTAGAAAATACCAACCCAGCGCACGAGTCGAATATACTGCGCTCGTAACAAGGTGTTTAAAACTACGCCATGCGTCATTTTGACTTTTTTAATGATACAAATGTTACTATTCATTGTGTACATTATGTGGGCTGCGTTTCTAAGACGAATAAAAAGTCACGGTGTATACTATGGTAAGAGCACAGAGTAATGGGTCCGCTTGACTAATGCGTTTTGAAGGCTAAATAGCTTGATTTTATGTAAGAGAAAGACTGGTATGTTGGGCCATCGAGATACCTAGTATTTATCCCAGGAACGCGGTTGAAAACGCAGGGCAGCTTCTATATTATACCTACAATCAGACATAGGGTTACCTATTAAAATCATAATTGTAGCCTTAGAAACCACGGAGAACAGGGGGGAACGGTATTTTTTTGAAGATTTTTAGTTATATGACGACTTAAAATAAAATTGAAAAAAAAAACCTCTTTACGGAACCTCGCACTTATTATATGGTTGCGGGAAAAATATAAAAAGGTATATAGGAGAGCATACGTAACATACAAGGTAAGCTTACAAACAGACATCATTTTTATATGTATAGATAATTTCCAATATGTACGGCCGAAAAAACCACGCAACAAAACGTAACGTAACGAAACATATGAAAGATAACAAAGAAATTGTAATTATAACAGCATTTCTTAACTTTTTCTTTTAAATCTTTCATATCTCTTTTAAACTGGATTTTTTTTAGACCATTGTTACGGCTCATCAAATTGGAAAAGAGCATAAGAACAAAAGTTTCATTTCTCGGGCGTGTGGATATTAATTAAATAGTTTAATTAAATTTTAGAATGGCTATCTGACTGCCGGGAGTCGGCTCGCTCCGTGCTCTATGGCACACATTTTACATTATGGTCTAAGTTATAAGATGTAGCCGGACAAATATTTTTCAACTCATATTTTTTATATTTGATGTCGAATTATTTATTGATATAGCTTCGTACATACAGCTGCATACATAGTTCACACATGGCTATCTGATCCCAAACTAATAGCAGAGCTTATTCTATGGAAACCAGATAACTGATATAACTTTTTGTTTGCACAGACATACATAAATAATTACCAGACTCACAACATGCAGACATGTTCATGCATACAAATGCATGTCTTGGGTGGGAATTGAACCCACAACCTGCGGCGTGATATGTGGAATCTTTTATGTCAGAAGGCTGACTAGCTCTCAGGCGAGTCACCTGACGGTATGTCGCTACAGTCACCTATGGACATCGAACAATTAACCCAAAGAAGCGCAATGACATTCATTTTGGTTGAAATATATTCCGCCAATTTCCCACCGCCGACAATGCGCTCTGATTGGCCAAGCCAAAAACACACGATGATTTGTCCTTACTGTTCAAAATCAGTGACAAATCACTGACTAGTTACGGAATTTGATTGTTCAGTATTACTACTATAAAGGGATATTTCCTCGATGCCTATGGACATAGTTTTTATAGTTATAATAGTAGTATAATGTGTCGCCACTCTCAAATAAAGCTTTCAATTCAATATCCTGTTAAAAAAATTGGGTTTCTTCGTATTTTTTTCTAAGCATGGAAACAAAATCGCTATCTTAGCCACAGCATTCGACATCTTTGGACTATCATTGCTATATTGCATTGTATCTTCAGAGGAAACTTACGATGTAACGGTTACAGCTATGCTATTCTGTATAACAAAATTCGTCACGAATCCTGCGTAGCGACACTAACGAGACATCGAACAGCGGGCTTCTCACGCTATTGCTTAGTTAAAGATAGAGACAGAGCATAGTAACAGCTGCGCTGTGTGCTCGAAGAGGTTGTGACATTTACTTTACGCAGTTCATGAGCAAATTCGCTTCCGCTCCTCCCTTGCACCCGGACCATAGATTAAGAGCCGCAACGTGGCCGGGAGCCGGCGACCCGCGCCATCCGCCATCTTGTAATTAATTAAAAATAAAAATATATTCCTACACACGCGTTTCCTACTGCAGCCACGTTTTCTCCGAAACAGAATTAAATCTTATACAAATTAGGTTTATTTTACTGTAAATAAACTTGTGTCTTGTGTCTTGTGTAGTGATGATATGGCCGAATGTGGTGGACACAGCGTAGAGAGAATTTGGCTCTCAATGGTGCCGATTCTGTTGTAAATCGCACTAAACTAATTTTATTTACATCACATCTCTTTCTTACAAATATTATTGAAAAATGATAGAACATATTTAAGTTGTCAAATTAGTCTTTGCCGTCTTCATTTGCGAGTATTTAGACATAACTGCGATAGATGGCGATTAAAATATTGAAGACAAGCATTGGACTAATTTGACATGACTAAATTTCTTATATCTTTTTCTTATGTTCTTTGTTAGAAAGAGAAATAGTGAGACTAAAATTATTTTAGTTGTAAACAATAAAATCAAGGCCAATGACTACTGTTGGAATACACCGGCTACCATTGAATATACTATGACACCAAAGCATGCTTGGCTACTTTTTAACTTTACCGAGTTAGGTTTATCTGGCAGATACTACATAGACATACCCTACCAAATTGAAAATAAAACGGCCAAGTGCGAGTCAGAATCACACATGGAGGGTATGTACAATATTACTAGCATGGTTACAATCGTCACAGTCTATCGTATGATGAATCTGAAGATCTAATGGTTCCCTTATCATATTTATCATTCAACTCAATAACACCGGATTGAAGTGAATATACACGACAATACACACCACACCAAACTCACACTCAAGCACAAACACATACACACCCCCCCGTACACCTATACCTCTCACATACACACAGCACTAACTCCTCTTCACGTAATATGTATAAATATAAATTTCAGCACTACACTAATTATTATCAATCCTTATCACAACAAAATACAGTAATTGTCTAAGGATCTTTCCAAGTCCAGAGACATTCTCTCACAAAGGAATTCGTAATAAGTCAACTGTATTGTTAGTTTAGTATAATTATTTTGTAACGTATACCTTTTTGAAACATAAATAAATGCTTTATTATTATTAACTAACTCAACTATGGGGAAGAAAGGTTCTCGAGCGGCGAACACACTCACCACGCTGACCATACGGCTCACACTGTCAATAAGTTATCGGATCTCATCTAGAGCCAAGCTACACGCCCTTACTCTACAAGCCCTAACTTCACAAACACTACACACTATAGTCAAAAAAGTAGCTTGGCCGTTTTGCTACTACAAGAACAATCGTATAACAGAAAAGTAATGAACAGAAAATAAATGTGCCGTGGTTTTCCCAAAGGAGTACAGCATGGGGTTCTTCAAGAAGCGTGTGAAGAGGTTTCTTCAGGGTCGGCGCGAGTGATACCCCTGGTATTGCAAGCGTCAATAGGCTACGGTAAACGCTTACCATCAGGCGGGCCGTATGCTTGTTTGCCACCTTAGTGGTATAAAAAAAAAATGTTGCACCTTACGCCCATGTGTCGCTAGCGAAACGGCCAAGGCGTAGAGTTTGTGAAGTTAGGACTAATAGAGTTAGAGCATGTAGAGTTATAACCTTGGCTCTACATGAGATTTGATAACTTTTTGACAGTGCAAGCCATATGGTCTCGTCTTGGCAACATTTTACATGAAAATGTTTTTGGTGGGATTAAACTTTTCTTTTGAGTGTTTACCTCAATAAACATTCCACAGTTCACCTTTCATTGTAAAGACCAGTGCACTTTGTATTAGAACTTTTAATACCAAAGCTACCCAACGTGCTAGACCGAGGCTGGGTCATTTGAAAGTGAACCTTAATGAACTGGCTCTCAAGCAATTTGCGAGTACCGCCCACATGCATTTAACCAGGCATGAAAGACAAAGTACTGATGAGTTTTTATTATTCAACATTGTAATTTAGAAGTATCTTTTTTATTTATTTATTTAGGTTTATCAATTATTGTTACAGTACATACACAATTAAAAAAGACTTATAAATACTAACGGCCTTACTCATAAACGCTATTTAACTAAATCTACTGAATAAATGGTCAAATAAATAACGTCACCTTGCTGACATTGGTGCCGATTCTGTTGTAAATCGCACTAAACTAATTTTAGTCACATCTCATCTCTTTTTTACGAATATTATTGAAAAAGGATAGAACATATTTTAAGTTGTCAAATTAATCTTTGCCGTCTTATTTTGCGTGTATTTAGGCGTAACCGCGATAGATGGCGACTTTTATATTGAAAACAAGCATTGGACTAATTTGACAGGACTAAATTTCTTACATCCTTTTCTTATGTTCTTTGTTAGAAAGAGACATAGTGACATTAAAATTAGTTTAGTTGTGAACAACAGAATCAGGATCGCTGGCTGACATCGCCACATGACTCATCGCGACAGGCAAACTCGCCATAGGCTTGAGTACCTGAGTCCCGCGTGTGTTTTATGTGTGCTTGATCGATTCAAAGTGTACGTGTTGGACCGAAGTCGGACTTGATTTCGACTACACCCGCGCCGAATTCGCCCGCGTTTCATGGTAAACGTGGGCGATATTCGGTCCCTCACACTGTGAGGCGGGGATTACCTTCATTTTCGAAACCTGGCGTCGAGCGATAACACGCCCCGCCCTTCCAACAACACTGAAGCAGCCCCCTACGACGACTCTTCTGCCGTGATGCCTAGACGCCGCGGACAGAAAGCGGGAGGATCCACGCCGCGCGTGTCCGAGCCCCCGCCCCAGCCGCCCCGCCGGATATTCCACTCACCACCGACGAGCCCAGCACCCCTGCCGGCCGCCTCCGCCGTAACAAGCGTAGCAGGCAGCCCCCAAGCGCCCGGTTCATCCACAAGTTGGTCCAATGTTGTGGGGCTCTCCCCGACAGACACAGTCGCGAGCGACCGCAAGTGTCTTGCGTTCCTTCGCGCTACTGGCAAGGTGCCGGAGGGAGTCCTACAATATTTGGCTGACAACTATGCGGATCCCGAACTGCGCCCAGCCGAAGTCAAACAGACGCCGCCTGATGTGTCTCCGGACTCCCCTGTAGAGGTAGACCCAACCCTATCAATGCAGAAAAAACGACGCCCCTCAGTTACCAGCTTTTCAGAGGAGCATGAGGAGAAGCGGGCCTGCCTTAAGGACACCCCTGAAGGCGAGTCGCCCGACTTCTCTACTCCACCTTCCTCGCCCGGGCCCCCGCCTGCGGCGAGCAGTGCACCGCAGACGCCGAGAGAGTGCGAGAGGGGTATATCCCCCCCACCGCACCTCCCCCCCGATGACTCCCCAGCAGAGAGAGAGGGACGGTTAGATGAAAATCCCGTCCCCATATTTACACCTGGAACCGACAGCACCTCCTTCGCGGAGATCGCTAGTCGGCCTCCATCACCACTGATGCCACTGCCAACCCCGTCCGCTGCAGGAGCGAGCGCCCAAACAGGCGCCGCCGCACCCAGCGCTCAGACAAACGCGAGGCCGCCGGGCCCGCGCTTCCCTCCGCTAGTGGTCGAGCGCCTACCGGACTGGGCGCGCCACTTGCGGCTCCTGAAGTCGCAGCTCGGCCACACTCCGAACGCACGCCCCTATGGGAAAGGGGTGCGCTTCATGCCTCAAGACGAAAAGGAGTACTATACCATTTACAGGTATTTGGACATTCTAGGGAGAACCGAACGCATCGCGTGGTTCTCCTATTCGCTGCCGGCTGCTGTCAGCATGAAGGTGGCCATCAAAGGCCTTCCTATGGACACGCCCCCAGATGACATCGCCAAGGAACTCACGGACCTTGGCTACACCCCCGAATATATCAAGGAGATTCGGGGGAGAAGAGGACGGCCCGGCTGTATCTACTTTTTGCAGCTGTGCCGCACAGGCAACTACCGCAGCGTATTCGCGATAGGTGAGTTGTGCTGTATGCCCGGCATCGAAATTGTTGCGTGGCGGGGCAAGAGCGGTCCGGCGCAGTGCCACCGCTGTCAACAATTTCGTCACTCTTCCCAACAATGCCACCGCACTCGTGCCTGTGTTCGGTGCGGCGAGGAGCACCCTGCAAGGGAGTGCCCCCGCCCACTGCAAGAACCCGCCACCTGCGCCAACTGCGGGGGGCCCCATCCTGCCAACAGAGCTGCGTGCCCCGTCAAAAGACGGGAGGCGCGCAACAAGAAGGCAGGCACCGTCGCCCTCACAAGGGATTACACGAAGAAGCCGCGAACGGGGGCGCCAGGCGCCCCCGCTCTCTCCAATGAAACCGACGCCATTCCGCATCTAGCGGGGAAAAAGAGGCGGCGCCGCGGCAGGCGCCGCAGCAAGAGGGGCCCGGACGAGGCCGCACAAACGGCCCCCGCCGCCCCCCAGAATCCAGCCCCCCAGAGGGCCTCAAAGGCCAACACTGCCCCCCCCGCCTCCGTGTACACGGGTGCGAGTGAGAGGGCAGTACGGCCCCCCGCCCCCCAACAACCCAAGGCGGAAGCAGCCAGCAGGGACACCACTGTGGTCATTGAGGCCGCGCTGCTTGTCCTCGGAGAGGTCCTCGAGGCCCTCCGCGCCGGCGCAAACCCCGTCCCGCCCATCATGAATGGGATCGCCAAGCTGGTCACTATGACCAGTGGCGCGCCCCGTGACTGGGCGGTGCCGTCCACCTCAACTGGTGCACACTAGACTCCCCCACCTCCCCTTGCCCAAGAAGTACAACCAAGCCGCCCCCGCTGTCGATCGCTGGCTGGGCCTCCCCAACGGGTCTCACCCGGCCGGTTGATCACGCGGGGGCGTGAAGATGAACAGCCCGGCGAATTCGTCGGTGCGCAGTTCTCCACGTCGTCCAGACAAACCCCAACGCCACGTGTGTATTAACACACGGAGTTTTGAAACCACAATAGTGGGGCCGAAGAGCCCCGGATTTGTTTCCCCGGCCCCTAGAGGGGTTGTGAGATGATCATCACGGAACAGAATCAGGGCCATTGTCAAACAATTTGACGTTATTTAGGTGACCACTTAATCAGCTTATTAGTTAAATAACTTTTTATGAGTAAGGGGGTAAGTGTAAGTGAGTCATTACAGATAAACACCTTTTGCTCATGATTCCTCATACAAAAAAGTTAAAACGAAGTAAAAATTAAAATTAATCCTTTTTTTTTTTAATCGACTAAGTTGGTAAACAAGCATACGGCCCGCCTGATGGTAAGCGGTTACCGTAGCCATATGGACGCTTGCAACACTCGATGCGCTCACGCGTTACCGACCTTTCCCCTGGTGATCTTACTCACGCGCAGGAACACAACTTTACACAACATAAAGTTATTTGGCTGCGGTATTCTGTAAGGTGGAGGTACTTCCCCAGTAGAGCAGCTCTTTGAACGAATAAACACTACGCTCTACCTCTCTTAAACAAACAAAAAATGTTAAGCAATATGGTGGCCTAAAGTGTCACGTTTCCGATGGCGGCGGGTAGCTATACCATAAAGGCTCTATCCTATCCCCTTTGATCCCTTGAAGCCTTTACCATTTATGTCTCAAAGAAAGCTTTCATAACGGAATAAATTGGAAAGTAAAAAGTTTTTAATTTAAAATTTAAGTATCTAGTTTATTGGATTTTAGTTATTTTGTTTTACTGTTCCATTTTATAACAAATTGAAAATGTTTAAATGAGTTTCAATACCCACTCTGTACCGTAGCTACTAACTTGCAACACCGGTAGCGGTATCACTGCCGGTGATTCACTGTGCGTTACAGACCCTACAAAAATGTTATCACACCCAGAAGGGGTTTGAAGTGAGATTGAGTGGAGTCGCTATGCCACCAGCGGACGGAACAAAGCGTAGTGTCATTTGGTACTACACCACTGTTCCCCACACATTGCCAGCCAGCACAGCACTTTTTCGAGGAGTTCTGGCGGCCTCCACGTATTGAATCTTCGAACTTTGGATCCCCACGGTCCCAAGACGCAGAAGGAATAAACAGATAGTTTTCCCAACAGCATATCTGTTTGAATTCTTCACATCCGACCTCCTGCCGTCTCTCGAATAAATACCAACTATACCTTCTACCATATTAAATGTGTAATGGATAATTATTTATTATATTTTGAATAAAACAATTTCTCTCATTATTTGTTACAACGTTTGACAGAAAATATATTAAAAAAACAAACACATAAATCTATTCTAAAATTAAATAAAACAATAAACTCTATTTTTAACTGACTTCAAGAAAAGGAGGAGGTTCTCAATTCGGATGTTTTTTTTTTTTTTTTTTATGTATGTTCGGGCATAGCTCCGTCATATATAGACGGATTTGCAAAATTCTTTTTTTGTTCGAAAGGGGTATATTTTGAAATGGTCCCATATAAATTTCATATAGATCTCATGATGAGTTTCGGAGATAGACAACGGAACTCTTAAAAAAATTACAGCAAATCAGCCGCGATTCCTGCTATCGCATAAATATGCATTGTTTACGCAATCACACAACAAAACATCAGGCCTGTACACTCGAAAATGTTACGCAGATGTATTCAGTATATAATGAAATTAAAAATTCAAAAATAAATTAACTTTTTAACAAAAAAATAAACCGCCTTCAAAGAACACTAAAAAGTATAAAATAACTCTTATCTGACACTGTTTTGAAGTGAGCGAAATCGCATGACGTGTTCTATAGAAAATATTTCGCTGACTTCAAAACAATGTCAGATAAGAGTTATTTTATACTTTTTAGTGTACTTTGAAGGCGGTTTATTTTTTTGTTAAAAAGTTAATTTATCTAAAAGTAAAGTATAAAATAACTCTTATCTGACACTATTTTGAAGTGAGCGAAATCGCATGACGTGTTCTATAGAAAATATTTCGCTGACTTCAAAACAGTGTCAGATAAGAGTTATTTTATACTTTTTAGTGTACTTTGAAGGCGGTTTATTTTTTTGTTAAAAAGTTAATTTATCTAAACTATGCATGACAACATAAAATTCAATAATATTAACTTATAAATCACATTGAGCAGAATACGGTGGTGGTACTTTGTAATACCCATCTGACTGGCTACCACCCCAAGTTGAAAATCTGTCACCAAGCACCTATCGATGTGTTCCGACAGCTGCACTTGAGAGCCAGTTCCTTCTAGGCTTTGTGTGCTCACCATCTTTGGCCATATCATCACTTACCATGGTGAGATTGTGGTCAAACACAGGACTATACAAATTAATAAAAAAAACGTATAATACCAAGTTTCAAGTTAATCTGACCGCGCAGTAAGTTTCTCCCATACAAACTTTAACATCCCCTAAACCCCCTTGTAGGGGTAGTTTTGAAAAACTAATAATGAGGCTAAGTTACAAGTTTATAAACCCAAAAAATAAGATTTTTCATACAAACAAATTTCCCTTTTTTCACCCCCTTAAAGGTAGAATTTCCAAAAATCCTTTATTAGTGGATGCCTATATTATAAAAGTAGGACAGTATTCGTGCGAGCAGTGTCGCAGAAACTACTCTTTGAATATGTCATCATGTCCTCAAATGATTACATTTGGAGTTTAATATATTGCATCTTGAATTAAAAGCAAAGATTCAGAAAATAACCTGGCGACCAAAACTCACATGTTTAAATGATTGTCTGTTTTCTAATCACATTTTTATTTTGTGTTAATCTAAACTAGAATTGTGCTCAGTTCTTCAAAAGTAAGTGCTGTAAACAAAAATGGGCCTAAAATGTGTTCTTGTTCTTGCGAAACCGGAACGCCCTTTTTAATTAAAATCCTTGAGGATGTAGTTTTTGTTAGCAGCTTATTTGATAATAATTAACCCCCTTATTCATAATCGCTTTCTAACTAAATCAGTGTAATAGTGTGCTCCGTCTCACTCTTTCGATCACCAAATGTCACCTGTCAGATAAAGACTTCGGAATTTTAGCTAATCAACGTTTGATAACTTTAGTATGAATATTACTTTATTGGGGGTTTATCATTAGACATAGATGATATTTTAAGTAAGTACCTAATTATTTAAACAATTATCCTGGAGAATTCTATATTCATTTCATCTGCTGCAGTGAGTGTGGATCTTGAGTCTAATTTAATTTCTTCGGCTGGCTTCAGATAAACTTCGTACTCGGATAAAATCATGGACAGTACGATTTTAACATGCAATATACCAACATTAATACCTGCGAATTAAAAAATATCGCATTATATTCGCCTAGATATCGCCAAGGCCTTCGACAGTGTTTGACACAGGATACTTCAATCGAAGGTCCGTCACATGGAGTTCTCGAGAGATTATGTATTTGGATATCCAGATTTCTTACCAATCGGAGCATGAAAGTCGTTGTTGATGGATGCTATATTAAAACAAAGTTCCTATACTCTTTTCATGGAATTCTTCAAAAGAGCAAAAAAGAAATCATCAACGTCGCCTACCTTATGAAAGTCAAATTTAAATATTCCTTTAAACTATTACAGTGCAATTGATAACACAATACCAATACGCAAACATTTTATAAACTTAGTAGTTTTAATAAGAATCAGATATTTACCAACACATTTCTTGGGTCCAGCCCCAAAGGGTATGTAGGCATCAGATATGACTCTGTCTTCACCGAAGCGTTCAGGTTTGAATACTTTGGGCTCATCAAAGAATTGTGGATCGCCGTGCAAACCGTACAGTGAAATATAGATAGGAGTTCCTTTTTCTATAATTAAACCCGTATTGGGTACCTAAAATATTAAAAAAATATAAAATATCTTTAATGGAATATCAAAGGGTAGATTAAGTAATTTTAAATAGGTACTAGTTACCCACGAAAAAAGAACCATTTTAATAACTTTTTCGTACAAAGTTTGATCACATTATTGTTTGTGATGATCAAGATGTATATTACAAATCTTGAGGGCGGTTGCAAGCAAGGCGTTATTACAAAGTACCACGCTATGATTTCCTCTCATTATTTTTCTTCATGAAAGCTCAAGCTCATTATAGAATTTGAGACACTATCCTCGTCACGGCTGACGGTATTTAGGTTCAAAGAAACTTTATTTCTCAAAAGGACATAGTTCACTTCATGAGAATTTACAAAATTTACTTAAATATATTTGACACGTCCAGTAAAAATCTTAATAAAATAACAAAGAAAAAGTAAATAAAAAGTAGACATTAAACAGATAAGTTTTAAAAAAGAAAATCTTAAAAACAATTTGTAAACAAAATAATGATTTTGTGTTTATCAAAGATAAACTATTATATGTTAGAAAAGAATATGTATAAATAAATAAGCTGTCACCAAAAAACTAGAACAAAATAATTGAAAACTGTTTTACAGAAACTTAAACCGACTTCAAAGTACACTAAATATTAAATACTAAGTATTTATCATCACTAACACTAAGATATCATTTAAACTTGAACTTAGTATCTGGTATTAATAGAAAATGTGTTTGGTTTAGTTTGCTAGCATAATAGCGTAAGCTCACATTTGGTTAGCTACAGTCAGACCCAATTTATGAGGAGTGAAATGAAAGAATCCAATAGCAAGTCCTGGCATAAGTGGACCAATTTCATAAACTACTACTGACATCTATATTATTTAATAAAGAACCTTTAAAGACGATTACAGATTCCCCGGCAATAAAAGGAAATTAAATTAAAACCTTGTAATCTTCGATGGTACAGCGATCAATTGTAGATACTGGTGGATGTAATCTGACACCCTCAGCAATGCACTGATCTAAGAATATTATTTTATGAATAGCGTCTATGGTCCATCCATATTTATCAATAGCATTTTTGATATCTTCTCTAGCGAGGTCTTGGTACTTCTTATTTTTAGCCAACTCCATGAGAGTGAATGCTGAGACAGTTGCACTTGATTCAAGACCAGAGAAAAATATTCCTGATTGATAGAAAAGAAAGTCACCTTCGAATTCTGAAATAAAACAATTCATTATTATTTCTAAATGGGTTCCACATTAGCAGTATTATAGAGCGAAGCGTTTCCGTTTCAGCTTGGACAAAAATGCTTTTGTATGAATTCAGCAGGGCTATTTTAAAACGCTCGGATTCGATATCGAAAACGGATTTAAAAACTACCGAGGCGATATTCCGCAATTGCTTTTTTAATTTCCGAATCCGAATATTTTTGATGTACGAAATATTTACGGTAATATCAATTCGATTCATCGAAAAGTTTTCGGAAATTAAAATAGAAATTGCTGAAATTGGCCTCGGTTTTTTTTAATCCGTTTCCGATATCGAATCCGACGTTTTAAAATAGCCCTGCAGATGTCCGAAGAATGTCCGGCTGTACTCCTCTACAGGACGCATTTCTCAACTGATTCTCTTGAAATTTTGTGCGGACGTTCAGTAAGTATGTAATTATGACTTTTTTTGTCGAGTCAGTTTTCGAAGAAAAAAAATCATTATTTATTCATATTATCCAGACTCGCGAGGTCCAGAAATCACAGAGCCACTAGTCTAATTAGACTTTTTTTTTAAGTTGACTAAGTTGGTAAACAAGCATACGGCCCGCCTGATGGTAAGCGGTAAATATAATACTTAAATAGTAGCGGTTACTTAAAAATACTATGTCAATGACAAAACAAATATGACTTTATGATATGAAGCAAATAAATCTCAGTATATCTTCCATTATAAAACATATTTACATCCAGAAATAAATAGAGTAACTTACTGTAAGGAACATCTTGTTCCATGGATCCATTTTTCAACTGAATAATTGAATCAATGTAATCTCCTCTTTTTACACCACTCTCTTGACGAGACTCAACAGCAGTCCAAAATATTTTACGAACGAAAGACGAATCAAATAGCATGGGAGATCCAATTATTTCTACAAGTCCAGGCATGAAAAATACCGTGACTAATGCAACCATTCGTTTGAATGAATGGAAAAAGTCCTTAACTGTATTGAAAAAAAATTACCTATTAGTATTTTTTTATAAATTTACAAATAATATTTAGAAACAATTGTATAAATACTTACGATATTTGCTATAATCAGAATCAGGATAATTGAAAGAATCTGTCTCAGTACCAAGAGCAACATTAGCAATTAGATCAGCTGCGTATTTGTAATTAATGTCCTGAGCATCAAGAACTTTGAATTGATTGCCATCATCAATATTTTTCTTTAAATAATCCATCATGGTTTTGCCAGTTTCCATCATTAAGGCAAACATTTGCTTTAATTTATTTCTAGTAAGTGTTGGAGTTATTTTCCTTCTCAAATATCTACATGCAGGATTTTTCAATCCGAACAAATTTATCATTCCTAAGCTGTCTTTCTGCTGTGCTCCCGCGAAATATCGATCGGGAAAGCTATCAAAGTCACGTATCAATATCTGTTTTATTATTTCCGGGTCTTTCAATAACAGACATGGTTTATGAAAAATATAAAATCCAACGTAAGGTGCGTCTGAAGGCGCCGCACGGTAAATATCTCCCAAGTGATATCCCGGTGAGGTGCGAAACAAAATGCCATTTTTGAAATCGCCAAATATTTTATCTGTACTATTTAGTTGCTGTACACCTCTTCTTTTCCAATAATTTAATTTAAATGAGCAATATATATAAATTATTAATAATAATACTGGCAATATACAATAGATAAGGCTTAGGTTAGGACTTAGAACTTCCATCGTCGTGATAATTGTAAAAAATATTGAAATATTAATATTGATTGTAAAACCTTAATTAAAATGAAGCCAATAAATAAATTGAAATTGATTATTTTGTATCGAGTCGATGTACGGGACGTCTCAGGTGTAATGAAAATATCTGAAAATATACATACAATCAATATAATAATGTAGGAAAACATCTAACCCCCTTATTCATAATAGCTTTTTAACTAAATCAGTGTAATAGTGTGCCCCGTCTCACTCTTTCATCACCAAATGTTACTTGTCAGATAGACTTCGGAATTTTAGCTAATCAACGTTTGATAACTTTATTATGAATAAGGGGGTTATTACTGTTTAACAAAACAATTTAACAAACAAGCACAGAATTATTTTATTCGTTGCAAATAAAATAAAAAGTCTAAGCAGTAATTTAGAGAAAGCATTAATAGGAAATGCTGGTGGCGTTTGTTCCATACAAACGTAATCCACTGTTTCCTCTCTGAATAATGACACTAGAGCAATGATTATTTTACCATGCAATCTGTAGGTACCACTGTATGTCCCTCGATTGTGTTTTCTCCATAAATTAATTATTATAAGAATTAGGAGCCTTCTAAAATCACAAAAACGTACTATTTTTATCGCCCTTATCAGACGTCCAGCGAACAAATTTGACGAATATAAAAAAAAACCTCCAAAAAATCCCTTCTTATTATGATTCTTATATTTTTTTTTAATCCATCCGGTTTTGGATTTGAAAACCGGGGATTACGAAATAGCGATTTCGTCTAATTTAAATAGGTATAATCGGTTCAAGCTGTAGTTGTCTCTATCGCCCTAGGGCGGAATAGCTCGGGTACAGTGCGATAGCAATAGATATGTTAAAAACCTATTTTTTTAATTTCTTGCAGCTATCCTTTCCTCTTAATATACAGGGTGATTTTGAATTACTTAGCTATTTTAAAGGAGTCTACTCATTAATAAAAAATAAAAAATACATGTTTTATTTTTAGATATAATTTTTATAGAAAAAAATTAAGTTATGTCGATCCAAAGTTTTCTCAAAATTACCGAAATCGTTGGTCCTTGAACGATTTAACCTCCGTTGGTCGATCATGCGTTGGTCGTACCGCGCGCCAAAGCGCTACGTCACATAGCTGTCAACAACCGAGAATGTTAGATACTGCCTATGTATGCGAAAACACGAACATCCTCCAAATTAAATATCCTATACATAACTAGGTATTCTTACCCGTTAAAATTTATAAAATGAAGCCACAAAAATACAGTAACTCACTTTTTTTATTAACTCAATTACAAACATACTCATCGTATCACAATTCTAGCATATGCATCGTTGTAACACTTTAAAACTTTAGGGCCAACTTAAGGTTACCTAATTTAAAATCACACTGAACTGAATATTGCAGTTTATTGACAACTTATTATTTGGTTTTAAATAACACACTTCCAGTGATCTGCAACCACAGAGCGCACAGTTGTGTGGGGTGGCGGGCGCCGCGCAGCCTCTTGTGTAAGGCAGAAGCCCTCCATTGATCAAACTGATAGTGTACTCCAGAGAGTTCCATAATTATTCAATTAAATTTAAAAATATTTTGTAACACCCAGAAACGACTGTTGATCTTCTAAAACGTTGCCCTAGCAACCAGTAACCAGAGAATACCTGCGTGCGCAACTCAAAATATTTTTTATCATAATCAGAAATTATTTCAAATAGGTTGACATGAAGTATTAAGCTTAATAACTTTGCGCTATCCTAAGCAAAGGTAATGCACAGACATATAATATTATAAGCAGACAAAGCATTTGCTAAAAATTTTGAAGCCTTACACGTCAAAGAAAGTGTGGTCCTTACAGAGCCAAACTAAGGCCGGTAAAGATTTAATTTACGTACATGAATGACGGGCGGCGGCGGCGGGCGGAGATAATCCATACTAATATTATAAATGCGAAAGTAGCTCTGTTTATTTGTTTATTACGCTTTCACGCCTCAACTACTCAACCGATCATCATGGAATTTGGTATACAGATAGCCTGGTATGGAAAAGGACATAGGCTACTTTTTATCCCGGGAACGCGGGTCAAACCGCGGGGGACATCGAGTAGTCTGTTTTGCACTTATTTTCACGAAAATGAAAGAAAAGTATAATTTAGTAAAGGTTTTATTGAAAGAAAATCAATTCACTCAAAAAATTCAATTCAACATTATTTATTCAAATAGACCTTCGCAGGCACTTATGAACAGTGTGACTCTAATACTCTAATACCGGTTCGAAAGGTTACATTTGCTGAGAAGAGCCGGCAATAAGCTCAGCAATAATTCTTTTCAAAACAAGCTTAGATTCATTACATAGTATTTACATTCTAATCGCACTGACAACAATTGCGTACCCGGCGCGGCGGCAAAACTACAAAGTAGACTGATATGTAAATAAATAGCAAACTTAAGCAGACCAGCCTCCATAACACCACCTGTTCACAAGTATGACGCGTATGGCAGCCATCGCCCTCCTCGCTATATTGGGCGGAAGTGAGTGACCCGTCACACGACGCGGCGGCGCAAAAGCCTTAAGGGCTTATTACACCTTCCTATATTTAGGATCCTAACTAGGATGGTTCTAACTAGGAAGCAGGAAGCTACTTATTACACTACACTATCTTGCTTTCTAACTAGGACGCGGCAAAGAGTATAGCAACTATACTTAAAGCGGGACGGACGACTCGTAGGGATGTAACAAAGGTCGATTTAAAAAAATATAACTATACTTACATCATTGTTCTTCCGATATTTTAAGTTTTTTATTCTCTCAAACCGATCACACAAATTAAAATTTTAATGAATACAAATGAGCTCCTTTGTGTTAAAATAAAACAAAATTGAACTTTATGTAAGTACCAAGTATTAATTTATAAATAATGTAGTACTTTCAATGTACGGATTATTTTTCTATTATTGTTTCTTGATTACTAATGACCTATACATTCATCCCTCAAAATATACGCCAAGACTTTAGAAGGGCCTTATATATTTATTTCAAAACATCGATGTTTTGAAATAATTATATATTGTACGGATTATTTTTCTATTATTGTTTTTTGATTACTAATGACCTATACATTCATCCCTCAAAATATACGCCAAGACTTTAGAAGCCTTATATAATTATTTCAAAACATCGATGTTTTGAAGAACAATGTTACATCCCTAAACGTCCTAAATCGGAGCGACGCGATTACACTTTCCTGTTTAAGGAAGCAGAGCGGTTGGGACCTTCCTATCTCACTACTTAGGACACTAACCGTTCTTTCTGCGATTACACGTTCCTATTTCCTAGTTATGATCCTAAAAATAGGAAGATGTAATAAGTGCTTTAAAGTGAGCAAGACTTACTTAAGTCTGTAATAAATAAATAACAGTTTAAAAAACACGTTTTAAAAAGCCCTAAAAAGCACCTGCACTAAAAAGTGTTAAAAAATTATAAAATTGAATCTAGCAATTTTTGTAATAAAGTTCAATATTTGAATGAAAAGCGTGGGGAGCTTTTCCTTGAAACCCAATAGAATTTCTTATGCATTATCATGAAGAATTTATCATTGAAATTAATTACAAAAATTGCTTACATTTACGCCCTTACGGGATAGACAGAGAATATATTTAGGTTCAATTTTATAATTATTTGACACTTTTTAGTGCAGGGCTTTTTAAAGCGTGTTTTTTTAGTTTTTTTAAACTGTAATTTATTAATAAATTAAAATCATTTATAAATTTTGATTCCCAGCTTTTAGCGCCTCAATATTTTTTATATAAATATCTTGTAAACTTTTCATTATAATTAATATAAACTTGCATGTGAACGGTGCCTTGTTAATTTTTGGATCCAAAGCTGCCAACCTTCTTTGCTATATGGGGATTTTTGGGGGCGAAAAAGTGATTTAGCTTCTGTGATCTAGCTAGATCTCGACTCTGGGACAACACGATTTTCCGAGTTTGCGAGCAAATCTCAGTCACCCAGCAAATCTATATTTTTGACGCTGACCATTTTATGGGTCAAAAATATAGATTTGCATTTTAGTACCCTTTCCTCATAATAATGTAATTTGTAAATAGAAATGTTCTAACATCACGAAAATGCTGCTAGGTAAACATTTTTATTAACTTATTTAATTTTATTCTCCTGTGCTAACCGTACCAATATAGGTATAAGTTTTGAACGTTCCTTAAAAGCTTGTACTTCCCTTCAATCCTCTGTGGTACAAGGGAACTACAGCGCTGTAGGCTGTAGTACAGTCAAGGACATACACGACCGAATAACTTTTTCCTTTTACACTATTGATTGTTAATATGTATGTTGTTTGCCACATTAGTGGTAGATATAAAAAAATTATGCAGGCAGAATCTTTTAACTTATTTTTTATTATTTTTTACTGTTTATAAGCCTGTGTTTGACCTCAATCTCACCATGGTAAGTGATGATGCGGCCGAAGGTGGTAAGCACACAAAGCCTAGAAGGAGCTGGTTCTCAAGTGCAGCTGTCGGAACACACCGAAAGGTGCTTGGCGACAGATTTTCAACTTGAGGATGGTAGCCAGCCAGGCGGGTACTACAAAGTACCCTACCACCGTGCTATGGTTTCCTCACGATGTTTTCCTTCACCGAAAGCTCAAGCTCATTGTAGGATTCGAACCCGGGACCTTCGTCTCGGTATCCGACGTCACTACCACTGAGCTATCATCGCCTTAAAATATTTATACCCGACTGACCCGGAAGGAGGGTTGTGTTTTTCGAGTGTATGTATGTATGTATGTCTATTTCTTTGGCACGCTCTGCAGCCTAAATGGCTTGATGGATTTAAACATATGAGATGTCGTTAGATTTGTCTGTGGGAGTGTCATAGGGTATATTATTTTTCATGGCGTCTACGAATAAAAAGAGGAGGGGTAATAAAAATAAAAATGTCGTTATTATAACAATATGGGTATCAAATGAAATCTTTTAAACAGCCCATACCATATATGTATATATTGTAATACTTTTATGCTACCATTTTGACGTAAACCGAAAAAAAAAACACGTTTAATGCAAGGACAGTAGGTAGGTACTGTGTGGTTACCGTACGTAACTCACAGAGTTGCGATGGTTGTTAGCTTTACTTTACCGTACCGCTCATTTACTTACTAATACATACAACTCATTCATTAATAAAACTAATAAGTCTGAAATAAATTAAATTATTAAAAGAAACAAAAAACCCTTATTTTTTAATTTACGCAGTCGTAAATCAAAAAATAACTGAAAAGGGATAAACAAGCTCTTTAATCTATAGAATTTTGAATATAATTTGAATTTTATAAGGTATTGAAGATTTACACATTCGGTTTTTTTTTATTGTTTCTAATAAGTAAGTATAATAATTTTATTTCAACATTTGAATTTAACAAACAACACCGATAGGTACATACTGATGACCTCGACTGTATTAAATACGTGCAACGTACGAGTGATACTCCTGGTGTCGCAGGCATTCATACGCTACGGCAACCGCTTACTATCAGACTGTTTGTAGTATTTAAGTCGGTTAAAAAAGGGTACTCACATTTTAACAATTTTCCTTCCAATGCCAAAATAATAAATCGTACGATTTATCGCTTGGAGCCAGACTTTTCCGATTTTAATAGATTTAGCTCAAAGCTCTTAGACGACTTAAACATTTTTACGTTTAAAAAATGATACGCTTCGTTGTAAATTTGCCGTATTTAAATCCCACCAAAACAATATTAAGGTGGGGATGGAGTGAGAAAAAGTACACGGATGAATGTAGTGACACATTCGCATATAATTTGCATCTATAGTCAAGCTTATATATGAGTACAAAAAATAATCTAAACTAATATTATAAAGAGGAAAGATTTGATTGTTTGTTTGTTTGTTTGCATTGAATAGGCTCCGAAGCTACTGAACCGATTTAAAAAATTCTTTCACTGTTGGGAAGCTACACTATCCCCGGGTGACATAGGCTATATTATATTTTCAAAAATAGGGATCCTTACTAAAACTCCAATAAACCACCCAAGGTGTAAAAAAATTACCTAAAATATTCATTTCATCGCGTCGCCAAAAGGGTCGCGACAGTATATGTCTAACTATTATAGTTATGCCACAATCACTTATTGTGGCATAACTATAATTCATATATTTTAAATTTTTTATTGAAATTGCGCCGCTAGAAAAAGCTCCTTATTTGTATCTTGGTATTAATCCTTATCAAAATAAATTACTTCATGAATATGAAGACTGCTTCAATACCTTTGTATAACTTATTGAATTATTCAATTCGGACATTCCATTCGAAAGATATCACGAGTTTAAAAATGTAAGATTCTGTAGTGCAATTCTGTTCTTTTTTGACAGCTGACGACGACGACGTCCGTCGTCGCGGTCTATTCTCTATACATTCGTAGTGCGGTGCTACATTTTTCAATTGGTCAATTAATTAATGTTTAATTTTAGGAAGCTCCTATTAAGGTCGTATTATGTATCCATTATAAAAAAACCTGTCACTTTGTGGATCACTTTCATTTATGATAGTTTCTGTGTAATGTTATGATATTTGAAGTAAGTATGAATATACAACAAATTATTTATTATAAAACCAAGACTGTTCTTTGTCGAAATCAGTCAAAAACAAAGGTCCAGTTCAGCAGAGGACATCTCGTGACAGAATATGATGATGATACTAATTTTATAGTGGTTACAGAGTTGGTATACATATTTCAGATATCTGCAGCTCGGATAAGTCATATTATGGGCATCCTTAAATCAGCCAATGATGAAGATATCTTGGAAAAACGTCGTCAAGCTCAACAGTTGAGACTTTTGGCGAGTAATTCTTTAACTATTCTTGTTGAAATAAACATTGATTAAATTGTGCACAGCACTACAAAGTCAATGCATTTTTATTTACTGGAAATGCTAAAATTCTTCCAAATTCTATATAGAAGTCTTTGATATCTGGCTTATTTTTATTATTCCTTATAAAAAAATACCTCGTCAATTTAGTAGTATGTACTTACATACGAGTATGTTATTAAACATTATTCGTGAAAAAATGTTAATTGTTTCAATATTTTCAAAATATGGGCGCTATATCTAGCTTTCTTTTTGTGAAGTTTAAGTCGTAATATTAAGATAAAGTTAAACCAATGAATAGCCTTCATATTAAACCTTTAAAAATGGTATATTCAGTACATTAAAGTTTTACTAAAATATGAAATAAAATTAGCCTTTATCTAGTTTCCATATCATAGGTTTGCTTAGCTTGGGATTACGACTCAGATCATTAAAATAAATGAAATCCACTCGCAGAGCGCAGTTGATGTTTACAATACACCTTCCAGCCCATTTTAATTCTTTTGACCTATTCAAGTATTCAATTGTTTCGACATGCAATAGTCCGGGAGGTACTGATGCATTTTAGGTAGTATTAATATGCCGATCGATGGCCATCTTTTTCAATAGATCTTGAATGACTAATATGTGAACCACGCATCAGCGATGCACCCGCGGTGGGTTTAGGATTGGAAGGTTACGGCAGGGGTAAACTTTTTTTTTTACAAATTCATGCGAGCAGCTGACGCGTGTTCCCCCCTCCACCATGCAGCAGACGATTTTTTTCAGCTCAGTATTATGTCAAATACTTATGAAACAAGTTTGAGCCGGCGTACTATGTCTTTTTTTTTACTGGGAGTGGCTGATGACGGATGTAGAAGACTTGAGCACTTACTTGAGCAGACGGTCGGTTCACTTATTAGTCATATAAGATCAACTATACATTTCAACGTCAGCCGGCTTACTATGACTTTTGTGTTTGCAACGCTACCTCCCGGACTAACCGTCACAACGGAGTCGTCGTCGGTTGCTGTCAAAAACGTTTCAGAATACCAAAGCTGTTCTTTTTTGACAGCTGACGACGACGACGTCCGTCGTCGCGGTCTATTCTCTATACATTCGTAGTGCGGTGCTACATTTTTCAATTGGTCAATTAATTAATGTTTAATTTTAGGAAGCTCCTATTAAGGTCGTATTATGTATCCATTATAAAAAAAACCTGTCACTTTGTGGATCACTTTCATTTATGATAGTTTCTGTGTAATGTTATGATATTTGAAGTAAGTATGTTTTATTACAAATTATTTATTATAAATCCAAGACTGTTCTTTGTCGAAATCAGTCAAAAACAAAGGCCCAGTTCAGCAGAGGACATCTCGTGACAGAATATGATGATGATACTAATTTTATAGTGGTTACAGAGTTGGTATACATATTTCAGATATCTGCAGCTCAGATAAGTCATATTATGGGCATCCTTAAATCAGCTAATGATGAAGATATCTTGGAAAAACGTCGTCAAGCTCAACAGTTGAGACTTTTGGCGAGTAATTCTTAAACTATTCTTGTTGAAATAAACATTGATTAAATTGTGCACAGCACTACAAAGTCAATGCATTTTTATTTACTGGAAATGCTAAAATTCTTCCAAATTCTATATAGAAGTCTTTGATATCTGGCTTATTTTTATTATTCCTTATAAAAAAAATACCTCGTCAATTTAGTAGTATGTACTTACATACGAGTATGTTATTAAACATTATTCGTGAAAAAATGTTAATTGTTTCAATATTTTCAAAATATGGGCGCTATATCTAGCTTTCTTTTTGTGAAGTTTAAGTCGTAATATTAAGATAAAGTTAAACCAATGAATAGCCTTCATATTAAACCTTTAAAATTGGTATATTCAGTACATTAAAGTTTTACTAAAATATGAAATAAAATTAGCCTTTATCTAGTTTCCATATCATAAGTTTGCTTAGCTTGGGATTACGACTCAGATCATTAAAATAAATGAAATCCACTCGCAGAGCGCAGTTGATGTTTACAATACACCTTCCAGCCCATTTTAATTCTTTTGACCTATTCAAGTATTCAATTGTTTCGACATGCAATAGTCCGGGAGGTACTGATGCATTTTAGGTAGTATTAATACGCCGATCGATGGCCATCTTTTTCAATAGATCTTGAATGACTAATATGTGAACCACGCATCAGCGATGCACCCGCGGTGGGTTAAGGATTGGAAGGTTACGGCAGGGGTAAAAATTTTTTTTTACAAATTCATGCGAGCAGCTGACGCGTATTCCCCCCTCCACCATGCAGCAGACGATTTTTTTCAGCTCAGTATTATGTCAAATACTTATGAAACAAGTTTGAGCCGGCGTACTATGTCTTTTTTTTTACTGGGAGTGGCTGATGACGGATGTAGAAGACTTGAGCACTTACTTGAGCAGACGGTCGGTTCACTTATTAGTCATATAAGATCAACTATACATTTCAACGTCAGCCGGCTTACTATGACTTTTGTGTTTGCAACGCTACCTCCCGGACTAACCGTCACAACGGAGTCGTCGTCGGTTGCTGTCAAAAACGTTTCAGAATACCAAAGCTGTATTTGTAAAAAAACTCCTCCGAGACGGCTTGACCGATTCTTATGATATTTTGTGTGTATATTCAGTAGGTCTGAGAATAGGCCAGGGCAGGGCAGGGCAGGGCAGGGCAGGGCAGGGCAGGGTAGGGTAGGGCAGGGCAGGGCAGAGCAGGGCAGGGTAGGGTACAGCGCGAAAATCTATCGACACCTCATTACGACATTGCACCCGTGCGAAGCCGGGGCAAGTCGCTAGTAATCTATAAATCAAAAACTATGTGGTGCGTCCATACTAGGTACGCGAAGCGAGCACGAGCATGAGCCGAGCCTCGAACGAACAGGATTTGTTCGTTGCTCGCAATTTCAAGCGTGGACGTACCTTCAACGACATACAATGAGCGCGATGCGAATCCCTGTGTTCGAGAAAAAACTGACAATCGGGCGGAGCGCAGCGCAGTCGAGCACGCTACGAATGCTCGTGGCTCGGCTCGCAAGCCCGTCCACGCTACGCGAATGGTGCTCGCAGTGTGCTCGTTCGTGGATCGGCTCGTGCTCGGTTCGCCAAGCATGGACGCACCATTAGGTTTTATAAAATACTAGCTTTCCACCCCGCGATCCTCTCTCTCTATTATCCTCTTAGGGGTTCAATTTTAAAAACTTTTCTTTATTCTATGTCTACGTACCTAGTATAAAATCCTCCTTCCGTCTTTGACAATAAAAGAAAACACAATAATTAGATTCTATCGCTACTCATTATCACTATCATAGGGTGATTTACTTTCAATTCAATTCAATAGAATTCAATTCAATTCTATCTAAAATTAGTTTTAATTAAATGTTTTTTGTTACGATTGTACTGCCTTGAAGAAAATAAGTAATGTGGAAAAATAGGAATTTGTAAATGTAATAATATAGAAATATTATAATTGCGGAAAATTAGGAATATGAAAAAATAAGAAATTGGATTTTTTAGAATGTGGACAATATAGGAATATGGAAAATATGTAAGTCGGAAAATAGCCCTGACACCGATTTTCGTCCAGTTTCTGAGAAGAAAATTATCGAAACTTTACATGACTGACAGGCTGTCAATCTCCATTCAATGCGGCTACAGTTTCTGTGGTCACCAGTTGACGCCACTAGCGAATAAGGTCCTGTCGATGTCGTTGATAAATATTTTTATGGCGACAAAGCCAATTTAATTGATAATAACCAAATAAATAAAATATCGATTATACCTCACTCGAGAATAAAAGTCTCGATTGTCATATCGAACTAATATTACAATACTGTCGTAACTCAAAATATGTAAAATTTGAGATAACATCATATTTAAATTCAATTCCCTACACGTCAATAATACCATCATTAGAATAATGCAAGAAACAAATAAGAGATGGCGCCTTGAGTCATTATTCATGATTGACCGACTGTCGTAATCCGCCTCCCAATATCGCATCATCTTTAGTTCCGATCTAAATTCGGTTGGCAGAGACGTGCCGCTTTGCGTTTTAGACCTCATTAATTCGAATTGGAACGTTATTACTGAATCAGGTATGTAAAAGTTAAACTATTAATTCGAGTTAATACATTATATTTGATTTAAACCTAAAGATGAACTTGGTGTATTTCTAGTTGTTACACTATTATTGATTCACAAAAATGAGATTGAGAATAATATTTTTAATTATTTCATTCTTGAAGCGCTCGTGGTGTAGCATACTAATAATAATATAATGTTACTATTTTGATGCTATTATACAAATTAAAGCGATTAATTTTGTGCACTTTTTGCTTGAATATCAACTGTCAGTCGTTTATTATTTCAGCTTGTAGTTTCCAGAAATGTTTTGTAAAACAATGATTATTCAAGAAATTTGTGTTGCTTGGGTGGGTGGGAAAATTATGTAGAAATTATAGTACAAAACATATTACATCATCTTTTTTATACACAAAGTCCATCCATGCAGCAGAGGGTCAAACAAAGAAAATCAAAACGTTCGAATAAAGAAACTGAGAGGTCTGAGAACTGATTGCAAAAAACTTTACATTATGTATTTATTTATGCATATTTAATTTCGTTAAATAATAAGTTTTCTGTGGGAACTAAACAACAGAAACGATGACGATGATATGTCTAAATTATTTTTAATATTGTTGTTTAAAATATAGAAACTTAGCTAGACTTAGGCCCACTTACGTCACTTTGGGTTAATATTAAAACTATTTAATCCGAATTTACATCACCCAGTACGTAATTTTAACCCAGCTTTTGTGAAAATGACGCACGGGTAAAATGCTTAAAATGTTTACCCGGGTTTACATGTTTACACGATACACGGTCATGACACTTGCCCGCCGCATAATTAGCTCATAACAAACTCATTTGCCGACCTGATTATTTTTATAATTATATTATAAAAATAATCAGGTATTATATATTAGGTATATTAGTAGGTACGTAAAGAGAAATCTTTGGATCCCTTTTTTAGACTATAGCTTTTATGGAGAAGAAGTGCACACAGCTAATATTTTTATATAATAATGCATTAGAAATACTTAAAATTAATTAAAAAATTACATTACACTCACTTTGACCCATACACACGTCAAACTGAGAAGAATGTCAATATTTTTTTTTGCAATTAATTACTAAACTAGGTGAAAATTTATTAACTTTGTTGTTGTCGGTATTTAATAATTTTTCCGCAGTTGGTGGCAGCTCACAATAACGTCATTAAAATTCAAGTTTAATTTATTTTTTACATGATATAGGAGCGTTTTAAGATGTTTTGAGCAGTAATAAATTATGTGTGTGTATAGGCCAGAAGCATTAATGTTTCATTGTTCTCTTTTGCAATGGAATATATTCTTCGCAAAATGTTAATATATTTTTCATGTTTTTGTATTGACCACAGACTAGGGTTTCGTTCCCGGTTCCCGGGAATCGGGAATTCCCGGGAAATACTTCGATCCCGAAGTCGGGATTTTTTTTGCGATTTCTCGGGAATTCCCGGGAATTTCTTTATGAGATTGAATGCTCTAAAACACCTGCAAATATTGGTCGAAATTAACGAAAAACCTTTGAACACAAAGATGTTGCATACATTCTTAATACAAATGTCTACATCCACCGAAATCGAAAAATTGAACTACAAGCTTAAGATTATTCGCTGAAAGGAACTGTAGGAAGTGTGTATTTACAGAGATAACGTTGTTTTCTTTGAAAAATTTCAAGTTCTCCGAAAATACACATAAAAATTTTTTGTTTGTTACCTATCAAAAGTCAAAGTCAAAGTCAAAGTCAAAGCCATTTATTCAATTTAGGCCCCAGAAGGGCACTTATGAAGGTCAAATTTACTGAAGTTACCACCGGTTCGGAACTCGGCCTTCAACTGAGAAGAATCCGGCAAGAAACTCAGCAAGGTTACATTTTTTATATATTTTTTGAACAATCTGACTATGTTTGGCTTTTTTTCCCCAAATAATAAAAAATAAAAAAGATATACCTAAGCATAGATACAGACGAAAAAAGAACAAGAAAATAAATAAAAAATAATAACCTTAAAAATACAAAACACACAATTATTGACCTACTGGCTTTTGTATAAGTATGAGCAAGGTGCACTTGTGCAGAGTGCAGCTACCTACTTCCAGACATCTTTATCTTCAATATAATCGGCTACTTTATAATAAGCTCTTTCTTTCAGAACTTTTTTTATATGTGATTTAAATTTAAAATCAGTCATCTTGGTCACCGCAAGTGGTATTTTGTTATAACAGCGCACACTATTGCCAAGAAATGACTTACGAACTTTAGCTAGTCTAAAATACGGAACAACTAATTTCTCTTTTTGTCTTGTATTGATATTATGAGTCTCCATTTTTGTTTTATACATTTCTTTGTTTTTACGTATGTACATTATATTTTCATAGATATAAAGTGATGGTACGGTCATAACGTTTATTTCCTTAAATAATTCCTTTAATGATTCACGAGCACCCATACTATAAATTGCACGAATTGCTCTTTTTTGTAATATAAAAAAACGTAAATTAAACGTAAAAGTCAAACGTAATTTAATTTAATTACCTATTTGTGTCTCACAAAAACAAGTAGAAAATTAAAGATTATCACATCAATCTACAGGTGATAGTTACTATGGGTGGTTTCTAAAATGCCGATCTTAGAGAAAAATTCTGAATGAGCTTAATTTTGAAGAAAATTAAAATTTCATTAATATTTTTTTAAATTATTTTTTAATCAAAAAATCTACTTAAAAAAATACAAGTTTGTCTTTTTACTCACAAGTGTGTTGAAAAACGTCGTGTTACACGCGTGTGCATTGATCATTACACTCTCGGCTTAATAGGTACCGCCTTGTGTGTGATTTTTTTTTATTTTTTTATACTACTTAGGTAGCAAACAAGCATACGGCCCGCCTGATGGTAAGCGGTTACCGCAGCCTATGGACGCTTGCATCACCAGGGGTGTTACTCGCGCGTTGCCGACCCTGCAGAAATCTCTTCACACCCTTTTTGAAGAACCCCATGCTGTACTTCATTGGGAAAACCACAGCAGGGAGCTCATTCCACAATCTGAGCGTCCGCAGAAGAAAGCTCCTTTGAGACCGCACAGTTCGAAACAATTCTGGTTTCAATATGTGAGGATGGACTCCCTGTCGATGGTGAGAGTTGCGATGGTAGAAGGTGGCCGTGGGCATCATGTTAAACAATTCTTCAGAACACTGTCCGTTGTACAAGCGGTAGAACACACATAAGGAGGCAAAGTCTCTCCTCAGACTGAGGGGCTCTAAACCGCTTGTGAGCTCGGGATCGTTGACAATTCTAGCAGCACGTCGCTGTACCGAGTCTAAAGGCCCAAGCTGGTATCCAGGTGCCCCCGCCCACAAATGACAGTAGTACTCCATATGAGGCCGGACTTGCGACTTATAAAAATGCAGCTTTTGCTCCGATGTGAAGTACTGCCTCGCTTTGTTGAGCACTCCGAGCTTTTTGGATGCCAGCTTAAGGCGGCCCTCTGTGGCCGGCGCAACTTCGATGCAAGCATAGTCTAAAAGCTTGTTGTTTCATCCAACGTAATGTTTGACTGTGAAAAAAGAGAGACAGCATCATAGCCATCGATTATCAGTCGGTAAATTCCGCTGATCACTCGCGCCGGCTTCGCTAGGTCGTCATTCATGATTTCGCATTCATAAAACTTGTACCAGGAGTATACTTCTTGTGAAAAAATCTTACAAGTTTGTGAAAAAAAAGTTAGTTATTTAGAATCTCCAATACATTTGCAAGCCTGGTATCTTAACGTTTTCTTTACTTTTACAATTTATAGGTACATTAGATATGGCCAAAGTACAGGCTAAAACGCTGTTTTTCGGAGGCTTTGACTGAATTTGTTTCACACTTTTTTTAAATTACGCCTAGATAGATACACGGCTAGATATAGTGCAAAAGATACTAATTTGTTCAAAACATCTAACGAAAAATGTTGAACAACGCCATAATAAGTACAGAGGTTTTGTATAAAAAGTATGACGAATTGAGTCCTCTTAAGTGATTACTTTGCACACATGTCGCATAATGTACTATTATCTACTTTTGAGACAAATAAATTGCTAATTTAAGTAAATTACGTGTTTTACTTGACTTTTTATACGTTAAAATAACAAAACTAACATCTTTTCAAAATTTCCCGGGAATCGGGAATTCCCGG
Organism: Polyploca ridens; assembly: GCA_951394255.1. NCBI lineage: Eukaryota > Metazoa > Arthropoda > Insecta > Lepidoptera > Drepanidae > Polyploca > Polyploca ridens. The sequence goes on from OX596245.1 coordinate 2,157,922, forward strand.
GAAATCATTTTTTTCATTCCCGGGTCCCGGGAATGGAAATAGGCCGGGAAAAACGAAACCCTACCACAGACCTATAAGAAGTTCAGACGGAACACGCGGCCCGTATAAATAATAATACATAATACACCCTCACATATGCATAAAAACTGCTCAGCCCTAACACTACACTTGCGCATTTATCCATAGAAAAGTGGCTTCAGTTCGCCAATGGCAGGTTTTAACAAGAATTTGAAGGTCTTTGAATTTGTCGTTTTAAATTCGAAAAATCCTTAAATTCTCCTTACTTCATGTTTTAATTTAATAAAAATACTACATGTCCAACGCGGTTTCACCCAAGTTAGACAGGAGTCGGACTCGCACACGGAGGGTTACGTACTACATTAACTAACTCAACTATGCTATGAAACAAAAAACGCCAAAAAAGCATTGAGCTATTATAACTATAGAGAAGACGCCACACATCACAACTATGTTCCGTTCAAGTGAGGCCGTCCGGCCACACTTGTTGTTGTAGAACTATGAACGAAACCCATAAGCGCCGTGAAAAATCTTGGTGTTTGCGAGGAAAATACTCCTAAAAGCATTCTGATAGCGCTACGTGTTTCTACTGTCTGCTTAAACGACTAATTATTATTTCACGCTAAAGAGAACTTTAGTTGACTCTAAAAAAATGGGACATAACCTTTGCTTATGATAACTTCTCTATACGTAGTAATAATAGCTCAATGCAAAAAAGACACATTTTCTACAAATTCCATTTTTTATTATTATCGTTGACGGACGGATGGACGGACAGCGGAGTCTTAGAAATAGTGTCCCCTTTGGCACCCTTGGTGTATGGAACCCTAAAAAGTAGCATATACTCAGGACAGGACTCATTATACTGAAGCTTCCTAGAACTGTTAAGAACCGGATCAGTAGATCCGGGAAATACCCTCCACATACACATAAACTCACAAAATCCCTTCTCTTTATAACTATAGATTTATTTATTACTTTTCGATTTGATTTACAACAATAATTTCAAAACTACCCTCAATAATAAAAATTATAATTTTGCCACGTTATTGTTATCTATAACAAGGAATTTGCCAGCATTTGCAAATTAATTACATGGCACACCGCCCGGTGACAAGGTTATTAATGAGTCCATTGTAAATCCCTGGCTGTGGTGGGTTACAACCAGACATAAACGGATATAATTATTGGTAAATTGATACTGCGTTGATAATCTCACTGTACCCAATAGCCTATAATTCGCAAATGCTTGGTTAATCTTGGATTGTAGCTGTTTGAGATCGGTTTAAGCACAGTTTCCCAAACGCTTGGCTGATTCTGAGCACTGTTTGAGATCGGTAGCACAGTAGATTGAAGAGCAGTATAACGACTTTTTTTTTTATGTGTGTAATGTACCACTAAGTGGCAAACAAGCATACGGCCCGCCTGATGTTAAGCGGTTACCGTAGCCTATGGACGCTTGCAACACCAGGGGTATCACTTGCGTGTTGCCGACCCTGCAGAAATCTCTTCACACCCTTTTTGAAGAACCCCATGCTGTACTCCATTGGGAAAACCACGGCGGGGATCCATCCTCACACACTGGTTTCAGTGTGTGAGGATGGACTCCCCGTCGATGGCGAGAGTTGCGATGGTGGAAGGTAACCGTAGGCATCAAGTCGAACAATTCCTTAGAACACTCTCCGTTGTACAAGCGGTAGAACACACATAAGGAGGCAAAGTCTCTCCTTAGACTGAGGGGATCTAAACCGCTTGTGAGCTCGGGATCGTCAACGATTCTGACGGCACGTCGCTGAACCGAGTCTAAAGGCCCAAGCTGGTATCCAGGACGACTTCATGAAACACGCCTCATACCTAAGTATCTTGAATTCTCGGTATTCGATACGCATCAGCGAAAAATGAGAGAAAATGGCGTCTTCGTAATTGTCAGAATAGCCTAACTTGATTTACATTCGAAAAAAGTACGAGTTCGAACTTTATTTGTGTGGCTGAGAATTGGGTCCCAGTTGCGTGTGCTCCACAGTTACGTACGGATGCTCTCGTATATTTATTGACTAGCTGTCCCCCTCGGTTTCGCTCGCGTTCCAGGGATAAAACGCAGCCTATAATATACATACTCAGCGATAATTAATGTAGCTTCCTATTAATGAAATAATTTTCCGAATCCGACTGGTATTCCAAAATTCAAAAGTTCAAAATCATTTATTCAAATAGACCTTCGCAGGCACTGAAAAGTCTGACTCTAATACTCTAATACCGGTTCGGAAGGTTGCATTTGCTGAGAAGATCCGGCAATAAACTCAGCAATTACTCTTTACAAAACAAGCTTAGATTCATTACATAATATTTACATTCTAATCGCACTGACAACAGTTGCGTGCCCCGGGCGCGGCGGCAAAACTACAAAGTAGACTGAATCTATATTTAATAAGTAAATAAATAAATGGCAAACTTAAGCAGACAAGCAGCACCTGTTCACAAGTATGACGCGTGTGGCAGCCATATTCTATAGATTAGCCCGTTTAAACAAAAAAAAACTAGTAGCGAGGTCTATCAGCTACTGAGAAACTATGTGCAACGATGGGGTTGACATGTCCGTGTGGACAAAAATCCCAAATAATAGATCTTCCCTTTTAAATGGAGGTGTCATCCACCTTGCACCTCCATAAACTCTTCCGCTTTATCATAATAATATTAGTACTTACTAGCTCTCCCCCGCGGTTTTACTCGCGTTCAGCGCTATTGCACGTTTGACTACACAGCACAGCGAAGGTGATTATCTCAAAGACACTGTCGAGACGTTATACTGCTACTGTTACTTGCTCCTCTTACATAAGCTGCACTGCTTTCATACTTATACAGGGTGCACATTTTAGATGGGTCAGGGCAAACTACCTTTAAGGTTCCGGTTCGGAGCCCACCACAGGCAGCAGTAGCAGGTGACACTGACCGCGACACTACTGGTTTCTATGTATTACTATGAAATACCTTCCGTAGCTAGCGATACATCGCGCGGCGTCACCTAATACATAGGAACAAAAGAGAAAGAGTAGTGTCGCAGAGACAGTGTTGCGGCGACAGTGTCGCCTGCAGTCGGCTGCGAACCGGCACCTTTAGGGTTGACTATTCCAAACTTTTTGAGTTATTTCTATCAGCATGTATTTATTTTCGAAATCTGAAAAGGATAGCAATAACTCGAAAAATAAGAGAAAGTCTCCTAAGACCATATTTGCATGGCTTTAACCCTTAAGGTAGCTGCCCTCACTGACCTATCTTAAACTTCCATTCTGTACCGCTTATAAATAATTTAAAAGACAAACATACATACAGTAACTAGTAAGCATGTTCCAGTGATAAACTCACGCTTCAATGTGAGTTATATCATTGGTTATATCCACATGGCACTAAATTATTAGAACCCGCTTGGGTACCGGCCGCAAATTTGTCACACGATGTATATTGATAAATGAATACGTACCCACAGCTAGGCTATTGCGTGTTTATGTGGTTTCACTTTATATATTTAGGATGCCGAGCCTTGCGGGTTTACATATGTTATACCTTTGTAAAAACAAGAGAACATCGTTCGAGTTTGAATCCTGAGCGCAGAGAGGGATTCAAACAAGAAACAAAACATTATGTTCTCGTATGATACATACAACTATTCAACAAAGCTACTGAAGTTACCACCAGTTCGTAAGTCGGCCTTTAACTGGAAAGAACGGGCAACAAATCAGCAAGGTTACAGCTTTTATACAGGTGTCCCAATACTCAACTTCAAGCGGGTACCGGGCGTTTTTTTCACAATTTTCTTTGTTTGATTTATGACTGCGATTGATATCATGATTATTATGGATTAGGTTGATAAAAAAAACACTGCCAAATTGAGAAAATTTTAGTTCGCTGTGCCCAAAGGCTTTTATCACTTAACTACGTGACATAGATTTTTTCTCCTTTGCTTACCAGAGCTGGTATAGACTAGCCTTTTTACCCGGTATTCTGTATATCTAGTTTGGGATGAGCCGTCAGATTTAATAAAGATAAAGATTTATTCAGGTATATCTTGGAATCATGGCCCAAGATGAAGATCTGTCGACAAATACGTCAGATGCACTTGAAAGCAAATATAAGCAGTATGCGTTTCGTTTACCACAATCACCAAGCAATATATTTTGATCTTGATTGTAGTGAAATTCTAGATTATGTATTTTATATATTATCTGGGGGCACGGAAGTGCCCCCCGCCAAGACAGCCAAGCGAAGCGAAAGGGCACTACCTAGCTTCTCTCGAAGTGCTTCGTCGTTTTTTAAACCCTCATAACTTGGGTTTTGATTATACCAGACAAACAAAATTCTCAGGATATGATGTCAATAGTGAACTTATTAAACATATTAAGTTTCAATAACATAGCTCTTATACTTTAGATTTTATTGATATCTAAAAAACCCCGATTTCGTCACCGACTCACTGATGATCATCAAAATAGAGTACTTCCTGAAGTCCTAGAAAGCGGAAATTTGGTATGTAAGTTTGTATTAGTACACAAACAACAAAAAAATTATAAAACTTGGAAAATAAAAAAATTAAAAACATAAGTAACTTACAAAAAGAAGTGAAATCACACCAAAAAATTTTTTATGTAAAATGTTGCCAAGACATATTATGGCTCGCACTGTCAAAAAGTGATCAGATCTCATGTAGAGCCAAGCTTATAACTCTACATGCACTTACTCTACAAGCCCTAACTTCACAAACTCTACACACCGAATTCAAAATATGTAGCTTAGCCGTTTCACTACTACAAGAACTATTGAATAACAAAAAAGTAATGAACAGTGAATACTTTATTCACCTTACTCCCATTTGACGGTAGCGAATCAGCCAAGCCACATATTTTGACTAAGGTGTAGAGTTTGTGAAGTTAGGGCTTGTAGAGTAAGTGCATGTAGAGTTATAAGCTTGGCTCTACATGAGATCTAATCACTTTTTGTCTAACAATAGGTTTTTAACATTGCTGTCGCACTGTGCCCGAGCTATCCCGCCCGAGAGCGATAGAGACAACTACAGCTTGGACCGATTATACCTATTTAAATTAGACGAAATCGCTATTTCGTAATCCCCGGTTTTCTCCTCAAAAACTGGAACGATTTAAAAAAAAACAAGAATCCTTTGTTTTTTTATATTCATCAATATTTTTCGCTGGACGTCTGATAAGCGCGTTAAAAATGGTAAGTTTCTGTGATTTTAGAAGGCTCCTAATTCTTATAGTAATTAATTTATGGAGAAAAACACAACCGAGAGACATACAGTGGTACCTACAGATTACATGGAAAAATAACCATTGCTCTAGTGTCATTATCCAGAGAGGAAACTGACGTTTGTATGGAAAAACGCCACCAGCATTTCCTCTTAACTATACAAAAAAGTGAAAGGTAAGTAAGGATGATGTACTGGCCTCAAATAAGTCTATCTTTGTGAACTCACATGGGACCGTTCGCGTTCTCGACTGAACGAGCACATAAAGGATAATTTAACCGCAAACAAGTCAGGCCTTTGATGTCTACGTATACGCCTTTACGAATTTTAAAACTAGGGAGCAGGGTTGACAGTGTTCAGTTTTTTGCATAACTTTTCGGGGCTTTTTGTCGCTTGTAAGACAATTTTGTTCTGTGTGCTGTTTGCTGTGATCCGGTGGTTTATTTCTCTCTTTATGGGAGACAACGAAAAAGTTCAGGAATCTTCAATATTTTCAACATTCACAATGCCTCGAGTAATTAGTAAGTCTATCTTTTCAGTACCCCGAGTATAAAGAATTGACATTGATTTTCTACATATCGATGTTGGCAACCCTAATCGGTAGCTGTATTCAGACCTGAAGAATTTTTACGATATGCAGATCAGTATGTTTGATCACAGACTGACTGGATTCAGTATTTGGCTTGTTGGTAAAAAAAATATTGACGAACATTGGCCACACACTCCTCCCACTTTCATGATGCGAAAAGCAAAACAGCATTTCGTGGGTCTACGCTACGCGAACCGAGCACGAGCCTAGCGCACATGGAGCAAGAATTCGCGTAGAGAAGACGGACTTGCAAACGTCGAACGAGCGATTGACTCCCGCTCGACTGCGCTCCGCCAATTGACATTTTTTTTTACGAACACAGGGATTCGCATCTCTCTCGTGTTGTAAGTCTACACTTGACATCGCGACTAATCGCGAGCGATGAACGAAGAGCGGCTCGGCTCGTGTTCGGTTCGCGTAGCATAGACGCACGAAATGCGGTTTTGCTACGAGCTACGAGCCGAGCCACCTCGCGATGTCAAGTGTTGAACCTACAACGAGCACGATGCGAATCCCTGTATTCGTGAAAAAACTGACAATCGGGTGGAGCGCAGACGAATGCTCGTTCGAGGCTCGCAAGTCCGTCCACGCTACGCGAACAACGAACGAATCCTGTTCGTGCGTGGCTCCGCTCGTGCTCGCTTCGCGTAGCATGGACGCACTAATACGTTCACAGTATTTTGTATTGTATTTTCCCAAAGTTTTTTTTTTAAAGATGAGGTTCTCCATCGATCGCGTATGGATGTGTATGTGTGGGAGTTCATTTTTAAATGAAAGTTAGTGTTACGTTATTTAGTATCAACAAAATACAAAGCTGGCAGCGTGTTTTTTTTGTATATCCCTTTAGTAAGCTCTACTAAAGTCATATTGTATGTTTAGCTGCAGACAGTACATTTAACATCTAGTTTTTATACAGCGTAGAGCACTGTTTCTCAAAGAGGGATTATGACCCCTAAGGGTATGTTTGTCCAATATTATTATTCCCGTATATTACTCATTATATAATTTAAGTTGTAACAAAATGGAATATAACAAAGTATTCAAAAATTAACTAAGAGTCCAAATAGTTTAAAATAATTAATCACTAATCATTTAAAGCGTTTGGCTTTGTTTTATGAAAACTCACAAAGGTATTTTGAGACGATTTTGACTAACGTTTATAAAATTCATACACTTATTAGGTCTTTTAAATGGTCACGAATACAAATAAAGCCATTTAAAAGACGATACGAAAATGAATTTTAGGGATTTGTATGGGAACAATAACAAGTTATATACTGATATTTTTAGATATAGATAAATGGATATCCTGTTGTAAAAACTAATTTTTTTATACGTCAAAGTCGGTAAACAAACTTTAACGATGGTAAGCGGTTACCGTAGCCATATGGACGCTTGCAACATACGAAGCATTCACGCGTTACCGACCTTTTCCCCTTCCCCTATTAGCTCTGGCGACCGACTCACGCGCAGGAACACATCTTTACGCAACAAATAACGTTGAAAACACTCCAATGAAAAAATACGTACTTACATGTGAAACGTATAAATATGTGCACTATTTCATATTATTCACCATACCTGCCTATAACATAACTTTTCTAGTTTTATTTGCACGACCGTAATTATTTTCAGTAAAATACGAAATCATACATAAGCACTCGGGTTGATATGGGTTTATTATATAAACGAAAATATAATTTACGCACGACTATGCTATTGACTATGCGTCTCTTTCTCGCAAAGTGTCATACGGATTGTCATTATTCCGTTTCCATGCAGGTCTAGTTAGCGAAATTATAAGTCTATGGTCGCGACACTAAAAAGGTTGAGAAACAATGACATGAACTAAAAGATGACCGAGCATTATGTATGGCGATTTAACTCCTAGACTTCAATAAACTGAAATAATTTGCGCTGAATCGACTGTCACGAGCTTTTTGTGATATTTTATCATCTTGGTTTATGTGTATAACTTGTCATTTTCAGTTTTTGATGAGCTTATATGATTGGAATTCGCTTCGTATTATTTTTACCACTTTATTGAAAATGTTCATAATAAGTGTTATATTTTATATTTGAACTGTATATGTACTCTTCCGCGGACGCTCGGACTGTGGAATGAGCTCCCCGCCGTGGTTTTCCCAATGGAGTACAGCATGGGGTTCTTCAAAAAGGGTGTGAAGAGGTTTCTTCAGGGTCGGCAACGCGCGAGTGATACCCCTGGTGTTGCAAGCGTCCATAGGCTACGGTAACTGCTTACCATCAGGCAGGCCGTATGCTTGTTTGCCACCTAAGAGGAATAAAAAAAAAAAAAAACTCTATGAATTATATGGAATTCCCTTGTCGGTTCGGTGAAACACTATAACAAACAAAACCATAATAATTACCGAAATTGCTCACAAAAGCTGAAACAGACGCTTCGCACACGCTCGGTCAACTAATAACATTAATAAAAAAAATCTTTACTAATATTATAAACGTGAAAGTTAGTATTTATGGATGTTTGTTACCCTTTCACGCAAAAACTACAAAACGGATTTGGATGAAATTTGGCACACAGATAGAATATTTTCTGGATTAACACATAGGATACTTTTTATCCCGGGAAAACATACGATCCTCTGGAATGCGGGTAAAACCGCGCGGGACAGCTAGTACATACATAAAAGAACAAGGGATTCTTATATTGTAGAGAAGAAAGGAAAATATTTTCCTGATGGGGCGGAAAGCTAGATAATGTTACCGATTCTGTGGTAAATCGCACTAAACTCATTTTAATCAAAATCAAAAGTCATTTAGTCAGTTTAGGCCCTAGTAAGGCACTTATGAACGTTACATTGGTACATACAGTTGAATTTGCCACCGGTTCGGAATACACTTAAACTGAGAAGACTAATCACATCACATCTGTTTCTTACACACATAATTGAAAAGGGCTAGAATCTAGAATATATTTAAAACTGTCAAATTAATCTTTGTCGTTTTCATTTGCGGGTAAATAGAAGTAACCAATTTTGAAGGTCCCCCTACTTTATATGTTGAAAACAAGCAATTGGACAAAATTTCTACATCCTTTTCTTATGTTCATTGTTAGAAAGAGATACTGATAATGAGACTAAATTAGTTAAGTTGTAAACAACATAATCAGCATTAATACAATAGAAGCGTTTTACCTGAAAATAAAACGCATATTAAATACTTACCTTATTTGAAACCTTATAAAATGAGATAGGCCTTCCATGTTTTCTGCTCTAGACTTCCTTCTTTGTCTACCCAAATATTGCCGTCTCGCTCGCACATCTCCCCACTATTCACCCAGGCAGAGCGCGAGCTTGAGCTACGCGCGCTTTCTCGTCATTGAGTCGAAATACCAGGCAGAACTAAAAATTAAGGTTTCAAATAAGGTAAGTATTTAATATGCGTTTTATTTTCAGGTAAAACGCTTCTATTAAAACTTGACCGTTATTTGAAACCTTATAAAATGAGACGTGTTTGTTATCGCCTGGTGAAAGTGGATGCCAATGTGATTTTATGCTTGTAGCATAAAGTTATTTGTGACAGGTAGGTGCCTGTGGTTTCTCCAGTATAGGTCATACGTGTACAGACTTCTGTGTAAGTCTGAAGATATCGTGAGAGAGAATAGGTATCAAAAATACTAAGATGTGCGAGGTACTGTAATTTTATTAATAAAGTACAAACGAAATATGTAGGTGTAAATGGCTAGAAGCAAAGATCTTAATCAAATCATTGATGAGCATAAAATAAAAACATGTATCGCATGTGATTGAAAAGCAACATTCAAGTATTTAATTAATCATGCGAAGATAATGTAATCCCGCGATTAGTAGCTTATTGTCAGCTATAGAACTGTTTGAAAGGATTGCAGATCTCTAATGGGCATGTGACCAGATTTAGTGGATCTGAACTGATTATGCCAGCACCAGCGATGAATTATTCTATTTCGCACCCTGTTAAAGATGCCGCTTTGGCAGGTCTTGTCAGTAGTTGGTAGATTTTGCTGTGTTACGTCTATCGTATAAGAGGGGAATACAATCTGTACACACATTAACGGATAGCTATATGTTTTGCTATAGTCTATGTACCTACCGACATTATTATCTCCGACACGTGTAGGTACTTCATATATTGTAATCAAAACGTTAATTACATACAGTACATTTTTACTTACATGTGATATTTTGTTATAATCACCAGCAACATTACTGCATAAACATTAACCAGAAATATAAGTTCTAAAGTCCGATAAAAATTAACATCATAACATAACTTTTACTTGTTCTAAAACTGGAAAGTGAAGTCATGTAGGTACAAGGGTACTTACACACGGTACAAAGTTGAAGGCAACCTTAACACATTACAAAATTAAGACAACGCTGTGTGTGTAGATATGTATCTAAAAATTACACGAGTCAATCGACTATCTGTCGTATCAATATATCTCAAAATATGTCCAACCAACACATGAGAACTAAAACTGCATACATTTGATACCACTGACTTATTCAGCATAATGAACATTCATCTAAGTGTAAGAAGCAAGTAGTTAATAACTTTATTAGTACAGGAGTCATTGTGACAAATGGACTACTTAAGTTTGTTCATTTTATTTCAAACAAGCTACGGTTATAAGCGATTTTTCAACAAAGATACCATGGTTACAACAAGCAATCCAATACTCATATTTCTATAATTCCAGACCATCTTATGGTACCTACTTGGAGGGAGAAAAACCGTCCATGTATCTATCGATAGCGCTGTATCGTGAAATTTCAATAGAAAATGAGATTGCGATTGCAGTTGAATCAAAAAAGTATGCTGAATCATAGTAGTGCAGACTCTTTTGGGATATTACCAAGCTTGATAAGTTCAATAGACCGATTAGGCTCTTAGGTGATTTTGAAAGAAAATCAATAATATTTCTAGTATTCCATTGACCCCCAAAAACCCTGCGAGGGTGGGTAAATTTGTCAACCTATTGTAAACCTCTGTAGTACAATTTTATTCATTCTTGTTTTAGAATTAAAACATAACGCCTTGGAAGGCAGGAGAAAGACATTCAAATAATCGATAATAGGCATTCCTTATTCCCTATATGTTTGTTACCCAATTGGTTAATGAAGCAAAAAACTTTTGGCTGAGACCGAAAGGTAGGCAAGTTATCTATGCATAATATAGTTGCCATTATCGGTCATAGAATCGTATGTGCGTCCCACACATTTACTAGTGAAATCATAATCATAATCATCATTTAAACATGCCTGAGATCTGAGTTTTGCACAACCAGTCGGGGTTGAAATAAATCAGCGATACGGTAAACATTTAATCCGTCACACGTTATAATAGGTCAGTGAGATCAAATCAAAATCAAAGTCATTTATTCAGTTTAGGTCCTGATAAGGCACTTATAAACGTTAATTTGTTACATACCGTCATGATCGTAGAATAATGTCGGTTTTGAAAAAAATACGGAATTCACTTTTTACTATATTTGGATACTTCATTGTCTAAATATTATTACTACATGAAAGAAAAAATTATATGTATTTTGGATTTTAAATTAATCAGTCGGTAAACTGACGGATTTGATAGAAGCTCATAGTAAAATAACGCTTGTGTATATTCGTCTTTGTACGACGCGCGGGGATCATCCGCCGCCCCCTCCCTCACCCGACGAATCCGCGCAATCGCCACTATTCGTCGAACTCGCCCACGCGTTGCACCGGATTATTTGATTTTTCTTTAAAATTACAATATTTTATCTTTGTTAACCTGTTTATTAATTATTTCGTGGCTAGTTTTTCATATGACATGTTATAAGGTGTGTCACAATGAAAACAGGACGATCAAAGCTTATGTTAAAACTTGTTGAAGAAACAAGTAAAACTGGACAAAATACGAATTTTACTCATGAAGACTGCATAAGTGAGGAGGACTGCATACCAGGGACTCCAGGTAAGTTAATGAATTATGTATTAATAGTTGGTATTATTTAATTCTTGTATATATACAAAATTTTGCTAAGTAAATAATTATAGAATCGGTTCTGACTATCCGTCGGTCTTCTACGGAAAATTATAAATCAATTTAAAATTCAATTTGCATAAAAATAATATTGCTATCTGATAAAACAATATTCTGTTGAAGTTTGTGTTATATCTAACAAGATTAGAACTTTCGTGTTGTATGTAACTATACTTTATTCTTCTATGGACACGATAGTGACGCATGTTCACAACCGACGATATTCTGTGGACACTCTTTATTGTCTAACGGTCGTATCTGACCATCCCACTTTTTTCTTGGATCTAAATTCACTTCCACCTTTATTCTATTGAAAAACAATGATTATTTGTATATATTTAATATATTTTTTTATGAGAAAATAATCAGATCGAAGTAATAATTTACCTATATAAATAAAAAGAAGTAAATTTTATTATTTGTATAGTTATGAATATTTTTATTGTGAATCGTTTTACGGTTTTTAGTAAACGTTGACCTGCTATAATAGTAATTTATATATATACTCACATCTTTTCAGAATGCCATTCGCCATTACCCCCAGGAGCACGCAACGTAATAAAAAAGATGAAGGACGTTTATGAAGACGTATTTTTCGACGACGCACACGGAACAAGCGAAATCATAAAATCTATAGATGAAAATATAAATCCGAATATACCATCACCTAATCTTCTTAGAGAAGATCCTTTTATGGCCGTGTATCAAAATGAATCCTCACCATATTTACTCCCGGCAGAAAAACAGCATGGTGTCGAGTCCTTCTTAAATAGCTCAGCTTTAACCCCTTTAAATACCTCTACCTTGATATCAGATCTGTCACCTTTCCCTGAACCGATTAGCCCGGCTGTTGACAACAACAGACAAACACCAATGCCATCACCAGCAAAAACACATGAAGTATGTAACGATTTTTTTTGTCCCAATCACGATGGTGCTGACTATAGCAACTGTCCATCAATCAACACAATTGTCTCTTCATGCCAGTCATCTCCAGCACCTCTAATTCGATGTAGAGGTAAAAAACGTGTCCGAAATTATAAAGATTGGAAAGAAATTAAGCGAAAGCGCTTAATGAATGCAGGAAAAGAATACTCCTCTAAAAAGGGCGTTATTGTACCAGCAAAAGCTATAGGTAGGCCTTGCACGTGTAGATATAAATGCTACACTATGTTGACTCTAGAAGAAAGACAGGATGCATTTGAAAAGTTTTGGAAATTAGGTGATCGTGAGAAACAATGGTTGCATGTTGCGAATTATACTACAAAACAGAAGAAGAAAAGGGGTCTTCAAAGAGATTTAAAGCATAATCGTCAATTTACTTACAAGTATTTTTTGCCAAAGGACTCATCAAAAATAGAGGTTTGTAAAACCATGTTTTTAAGTACATATTCGATTAGTGAAAGGTTAGTTCGGACAGCTTGGGATAAATATGACGGAAGCACTTTGATTGATAAAGATATGAGGGGAAAACATAAAAATCATAAACGGATTGTTGATGATGAAATGGTAAAGTCGGTTTGTGCCCACGTCAATTCATTTGTACCGGTAGAATCTCATTATAATAGAGCAGCGTCCAAAAGACTATATTTAGATGGTTACTTGAGCATCGCTCGGATGTTTAATTTATACAAAGAATGGTCTGAACTTAATAATTATTCAAATACAGCTTCTAGTCTTAGACAGTACAGAGACATAGTAAACACTCATTTTAATTTGAGTTTCCATCTACCTAAAAAGGATACTTGTGACCAGTGCCACAGTTTTAAACAAACACAAAATCCATCTGATGAGCTTCGAGAACAGTATGCAAACCATTTAAATAGCAAAAAAGTAGCTAGGACCTTGAAACAAAATGATAAAAATGACGCTATTAATTCTAATGAAAGCATTATTTGTGCTACCTTCGATTTTCAAAAGGTTTTGACGTGTCCTCACGGGCAAATGAGTGTATTGTATTACAAGCGGAAGCTGTCATGTTATAATTTCACCGTTTACGATATGGTGGGCAAACAAGGTTATTGTTATATGTGGGATGAAGGTGTTGCCAAACGTGGGGCCAACGAAGTAGCCAGTTGCGTTTATGACTTCATAAAGAAGTTTGTATCGAAGGGTGTGAAAGAGTTTCGATTCTGGTCAGACAATTGCGCTGGCCAGAATCGAAATCGGATAGTATTTAATATGTATGCTTATGCAGCTAAAGAATATGATATAACTATAACACATAGGTTCCTTGAAAAAGGATACACCCAAAACGAGGGGGATTCAGTCCACAGTGTGATTGAAAGGGCTGCTGAGCATAAAACAATTTATACACCAGATGAATGGAAATTACTTGTACGTTGGGCTAAAGTAACAGGGGATTCTTATGAAGTTATAGATGTAAATGAGTCGATGGTATTTGATTTTAAAGATCAGCTAAAAAATAAGAACTGGGTTAAAAATACAGCTAACAACAAAGTTACTTGGACAGGCATAAAAGAAGTTAGTGTTGATGGGACTCAGAGCAATAAAATCCGGTACAAATATGCTTTATCTGATGATTACATGACCCTTGTACTTCGAAAGGAGACTAGAAATTACAATACTCCAACCTTACACAAAGCTTATGTGGGTCCAATTCCGATAAGTAATGATAAATATAAGGATCTTATTAGTCTTTGCGATTCCTCAATAATACCTACCAAATACCATAACTTTTTCAGAAGTTTAACTCATGGACGTAATGTTTCTGATGATAACAATGAATCTGACTGAATATGTGCAATTTATACTTTTTGATAATTATATTTCTAGTTACTTATTTTGATCTCTATAGTTGTGGTTTTTATGTTTTTATTCATTTTTAATTAATATTTTTACTGATATATATACCTACTTATAAGAATGATTGTGATACTGGGTATAGCTTTGCTAATATAAATGATTAGTATGTATGGTTTAGATTAGGTACTAATATACCAAAAAACAGAAGATCTAAATAGCTTTAACATTATGGTCTTCTTAGTCTGAGCAGTACAAAGATAATGCTTTTGATAATTACTTAATGTAAGCTTAATACTTACTATACTTATTGATTAAAAAAATACAACCAAATTTTAGTCTGTGTTTTATTTACTCATGGTCAAAATAGAATATGACGGATAATATATCCGCCAAAATATTTCTCAGTGAGTCCATAAAACATGATCGGAAAGTAACATCCTACTTTATTTGAACAGTAAAATTCCGAAGAACAATGTCGGATAATACTATGTGACTGTGTTGACTCCAAAGTAAAATGAAACATGTGATTTTTCAAGAAAACTGTATAATTATAACTTGATATTTTTATTCCGTTTTAAAATAAACCCTATTTTTCACTTTTATGCCAATTTTCACAATTACAGATTTAGAATTAAAAAAGTTATGTCAAAAAAACTAACTTAATTATTTGAAATGGCTGCCCTCTAAAGTTTGATGTATGTCAGATCCGTCACTGTTCTACGATTATGACGATACAGTTGAATTTACCACCGGTTCGGAATACACTTAAACTGAGAACTGAGATTCACCACTTTTTAGCAGACTATGTTCAATGGTGTGGGTGGATATCTGATACCACAGTACTGAACCGAATGACTTGACAATACCAACGGTTTTTTGATAAAACAATACGCATCGACCGTGTATTATATTATATTATTTTCAGTATATAAACCGGGGGTGCTAAGATGTCACCCTGCTGGTGGAATAGAATTGATTGTCCCGCTTTGAAATTATTAAGTGTCAATCTTTAATCACCTTGCAAAAAACGAGTATGGTAAGATCCCTGCGAGGGATAAATATATAAGAACAAGTCCGTAAGGGCACCAACCTCCAAGTCAAAAACTTAACAGTACGCTGTAAGGGTACATTTTCCAGTTACTTGCCCGTGTGAGATTTGATAATGATTTGACTTTGCAAATGAACATTTTAAAACCAACTATTCCCATGTGGGTGGTTATATTAGAGACTGTGCGACAGAATATTTCAAATCACCTGCCCTTGCATGGGTTGATTTAGATGGCGATTGTGAGAAGAGGCACAATATCTAGGTAAAATACCCTGCGTTGAGGGTATATATTTCGAGTCCCTTTTTCCTACGAGGCAGGGATAGAGTAAAAATCTGCTTTGACCTGTTTCTGAAGCAGGATCATTTAATTTTTAATTGAAAAGCAAAATAGTTTTTCGAACACCACACTGCCTTTTTAATCCTTTCGTTGTTAATGTGCGTAGAGACACACCATCCAAACGTAGTAGGTACCCTGTGAGAGTGTATTCTAAGGTCATGCAAAGGTTTATATATGCGTGAGGCGCGACATGATGTATTTGAAACCAGACTTGAAGGGTCCATTACAAGTCACCTACCCCTGTAAGAGGTTGATTATGATGGAAAATGTGCGTACGGGCAGAAAATCCAAAATAATACCCTGCGAGGGTACATTTCTACCCCTGCAAGCGGTTGATTAATATGAGGAATGTGTGTACAGGCATAACCTTCAAGAAAATACCTCACGAGGCTACATTTCAACTCATCTGCCCCTTCAAGGGGTTGACTATTATTGATAATGTGCATACTGGCACAACATCCCAAAAGAATACACGCGAGGGTATATTTCAACTCACCTGCCCCTGCAAAGGGTTGATTATTACGGGGAATGTGCATACGGAGTAAGGGCACAACATCCAACAGAATAAATACCCCGCACCGGTACATTTCATTCACTGCCCCTGCGTGGAGTTAATAATAATGGGGAATGTGCGTGCCGGCCCAAAATCCAAGAAAATACTCTGCGTGAGTACGTTCTGAGTCACCTGCCACTGCGCGGGGTTAATAATAATAAGGAATATGCGTACGGGCACAAGATCTAAGACAATACCCTGCGCGGGTATGATTTGAGTCACTGCCCCTGCGCGGGGCTAATAATAATGGGGAATGTGCGTACCGGCACAACATCCACGAAAATACCCTGCGCGGGTATGTTTTGAGTCACCTGGCCCTGCGCGGGTTGGTGTATGGATCAGCTCTGACTAGCTTGCTAAGCAGGAGCATATGATCCTTTTTATTAGAGGCAAAAATGTTTAACCTTTTTTAAGCACTGTAACTAGGCTAGCAATAATGGCAGGCGAAATTTCTGGTAAGCGGATCACGATTCCTCATTTGAATAATTTCAGTACAAATAATTTGTAATAATTCTGATTCACTTTAAATCACTTTTCACTTTTAATCACCGCTTCATTGCAAGATCCTCATCAGAGGTTAATTTTAAGTAACTAGTAATACACAAGCTAGCACAAAGTTGTTACAGCGGGAAATTTCATAAATATTTAACTATATAATAAATTTTTATTTAGACGCTAACGTTTTCGACACCGTAAAACCACCTGCGGTCATTATTAATTTTATTATAGATCCGAGAATCAGATACGTGAGATATAAGAGGCATTAGATTTACTTGAGGAGCTTATATAGGTACTACTGGACCCAGTGTTACGCTGCCTTTTAGATAATTTTTGCTCAGGGCAATATCCGTTATCACTATTTTGCACGTTGTGATTTATACAGTTAGCACTTCATGTATTTTAAATATTAATGTTCAACTGTGAACAAAACAGGAACTAACCTAGGAAAAACCAAGGAAAAAAATTAATAGAAGCAAAATTATCAATAAAAAGTGGGTAGATTAAATAATTTAAGAATTAGTTGTTCAATGAACATAAAATATCAAAATTAAATTGAAATATCGAACGGTAACACCGTTAAAATCATATATTATTATTCTAATAATCTAAGAAGGTACAAAGGTATATAAAATATACAAATAACTTACGAGTGCCTAGGCTAGGCTAGGCACAACCGTTCGTTGCAGAAAACAGGACGCCAATGACGAGAAAGCGCGCGTAGCTCAAGCTCGCGCTCTGCCTGGGTGAATAGTGGGGAGATGTGCGAGCGAGACGGCAATATTTGGGTAGACAAAGAAGGAAGTCTAGAGCAGAAAACATGGAAGGCCTATCTCATTTTATAAGGTTTCAAATAACGGTCAAGTTTTAATAACCCCCTTATTCATAATCGCTTTTTAACTAAATCAGTGTAATAGTGTGCCCCGTCTCACTCTTTCGATCACCAAATGTCACCTGTCAGATAAAGACTTCGGAATTTTAGCTAATCAACATTTGATAACTTTATTATGAATAAGAGGGTAAGAGTTCTATCAAAAATATGAAAAATTACACATTGTAAACGTCAGAACAGAGATTTCCCCGTACGTTCCTATAGGTTACGTATGACAGTCAGGATTAAGGCGGCCCTCTGTGGCCGGCGCAACTTCAACGCAAGCATAGTCTAAAAGCTTGTTGTTTCATCCAACGTAATGTTTGACTGCGAAAAAAGAGAGACAGCATCAGAGCCGTCGGTTATCAGTCGGTAAATTCCGTTGATCACTCGCGGCCGCTTCGCTAGGTCGTCATTCATGATTTCGCATTCATAAAACTTGTTCCAGGAGTATACTTCTTGTGAAAAAATCTTACAAGTTTGTGAAAAAAAGTGAGTTATTTAGAATCTCCAATACATTTGCAAGCCTGGTATCTAAATGTTTTCTTTAGTTTTACAATTAATAGGTACATTAGATATGGCCAAAGTTCAGGCAAAAACGCTGTTCTTCGGAGGCTTTGACTGAATTTGTTTCACACTTTTTTTAAATTACGCCTAGATACACGGCTAGATATAGTGCACAAGATACTAATTTATTCAAAACATCTAATGAAAAATGTTTAACAACGCCATAATAAGTACAGAGGTTTTGTATGAAAAGTATGACGAATTGAGTCCTCTTAATAAGAAACGTTTCACCGCTCGCAATTGTTTCCTGTTCCGGCTGTCACGTGTGACTTGGCAACATCCTGCCTCCTGGTACGAGGACGTGATTAAATAAAAAGATTTCTTTTGGAGATCCTCGGTAAGCTGTTGCAAGGTTTCTGGGTATCTTACTAAACGAAAAATTTAATTATTTTTTGGTAATAATAATATGTCTGGTGCTAGCGACTTTAGGTTACTGTAATCGCTTACCATCAGGTCGGGCGGCGGTGTCTTCGTTTGTCATCTTTAGTATGAAAGAGTAAGATAGGTATTAGGGGACTATGGTCCAACTGTAGAATTTTTTAATTGCCATAATGTAAACAAGCTTACGGCCACAGATATACATCTAAATAGATGCCGCGAGTGTATGTACTTCGCGTGTCAAAATCTGTGAAAAAATTGGGGCACAATGTTCTTTTTTGAAACTATTTCGCGCGGACAGGGAACTCGCATAAGGCTGCATGTCCACCAGAGATGTGTAGCAAAGGATATGTTTAGCTGACAAATAGGATAGATTCATTTTCACGTTAAAAATTTAATGCCAGCCTAACTAAATCAATCTTTGTCATTATGGTAGGTTAGGTACAAAAAAGTTACACGCTTGGTTTTCATATGGATAGAGGGACTTGCGTTATCTATTTAGATTTATATAAAGTGACTTTGTTTGCGCCTCAACTACTCAACGGATCAACATGAAATTTGTTATGCAGATAGCCTATGGTATGGAGAAGGACATAGGCTACTTTTTATTCCGGGAACGCGGGTGAAACCGCGGGGGACAGTTAGTCATTTTATAATACGCAACGCGAGATTACTATAACTGCTTACTATAAAGACAGGCTCAAACATATTGCCCTATTTTTATGAAGACATTGGTGCCGATTCTGTTGTAAATCGCACTAAACTAATATTAGTCACATCTCATCTCTTTCTTACAAACATTATTGAAAAAGGATAGAACATAATTTAAGTTGTCAAATTAATCTTTGCCGTCTTATTTTGCGTGTATTTAGGCGTAACCACGATAGATGGCGACTAAATTTATATTGAAAACAAGCATTGGACTAATTTGACAGGACTAAATTTCTTACATCCTTTTCTTATGTTCTTTGTTAGAAAGAGACATAGTGACATTAAAATCAGTTTAGTTATGAACAACAGAATCAGGGCCATTATCTATTTACATAAACAGAATCCTCTTGCTACTCAAATCCTACTCTGGCTACCATTCGCAGCACCTTTTTATCTTCAAGACGCATAACAAAACAAAATGGCTTTTTCTTAAAATGGATTCAAATAATAAGTATCCTTTCTGTGGAGATACACGACTTTCTTTCTTCTCCATATGTAATGCGAGTTTGGACTTCTGACAACGAATTTATGAGTTTGAAAATGGACGGTCATTAGAAATGGGACTAAGTTGTAGAGATACTGTTTTCATGCAATATTTTATACGTGTGACAAGAGGTACAGTATTACCCAACTGATATGGCGCGTCGTGAATCTTCGTTCGCACAGAAAAGAAAGTATGGCCGCGAAGATTAACGAAAGAATGCTTAAAACTTACAATCAACCTTAGATCACTACTATAAGGTTCATAATACACTGCAGCTGTTATTTCCATCTCATTCGCAAGTCACGCCCCTCCGCACGGCGCGCGCTAACATGGCAGCAGCTGCCGACCAATAGCGTATCCCACGCTTTAAAAATGTATCTTCTGCGCAGGTACATTGGTAAGCCATATCAGTTGGGTACTACTGTACCGAATTTAGTTCATTCGACTAATGACCGATTTCTATAAACAAAAACGACTTTGCTTACCAATGGTAAGTTTTTTTATTGCCAAACTGGGCATGTAGATCATTTCGTAAGCTAATTTTACCTGTGATAGCTACTTCCATATAGGAGGGTCTGCTATGCAAAGCTTTGAGGTCTTTGCTTCATTATTAGTATAGATAAGAGTCTTAATTTTAACCGATAACTGTCCGTAAATTACAGGAATCGGCCATAAGTGAACTAAGTGAAAATAAGTGGTTCGGGAAATTTGATTATTTTCAAGTTTTTATTGTTTTTTTTTTTACTTTCGTAGAACAATATGGCCAAATATTTCAGTGATTCACGACCGTAGTAACTCATTTGGCACATTATGTTGTGAATGTTTTTTGTATAATATGAGCCATTTGAAAGTTCCTCTAAAAACCGTAAAACTGACTATTTGACTGATTGTACAAAAATAATAATACAAAATGCCAAATTAACGGACGGAACTACGCTCGCTAATCACTGAAATATTTAACCCAAGTATCTTATACTTATATTTAGGTATTATTGTTCTACGAATGTAAAATGGTATGAGGACTGTTATGAGGAGAAATGAAAGCCACGTCACTAAAAAAAGTTATGAATATGAAAGTGGATGGATATACGGGAAGAGGAAGACCGAAAAAGAGATGGATGGATCGTGTGAAAGATGATATGGGTAAGAAAGGAGTGGATGCTGGTATGACGGATAGAAGAGACGAATGGAAGAAGCGTACTTATTGCGCCGACCTCAATTGATTGGGAACAGGGTGCCTAGACAAGAAGGTTGTCGACAATCGTCATCGTTAGTAAACGATCAACCTTTGTATGGAATTGGGAACCATGTGTAGGCATATCGACGTGTCTCGTAAAAGCCACATTTAGGGAGTTTGCAGATTAAAGACAACGAACACATTGGCTGTCTAATACCGGTCTACAACACTCCAAGAAATTCTTAGGCTCTAATTTCAAAGCCCGGGAATGCATTTGGAATATGAGCAGCGGGCAAATCCGCTACCTGCTTGGGGCCTTTACTGGGCACTTTGGAACCAACGACATGCTCATGAAGATGGGTCTAACCGCGACACCCATGTGCAGGTTGTGTGGGGAACATACGGAACGCATGGAGCACCTTCTGTGCACATGCGATGCACTGGCTGGTAAGCGAATGAGTCTCCTAGGGATCGGATATCCAAAACCAGAAGACTATAGGCTCATATCTCCTAGCCTCGTTGTAAAACTCATGAAAAGAGTTTTCAACGAGACTGGGGAGGAGTAAGGTATCTAGGGGACCACAATAGATCCCAATGGGTCGAAGTGTCCGAGCTATTTCTCGGCCCCTCCATAAGATAAGATAAGATAAGATAACGATGACGATTGTCGATAACCATCTTGTCTAGGGGGGCAGGGCAGGCGGACGATGATGTTCTACGAAGGTAAAAAACAATAAAAACATAAAAAAAAAATCCCGTCTCACGCTGATACATCCTTAATTATTTAACATAACTATAAATTTTATTAACAGCTTTTTTTCGAGTCTGGCAGTGTGTTGTTCTTGTATTCATCCCCTCCACATAAGTAGCACAATCCCCCGCATTGTAAACATTACCCTTATTCAGGTTGTGTTCATCCCTCATACCAGATTACTCTGTAGACTTGTGGATCTTATAATGTTGTGAGATGACGGCACATTTGTCAACGTCAACTTAAGCGCACCCTATATTTTATATTCATGATAGAGATTTAATTTGGCAAATGGCAAAAAACGGAACCCTTATGGATTCGTCATGTCTGTCTGTCCGTCCGTATGTCACAGCCACTTTTTTCCGAAACTATAAGAACTATACTGTTGAAACTTGGTAAGTAGATGTATTCTGTGAACCGCATTAAGATTTTCACACAATAATAGAAAAAAAAACAATAAATTTTGTGGGTTCCCCATACTTACAACTGAAACTGAAAAAATATTTTTCATCAAACCCATACCTGTGGGGTATCTATGGATAGGTCTTCAAAATGATATTGAGGTTTCGAGTATCATTTTTTTCTAAACTGAATAGTTTGCGCGAGAGACACTTCCAAAGTGGTAAAATGTGTGTTACCTTTCATTCAATCAACTCAAATATTAAAAAAAAAAATTATATTATGTTACTTGCTGCTACGGAACCCTTCATGGGCGAGTCTGACTCGCACTTGGCCGCTTTTTTTTTAGGTTTCGTACCCAAAGGGTGCCTCCGGCATTGTAATAGAATTTATAATCTGATGCCGGAACCCTTTGTAATTTTATAATAGCATCAATTTTACTCTTAGTTAACAAAAACTTCAAAAACGGACCGTTCATCACCTCTTATTGGAACTAAAAAATATAATTTTCCAAATAACATAACAAAAGTAATTTCCTTGTCAATTACAGAGTTTTCGACAGGCCGAAAATTATTCAGTCCCTAACTGTACACGGATCACGTACAAAAATATAAGGAAGGTATAGTCAGCAACATAAGGAGCTAAAAAGACACAGTGAGAAAATACTAATGGACATTGTTGAATCTGTAATTGTTGAACATTACAGTAATCCACCTTTTTGGTACTAGGCGCACAGATCGCGGAAGAGAAAATTTTATATTAATATTAGCAAGAGACGCAAAATGATAATGTAATGACTCTCACATTGGTTATGATTTTAATTCAATAAATTTGGATGCAAAAATTTTGAATGAATTTTGAGTAATATATTTTGAGCTGAAACTTTTTATAGAGTCTGTACATGTAGTCTTCACCACCTTTGGATGTATAAACCCATTTCGTTACACCCAGTATAATTTTGCCCAGTCCTGCTAACCTTTTCAAACCCTCGAAGGAAACTGACTCTCAAGTGCCTGAACACACCAGTACTTGGCGATACCTAGGAAGCTGGTAATACAAAGTAAACTACCTCCGTTCATTGGTTTCCTATCGAGTCAACGATCTTCGTTTTGATATTACAACTGAGCTATAATCGCTTTTCAATGCAAATCAATCCAATAGCTCACCATCTCCCGTTATGATCTTTGAAAACCTGTAATAATTAGGTAAATAAGTAAGAAATTAATAAATAAGATTTTGTTAAAAATTTCGTTTTTAATACAAGCTTTTTTTGGTGATTGTACTTTTGTTGTCTGTACTTGCATTGTCATCCAATACTAATCCTATACCAAATTTCAGCTCAATCGGAAGTGGGTCAATTTTAACAGGCAAGATTCCATTTCAGACACCGGACAGGTGAAACTAAATATAAGCTTGTATAATAAAATTTATTCGTCTTGCCTTAATTTCCCACATTACCTATTTACATATGCGGTATGAACTGCGTACTGTCAAAATTTATTTAATCTATAATAGGCATGTTTTAATGCACATATCAAAGGAATTACAGTATGATTTGAAAAAATATTTTGTTCGATAGCCCGACTATTGAGGAAAGTTTCATTTACACGAGTGAAATTGCGGGGTAAAGCTAGTTTATTATAATGGCGCAGTAAATTTTAAATTTTGCACCACCCTTCCTCCGTAAAACAACATTTTCAGATATCTCGTATGAACACGCAAGCCATTTATTAACGTTAAAAGTTGTGGAACGATTCCCGGGAGTGAATCCCGGGGTGAGTTCCCTGAGAGGCGGTAACGCACCCTATCGGCGGACACTACACACTTTTTTTTTGTAAATAAAACGTTCAAGGAGGACTTTCAAACACTTAGATGCATGGTTAGGGTGACCATGCTATTGGAATAGCTTGGGCAATAGATTTACTGCATTTACACAACTTTTTTTTTTGACGCCTTTGAACGTAATTAAAATGACTAATTCTTATTCGTTTTTAAGTATACCTATTAAAAAAATCTTTCCATGTATCGCAGACTTCGAGCGATTCATTAAAAGGATAATGAGCAAGAATGTATGGATCTTGATTCAAACATCCATAAAATTTGTTCCAGAAGTCTATAGCATAAGGCACAGTATCATTCGTGTCTTTTTTTGTCCGTACTGATTTTATATATCATGAATGAGTATTTTCAAATATAATTGGACCGTTTTAAAAAAAACCTTAAACCGACTTCAAAGTACACTAAGAAGTAATCAAATCCTGATCTGATGACAATGGGACCAAATGGGAGTTATGAGGTAACAAACATAAAAAAAAACATTCGAATTGAGAACCTCCTCCTTTTTTGAAGTCGGTTAAAAAAACAAAAATTATACCCTACTCACGCGCAGAACACAACATAAAGTTATTTGGCTGCGGTTTTCTGTATACATTATGATGATATTTGTAATAACAAGAAAACATAGTTCGAGTTTGAATCCTGAGCGCAGAGAGGGATTCAAGGGCATAAGAAACAAAACGTTCTGCTCTCTTGTGATACATACTACTTTTCACGACACAGAGTAAACGATACAACATGAAGTTACTTGACAGCGGTATTCTGTAAGATGGATATACTTCCCCAGTCGAGCTGCTCTTTGAGCGAATAAACGCTACGCTCTACTACTCTAAAGTAAAAGAAAGTTTCTCAAACTATCTCAACGGCATGGCCACCCGTCTCGGCACTCCCGAACGCTTTCAATTTACTTCACACTTCCCTCTCTTCTCGACCGATTTATTTTCCTAGTGCTTAACAATGGCATGATTTGTGCCACATACGGTTTCGGTATCCGTATAGTCTGCACTAACTGCTTAGTGTGAGAGACTGTGTACATTTCCACTAAGTATTTACACCCTTAGGTTCACAAACATAAACTATACAGGGTGTTGTTTTGGTCGGCGACAAGCGACCCAGGAGCGGTAGTACAAAATATATATTCCCCAAAAATGGACTTAATTCCATTAAATACTGTAAATATGTTGAGAAATACCTTATTCAATTTGAAATAAAATTACCGCAAAGTATGGTTACTAGGCACGTGCACAGTCTAGAGCTAGGCGCAAGCCGCCATCGGCCCACCCCTTTACTCCCTCGTACTCCCGTTGAGTATTATGTCTACACTTTAGCTTATTACATGATTTTCAAAAAAAATTTTTTTTTATTTTTATTATTAAAAAAAAAAAAAGTATTTTTTTTATATTTTTTTTAGCACCAGTATCATTTGTATTATCGACCCTGAGTCGCTCGTCGCTGACCAAAACAACGACCTGTATATATTTCATATACTATATATGTATACATTTATGGTTGGCAACGCGCGAGTGACACCCCTGGTGATGCAAGCGTCCATAGGCTGCGGTAACCGCTTACCATCAGGCGGGCCGTATGCTTGTTTGCTACCTAAGTAGTATAAAAAAAATGAGTTCGATAAATATAAGACCTATAAAAGGTAAAAACAAGGTTTTAAAGGTATTCTAATGCCTACCAGAATTCTTATTACTATATTACATGCCTGACTGTCTCCAACCCTCAAAGGCTTTGTGTAGGTACTTACCATCTTCGGCCACATCATATCTTAGGTACCATGGTGAGATTGTGGTCAAACAAGTCTATACAAAGTAAAAAAGAATATAATGTAGCTCTACAATTATTTGAGTACATTCAAGAAAAGTAGAATCTTTTTCAAAGTCAAAGTCAAAGCCATTTATTCAATTTAGGCCCCAGAAGGGCACTTATGAAGGTCACATTTACTGAAGTTACCACCGGTTCGGAACTCGGCCTTCAACTGAGAAGAATCCGGCAAGAAACTCAGCAAGGTTACATTTTTTAAATATTTTTTGGACAATCTGACTAAATATTTTTTAACAATAAACAAAATAATAGTCCTCACCATTTCCTCATAAATTGTTAACGAATATTATCAAATACAAAACTAGCTGCAAATAAAACCAAGAGTAATTTTTTGCGTTTTTTACAGTCTCCTTTGTGTTTCATAATTTTAACAAACGTTGCTAGCAGCAAGCGAATTTTTCAGACAAAGTAGAATTAACCGAGTGTTATGATTTAGGGTTCCGTTTCACAAGAATGGAAACTAATAAAACCATTGTGTCACTTTTTTATTAATATGTATAAGCGATGGTGTCTACACAGGTTAAACATCTGCCTGCTTGAAAATAATTATAAATATAATTTATTGAATATTTTTGTATATACTTAACTTAGGTATAGGTATCGGTGATTCAGCTTGTACTGGATAACATAATAACACATTTTAAAATTAAGATTACGTAAGAACCCGAATGCAAAGTTAAATTTAAGTTATTCTACCTAACTGTTTAATAACTGTTTATTTATTCATATTTTTAAAAACTTTATTTATAACTTACAATATGTTTATTCGCTCAAAGAGCAGCTCGACTAGGGAAGTACCTCCACCTTACAGAATACCGCAGCCAAATTATGTTTCTGCGTGTAAGTAAGGTCGCTAGAGGGGAGGGAGGAAAGGTCAGTAGCGCGTGAGTGATGCCCCGTGTGTTGCATTGCAAGCGTCCATATGGCTACGGAACCGCTTACCATCAGGTGGGTTGTACGATTGTTTACCGACTACGTAGTAAAAAACATATAGCTAGTTATCTGGCTACGGAGCTTGCGTAGAGAACGCAAATTCCTATTTAAATTCGTTTTTGTCATATCTATACACAGAACATTTATAAATTACTAGCTGTCCCCCGCGGTTCTACCCGCTTTCCCGGGATAAAAAGTAGCCTATGTCCTTATCCATACCATAGGCTATCTGCATGCCAAATTTCATGATGATCCGTTGAGTAGTTGAGGCGTGAAGGCGTAACAAACAAACACACTTTAGTTACAACACAACACAAAGTTAGGATAACCTTTATTACGTAACTTCTGTTTTACTTCCTTTTGAATCTCTTAGATTTATTTGGGTAATTTGTTATAGAAACGTATAGAAAAAACCCCCTTGAAAGAGTTCCTTTGACCCGAGTTAAACAAATTTGTGCTTATTTGTGCATACGGAACCCTCAAAATTTACTTAAAACTCGTACATTACCGCATTTTTCTTTCACTACCAATGTAGAGACTTGAGTGATGATGGGAGCGTAAAAATAAACGGCCATTCAACATTTTATTAAAGATTTACATTTTATTATACAATTATCACACAATAATAAAAGATGGATAAAAAACTGACGGGTTCTCGTAAAAAGGGATCTACAATTATGAATTTGAATCTGTCTGGTGATTTTACAAAATGTGTTTTTTACAAACTCTTTTTATTTGACTTTTAAGTGTTAAAGTTATTTTGTTTTACGTTCTGTTTTATTTTCAACACTTAGTTAATACCTCATTTATTTTATTTTGTAATTGACGGAGCCGGCTTGCTGGTATGATACTCTGACTCCCACAGGTAGTGGGTTTGCTTCCCACCCTGGACAAATATTTGTATGTACATATATTATTAACTATTTAAGTATGTACCTATACATTTACATCCTTAAATATATTTAAAATAAACTAATATAAGTTATTGCGCGGGGCGATGGCAAGAGACCGGATGGTATGTCTTTGATCCCTTGGAGTGTCGGCAAGTCGCTGGTGTGGGATGCCACATGTGTCGATACACTCGCGCCATCTCACTTACCGGCGACTTGTAAAGCTGCAGGGGCAGCTGCGGCCAGTGCGGAAAATTAAAAATTCAAAAAATACGCATCGATTGGACCCAAATATATTTTTGTGCCTTTTGCGGTCGAGACCATGGGACCGTGGGGGTCCGAAGCTCGCCGTTTTGCGCACCTTGTCATCAAAATTGATCGACACCTCCGGAGACCAGCGGGAGGGGAGCTTTTTCCGCCAACGCGTCAGCTTGGCTATCCAAAGAGGAAACGCTGCCAGCCTTCTGGAAACCCTGCCGTTAATCAGAAGCAGCGGCAGGCTTGAGGAAATTTTCTATATATAGATTGTATTTTGTACATATTTGTTGTAAATAATGATATATACTCCAGTTAGAAACTATATGTAGGTACAGGCAGGTATTTACTTAATTAGAAACATAGTACCCATATATTTTATGTAGTATATCACATATCTGCAGGGCTATTTTAAAACGTCGGATTCGATATCGGAAACGGATTCAAAAATTTCCGAGGCGAACTTAAGCAATTGCTATTTTAATTTCCGAATACTTTTCGATGAATCGAATTGATATTTCCGCAAAGAAACAAAAAATATTCGAATTCGGAAATTAAAATAGCAATTGCGGAATATCGCCTCAGTCGTTTTTGAATCCGTTGCCGATATCGAATCCGAGCGTTTTAAAATAGCCCTGCTGCTATCCATAGTACAAGCTCCTTAGTTTGGAATTATTATATCTATCTGTGTGTGAAGTTATGTCACAGGCAAAGAATTTAAAACATCCAGAAGGATAGTCGTCTCTATGGGAACACGAAATAAACAAGCCATAATTGACAGTATTTAAAAGTAATAAGTTTAGGTAATTAAAAGTGACTAAATCGCAACACTTACACATGGAAGGTTAGGTTTTTTAGTTTTTCCTTGGTTTTTATAAGTGTTGTGACAGTATTTCAATATGCTAGTTGGCATTTTTTATTTAATCAGTACAGCGAGTATGACGCGATGACAGCCGTGCGCAGTACGAACTGAGTGCGATTTGCTCAGGAGCCCCTCAAGCGGAGTGATATTAAATGTCATGCTTTAGTAAGGCTGACTATCCATCTGGGTAGAGGCACGATGCCGTATGAAAATCTTTGTATATCACATATCTGGTATCCACAGTACAAGCTCCTTAGTTTGGGATTATTATATCTATCTGTGTGTGAAGTTATGTCACAGGATATATATTTATTTATAATATACCTGTGTTTGACGACAATCTCATAATTATAGGTTATGTGGCCGTATGTGGTAAGCACACAAAGCCTCTGTTCACACGAAATGACTGTACCAAGAATCTTATATATTATAATAAGATTCTTGGACTGTACTTAGTAAATAATAACAACACGACACTGTCAACAACTGTCTGTAGTCTTGGCAACACATTTTTTTTCTATAATATGTACTTTTTGGCGGGAACTTGTAGTGACGTTGCGTTTTCATTTATATTTTCGTATATTTTGATTTTTATTGCATATTATCGGTGGTATTTTATTCAATAAAGATCAATCCATGTGCATCAGTGAAGTGAAATGAAATGAATTGTGTATCGTGACTTTACAAGTTGTCTCAAAAAGTCCGTGAAAAGTTTTAGAACAATGACCACCATTTTACTAAAACATGACTGGACGGTGACTGATAATGCGGACCAGTAAGTCCGCACATTAGGACTATATGAAAGTGATATTATAAATAAAATGTATGCTACTCAAGGAATTTGTATCCATGGCCATGAACAAATTAATAAAATAAAACTATAATTTGTTTTTTGTATCGCTACCGCTTTACACTAAAACAGCAACAAAAAAATTCAGTAGAGCACCCCGTGAATTTCATTTGTTACACTCGTCAGGGAAAATTGTAACAAGATCCGTAGCAGCTTTCCCGCTCGTCTGACGGTCCTCATTCAATGAGGATTTAGTTACGTGCACGCGGAAAACTTTACTCTAGAGTTTTACAGTTACATTACTGGGTACATTTGATCGACTTTTGTATAAAAAAGTTCAATTTATGGCGTGACTAGATAAATATTGAAATATTTGTTTAGGGGCTGTTCATTTATTACGTAAGACGATTTAGGGGGGAGAGTATTTGAACAATGTTATTATCTTACATGGAGGAGGTCTTAATAGTTCTTACGTAAGGTTCCCCACCGGCATCGGGAATAGGGTCGTAGATACCGGTGGTCAAGGCTCCAGAGAGAGGAACTTCCTATGCGCGCCGTCTCCACGAGCACTGCCTTCTGAATCTGGCCCTTGATCTAGCTGCCTAACGCAAGCCTCTTTATCATCATCATCATCAGCCTATAATGTCCCACTGCTGAGCACAGACCTTTCACAAATGAGGGTGAGAGGGAATGGGATGAGCAGATACTCTACCACGCATGCCCACTGCGGATTGGCGGAGGTAGGCTAGTGGTCAACCTACTGTTGGATTTTTCAAGCCGCCTAGGAGGCCTCCAACTAGCTTAACGACTATCACAATTAAGTGATAATCGGGACCAACGACTTTACGGCGGAAACGCTCGATTTGAAATACCACTACGCGGTCACCCATCCAGGTACCTTTGCCGATCGATTAAGAACGGCTAATTATGCTACACCACGAACAATTCAAGCCTCTTATTAAAAAAAAAACTAACGTAATATTTATCAGATGTTCATCTCATAAAATCCCGACACCCTAATCTCCCATCAAAATACAGCATGATTAAAACAAACCACCCAACTTAAAGGGTAACTTTCGCGCAAAATTACCACAAATGTGACATTTTGGCTAACTCCTTAGACACATTGAGCGTTATCAAAGCACCGGGTCCATATGACCCGGTAACTTCGCAACACAGGTCGTTAGGTTGGAGGGTTAGGGTCTAGGTAGTGTTAATCTTATGGGTGATAATGACCGAGTGTGGTACAAGTTGATAATAACATGGGTTTTTTTTAATAAATAGATTTCATTTGAAAGAGCGAATATATATAAACTGAAAGGGATCCTATTTCTAAGCCTCCGCTGTTCGTTCGTCCGTCCGTCCATCTGTCTGTCAGAGGGCTGTATCTCATGGACCGTAATAGGTAGACAGTTGAAATTTTCGCAGAATTTGTATAACAGAATGTGTTCACATAGTCAGATTGTCCAAAAAATATTTAAAAATGTAACCTTGCTGAGTTTCTTGCCGGATTCTTCTCAATTGAAGGCCGAGTTCCGAACCGGTGGTAACTTCAGTAAATAAAAGATAAAGATAAAATGGTATTTATTAGACACTGATTCACACACAACAATAAGAATAAAAAAGAAACAACTTAGTAACATAAGAAAAACCAACACAACAAACTAAAAGAATAATAATGCAATAATTTGCGTGTGGTAAATGTGACCTTCATAAGTGCCCTTCTGGGGCCTAAATTGAATGGCTAAATTAAACGGCTTTGACTTTGACTTTGAACAACAAATAATAAAATGAAATAAAAATAAAATTCCATACAAGTTACGAACCTATAATATATCTTCATGGCGAGTCCAACGTGGCCGGTTTACCTTTTAATGTAGCAAACAAATACGGTCCGATTATGGCGATATATAGCGATTTTCGTATCCTAGAGTAGACATTTGCATCACCAGGGGAATCACTAGCTGGGGCGCCTAAAAGGTGTTGAGAGGAAGTCGCTGTGCCAGCATTAGAAGGTGACTTAGTAAACCGCTGGTCCTCACACTTGGCAAGTTACCACCACAGTTTAGTTGTTGAGATAGACAGAAAGAAAAATGATCTAAAACCGTAGTATGGAACCGAACAGGTACTGCTTGTGGGGGCTGGTCTGCTTAAGTTTGCCATTTATTTATTCAGTCTACTTTGTAGTATTGCCGCCGCGCCGGGGCACGCAATTGTTGTCAGTGCGATTAGAATGTAAATATTATGTAATGAATCTAAGCTTGTTTTGAAAAGAGTAATTGCTGAGTTTATTGCCGGCTCTTCTCAACAAATGCAAACTTCCGAACCGGTATTAGAGTATTAGAGTCAGACTTTTCATAAGTGCCTGCGAAGGTCTATTTGAATAAATGATTTTGAATTTTCAGTATAGTGACCAAAAAGGTTTTATTTCATTGAGTAGAATGTTTTTTTTATTACTGTCTATTGTGCCTGTGTTTATGACCACAATCTCACCATGGTAAGTGATGATGTGGCCGAAGGTGGTAAGCACTCAAAGCCTAGAGGGAACTGGCTCTCAACTGCAGCTATCGGAACACACCGATAGATGCTTGACGACAGATTTTCAACATGAGGGTGGTAGCCAGCCAGATGGGTGGGTACTACAAAGTATCCTTAGTAGGATTCATCCATTCTATGGGTTCTAGACAATGTTTTCCTTCACCGAAAGCTCATCGTAGTCACTACCACTGAGCTATCATCGCCTTAATACGTATCTAAATGTCAAAGGAAGAATATTTGTTTACGAGCTAAAAACCTGTTACATACAGACAGACAGCAATAAGGCTCCATTTTGCCCCCTAGAAATTAAATCTTATTGATTTTCTTACCGGTTCTCCTCATTCATGATAAATGTACGAACATCTATATTGGTACTCAGTACTACTCAGCCACAGATAAAGATATAGTTAGATAACGCAAGAGCACCTACTTCGCGTGCCAGATTTAGTGCCCGACTTAAGCATAAATGCTTAACGTAGCCACTAACGCACCCACATTGCATCGGTGTACTTAAATTAATTTGGTTTTTTCGTCACTAAATAGTGCTTGTGACGAAATAGCAGGTAGTCAAAAAATGGCACGTTTGGTTTTAATACAGATCGTGATACTTGCGTTATCTAACTATATATATATCTGTGTACTCAGCCGTCCCCACGTACGTTTGGAATGGAACTTGTTATTAACTTGGTATGGGGGACCATTCCCGTATCCTGTTCTTTCCTATCAGGGCCCGTCATCGTCACGCCGCGTCTCGCCTGCCTATCAAACATGGATGTAAGATATATTTGTATTTGTGTAAGATAATATTGTATCACTTCAACCATATTGTGAGGAACAGACTCAAAATCAAAATCAAAAATTCATTTATTCAGTTTAGGCCCTAGTAAGGCACTTATGAACGTTAAATTGGTACATACAGTTGAATTTACCACCGGTTCGGAATACAATTAAATTGAGAAGACTCCAGCAAGAAACTCAGCAAGGTTTTTTTTTTTGACTGTATTGGAAAAACTAGACTGGAAAGACTGGAAAAACTAATCGCATTCATGACCAATCATCTATGGCAAAAGATCTCGTGACCAATTACAAATATAAGAAGGATAATAACTGATCATTTTTAGCTTTCTTTTTTTTTTATTAGTGTACTTACGACCGTGACATCACTAAGGGCGTCAGCTGAAAATCAGCGCTGCTGACAGTAGTCAGTAGCACTATGCTGAGCTGTGTCCTATTTGACGGCACATACCTTCTGGTTTATTTATAATTTTAAATATTGTTATGTGTTCGTCAAATAAATAAGTTTCTTTTCTTTTTCTTTTCTAACTAAGAGACTCTTCCATAAACACCACCTTCATTAATACAAACTAGTAGAAAATCTGTCGCCAAACTGCACATGAATGACATGCAAACTCAAAATGCCACCTCAAATCATTCGCAGCTCGCAGCTCATCCTCTCGGTATGCAATGCGCACAAGTCAGATGAGACGGTAGATTGGTCCTGTATTCGCGAATCGACAGATAACTCCACCGCGCTGACGAAAGATATCCTTGGAATTGTGTAGTCACTGAAAAATACGACACGATCATTGAATGCGCCATTGAGAATGAGCATCCGATCGAGTGAAAAAAGGTAGATTCGCAGCAGTTTATTAACTACGTGTTTAGAAGTATCAATAACACAGTGAAAACAAAATCTTTCCTTTGATAAATACCTATTTTATAGCAGGAATAGCTCACAATCACTAAAACGTATAACCTTAGAGCGATTCAATGAGGGCGCTTGAATATTCCGCGAGAGGCGCTAGTGTAGCGTGGGTCTTTAGACATGTCAAATCTGTCCTGCAAGCATGGATGTATCGATAAATAAATTTATCGATTTTCGTCGATAATATAACTGTGTGATAATTACGTTTGAAATGGCTTACTAAATCAAGTTTGTCGATGTTTTAAGCTTATGGACAATCCATGCTCGCAGGAACTCTATAAACATAACAATTGTGAAAGTATTCAGTCAGAAAGTATAGTTCAAAACAAAAGAACTTTGATTTTAAAGTCACATATTTTCGTTACAATATGACAAAACAACAATAATTCGTTACAATAATTAATACTTAGGTAATTCACTACAGTTGTTTGTATTAAGAGGACTCAATTCGTCATACTTTTCATACAAAACCTCTGTACTTATTATGGCGTTGTTAAACATTTTTCGTTAGATGTTTTGAACAAATTAGTATCTTGTGCACTATATCTAGCCGTGTATCTAGGCGTAATTTAAAAAAAGTGTGAAACAAATTCAGTCAAAGCCTCCGAAAAACAGCGTTTTTGCCTGTACTTTGGCCATATCTAATGTACCTATAAATTGTAAAAGTTAAGAAAACGTTAAGATACCAGGCTTGCAAATGTATTGGAGATTCTAAATAACTAACTTTTTTTTCACAAACTTGTAAGATTTTTTCACAAGAAGTATACTCCTGGAACAAGTTTTATGAATGCGAAATCATGAATGACGACCTAGCGAAGCGGGCGCGAGTGATCAGCGGAATTTACCGACTGATAATTTACGGCTATGATGCTGTCTCTCTTTTTTCGCAGTCAAACATTACGTTGCATGAAACAACAAGCTTTTAGACTATGCTTGCGTCGAAGTTGCGCCGGCCACAGAGGGCCGCCTTAAATTGTAATATAATTATTTCGGGTATTTAGTCTTTATGTCCCAGTTCCAATATACTATTTTAATTTATATTAAAAGATATAATGATTGAATAGATGATTGTTTTCTTCATTTGGGTAAGTAGTATTTTCTTATTTAACTGAATGCATTTACCGATACCACGAAATCCTCGTCCTCGTATTAATTGACTCCAGTAATACGAATACTCATTTAAAAATATTTCGTCCTAAAACATCAAGGGTGCCAAAAACTGACTGTAATTAGAATCTCAATTCATTCGTAGCGTTTAAACGACATAATAACAACATAATTGAGAAACAGTTCCCGGATCCCAACTCATTTATCAAGTAGGAAATTCATTTAAATTTACATTTCTAATTCATAAATGATTTATCTCAGCGCAGCGGATCGTTCAATTTAGGAAATTGATGACCTTTGAAGTTTGATCTATTGATGATAACTCTGTGTAATATAATCGAGGAGTGTTTTTGAAGTGAAAACTTCTTTAGCGGCGTTGTGCACTTTTTGGGATGGATAAAAGATGTTAAACTCGCGTCAGATGTCACGTGACCCTGATCGAAAATTCGTAAGACGGAGGTAGAGTAGTTGCAAATTAGACTTTATTTATACTGGGGTTATGTTCAAATTCTTATAATATTCTCTAGCTAGCCGTAAGGTAGGTACCATTTTTGTTCCCATTTTAAGTTAATAAAAATATGTTATCCCAAAGTATTATCTGTACACGTATCTTGAATTAGCTTTCCCTTGTATAAAAACACAATGTGAAAAATGTCTAGTTTCAAAAATGCATAACGTTAATATTCAAGTTTTCACTTCTGCCGGCACTCCCGGAGTGCAACCCGTTGTTTTTTTTATGAATGCCTATTTAATCTATCTCATAATGATGAAAGCCTTGATAGTGAAACAGATAACGCTTGTACACCAAAAAACTGTTAACAAAAACAATAAAAAAAACACGTATAAGCAAAAACTTTCGCTCCCTTTTTTTGCCAAATGCGCGCACGGAGCCAAATGTGTGATTCGACATAGTTATAGTTTATATGGAGAAGAAATGTACAATAAATTAAAAAAAATACGTTCGAATTTCAGTTGTATGTTGCAATGAACACAATATAACTATGGAAATACCATAAACTTATTTTTTCTAAACCTATAGTCTACATAATTATTAATTCTTGGATAAAACTTCTGGAAAACACAGGGTGATATGAACCTGTTATTTCGCACAATCTTAATCAATTAGCAATCGCAGGCTCATTATTTACTGAACATTATTGAAATGAAATGAAATAATGAAATGACATAATTTATTCATTCAAATAGGCCTTCACAGGTACTTGAATGAATAGTCAAACTCTAATACTCTAATGCACTATTATATTAATCATCATAATAGTACATTATAATATATGTATACAAAGTTGGTTATTAACACTCCACGCAGTGCCACAGATTAACCCGTTGGTACTCGCGAGGGACGCGCGTCCTATTATAACAATGGATGTCATTGTTATATTTTTAACCGCGAGCCAAGTAATTAAGATTTAAACGGTGCAATAAATATCACTTTACGAGCGAGTGTGTTGAAAAAGGTATTTATAATGTAGCTGATATTACTTATCGAAATGTCCAGGTTCTTAGAATGCTGTCGTCTTAATGTTTTAGGAAGCCCACCAATAAGATATATTTTTGTATATTGCTATTTTATATACGTTCCCTACAACCTTTTACCAGCCTAACTTACGTGTTGGAAAACATCAGGAAATCTGTAGTTTTTTTTTATAATTAGTTTTACATTTCAGTAATTATATCTTTCTTTTCTTTTTTCAATCTCACCATAGTAAGTGATGATGTCATCGAAGGTAAGCACACTGCGAGATTTGTAGCATTCACCCGAGTTAAACATTCTGCTTTTCATTTTGAGTGTTGCAAAAAAAGCAACAATAACAAAATATGCAAAAAATATACTTCAGAAAAACTTGCACTAATCTCGCATTCCGCACCCTTTTTTCTTCATTGTTCACAATATAGCTTTTATTTTTTTAAGCGCTACTTTAAGAATACGAGATATGAAAAAGATTTTAAGGCTTGTTCCCAAACTCCTCCATTCTTTTGTTCAAAAAAGATGAGTATTCCATACATTAATTCCCAAATTAATTGAGAAATATAAAAATAATTCTTTGGTTGAGTAGCTTTGATAAGAATTCCATACATTAATTTCCAAACTTCTCCAAAGAATTATTTTTATATTTCTCAATTATAAAAATACTGATTTTAATTTGTTATTACCTTATACTCCACGGGTAATTGAGACAATTCCCAAAGTCCTCCAGCTATTGTTCATAAACCCTTGGTCCATAAACCAATGTTTCCATAACTTTTTTTGAATGAATTTAGCTTTACGTAAAGCCTTGTAGTTTCCTAAATGCGTGTGTCATTGTCAATTTCCGAGAGGATTGTGAAGTAAGCGGTTACCGTAGCCATATGGACGCTTGCAACACACGAAGCATCGCTCACGCGTTACCGACCTTTACCCTCTCCCCTATGAGCTCTGGCGACGTTACTCACGCGCAGGAACACAACATAAAGTTATTTGGCTGCGGTATTCTGTAAGGTGGAGGTACTTCCCCAGTCGAGCTGCTCTTTGAGCGAATAAACACTATGCTCTACCTCTCTCCCTATCTATTATATCTCTCTATTTATGAAGAGTTTCTCATATTATTTGGACTATTTATATGAGGGGGATGTTACACACCCCACCTACGCGATCACTTATTTACAATTTTAGGCGCGCCCAGTTAAGGGTTAATGTAATACATTGTCACAGGGTAAATAATATACTACGTACAAGCGTTATGAAGCAATAAGACAATTATTTATTTGCCTACAAACTCAAATAAAATATGTTCTACCTACTTTATAATCTTTGCTTTACAAACAAAAGCAAGATATCCCTTTAGTTAATAGTAAACTTAACTAAGAGTCCAGACAGTTACAAGGTTAGTGGTAGTACGATTAAGTTAGGTTTAAGTTAAACTTATGGCTCCGAGTTTCCTATCTAGATCCAGATTTGAGTTATATTTACTTAACTTTTTATCTTTAATCGACTCAGGTTATATACTTACTATTTCCATATAATATTATATTGGGAATTATATTACTAGCCCATTTTACCCCCTTAGGGGTTGAATTTTAGGTTAGGTCGGTTCTATACTACGAGATTTCGTAATTTTGTGTAGAATTTCACTTTTATAAGATAAGTATAGGAATGAAAGAAATTATTCACGACATCATCCTACTATCTTACTTTTTTTTATACTACTTAGGTAGCAAACAAGCATACGGCCCGCCTGATGGTAAGCGGCTACCGCAGCCTATGGACGCTTGCAACACCAGGGGTGTTACTCACGCGTTGCCGACCCTGCAGAAATCTCTTCACAACCTTTTTGAAGAACCCCATGCTGTACTCCATTGGGAAAACCACGGCGGGGAGCTCATTCCACAATCTGAGCGTCCGCGGAAGGAAGCTCCTTTGAGACCGCACAGTTCGAAACAATTCTGGTTTCAATATGTGAGGATTGACTCCCTGTCGATGGCGAGAGTTGCGATGGTAGAAGGTGGCCGTGGGCATCATCTTAAACAATTCTACAGAACACTGTCCGTTGTACAAGCGGTAGAACACACATAAGGAGGCAAAGTCTCTCCTCAGACGAGGGGCTCTAAACCGTTTGTGAGCTCGGGAACGTCAACGATTCTAGCGGCACGTCGCTGAACCGAGTCTAAAGACCCAAGCTGGTATCCAGGTACTTATATCATGAATGCTAAAGTGTGTGTATAACGCGTTCCATTTCTTATAAAGAAAAGTTTTGTAAATGGCGGTATTGACAGTTTGTAACAAATATATAGGGTGACTGGTAGTAAACGATACTTAGGCACATGAATGTACTCATGATAATAAACAAGAATACACCATCAGCTTTTATTTAATTTTGTTATTTATCTCTATTTTATTTTCTTTGGGAAAGTTGTTTGTTATCATGAGTACAATTATGTGTCTAAGTATCGTTTACTAATTACCAGTCACCCTATATAAATCTAATAGAGGACGCGAGTATATGTACTCGAATGCCAAAAGTGTACACATACAAAGGATGGAGGGACTTGCGTTATCTATTTAGATTTATATCTGTGGATTGTGTACTACATACATAGAACTATATAGATAACGCATGTACCCGTTATATATGTTACCGGCCAAACCCAATTTTAGGCTAAACTAGTTTGGCCTAGGCCAAACTAGTTTTTCCGATACACGATAGGATAAACCGGTATAGACTAGGCCAAACTGGTATATCCTAAGCCCGGTAGGAGAATCTAGTTTAGCCTAGGCTGAACTAGTTTATCCTAGGCTGAACTACTTTATCCTACCACACTTCAGGATAAATTGGTATCACCTATTCTATACGTGTAGGGAAAATAGGTACCTAAAGAAAACTTGTAACTGAAATAATAAGTTCTAATATTAAAAGAAAAGAATAATCATAATTCATTTAATTGAAATTTAAGTAGGTGGGTAAGAGAAAGAATACCTGCAATATAATTTCTGTTTGGTGCCAACTTTGTAAAAGCCCTCATTATTTATCTGAAGAATAACTCCGATTATGTTTCTGAGATTACCTCTTCCTTTGTCTACTTCTGGAATCGGTATTCTCGCTCAATCATTGTCGACTACGAATTCAGACTAGGCCATACCAATTTATCCTGAAGTGTGGTAGGATAAACTAGTTCAGCCTAGGCTAAACTAGATTCTCCTACCGGGCTTAGGATGTATCAGTTTGGCCTAGTCTATACCGGTTTATCCTATCGCGTATAGGAAGAACTAGTTCGGCCTAGGCCAAACTAGTTTAGCCTAAAATCGGGTTTGGCCGGTAACATATACA
Source organism: Polyploca ridens (assembly GCA_951394255.1). Lineage (NCBI taxonomy): Eukaryota > Metazoa > Arthropoda > Insecta > Lepidoptera > Drepanidae > Polyploca > Polyploca ridens. The sequence continues at coordinate 2,197,943 of OX596245.1, forward strand.
TGCTTACTCGAAAAAAAAAATTTTTTTCATGGCCTATTGAGTGTTCCACTCCTAAAGCGCCTCTTTTGTAACACATGATATATGAGAAAAATACATGAAAGAAAGTAACACAAGTTCAAATGAACATTCAGATATCTGTACATATTTAAGTTCCTGTATTGTACAAAACGAGGCATTTACCATTGTGCCAGACTACAATGGGGGACATTTTGGCTTTTACCCGTATAATATTACAAGCAGTGCTTAAATGTAGGTCGCTCTTTGTCAAGTTGCAATATTGCACATTCATACCCACCCGGGGCGGACTCTTTCACTTAATCTCTTTTAAATGACCATAAATTATAAAGAGTTTGTATTTGAAAGCAGGTACAGATTACAATAAGTTTTAAAAATGATATATTATTTATTTTTTATTTATTAAAGAAACAAACGGCTATTTTTATACAATTCAAACTTAAAAAAAAATTCGACATCGCTCGAACAGCTGATAACCGATGCGGAAGAAAGGATCTCGAGTGGCGACCACATACTGGAAAGCGCCGAGCGGGACGACTTCCCACCAGACGCCACTAGATGCAAGCGGCCCAAAACCGTTCGAAATGGAAATCAATGGGGGAGGCCTATGTTCAGCAGTGGACATCCCTAGGCTGATATGATGATTATGATGACCTAGCTGTTATGCTAGGAAACTTTTAAGTATACCTATACGTTTCCTTCATTAAAAAAACGTATTATCGCCAAGTTTTTTCCTTCAAGATAAGCTCCCAATAATAACAGGCTTATATAAAGACTTATCAAAGCACCAGCTAAACATTCGTCAGCCAACACTCGCATTAAAATGTACCGCATTTTAATTATTTCGATCCTCATCAACGTTGCGGAATTCAGCCCATGGTTCCCAACAAACGAGTGCCGCTATAAGAAGAACCAAATAGAACACCTCCTGAACACCATCTCTCAAGAAATCATCAATGTGGACAATAAAATCAACGCCTTCTGCATCCAGCAGAAGAATATAGCAGCTACCGAAACTTTCGGCGAGAATAGTTACAAACTAGAAGTGTATTTACCAGAATTTAGTGGGAATTTCGTCGTGAGGATCAAACATAGATTGATATACATTAACGGTCATGACCCTAGGATAAAGGTCTGCGATTTGACACATGTTGATGCGAGGATGCTGCCGGACTTCGTGGATACTCATGGAGCCATCTGGAGGTTCCAGGGTGGTATGCTGACAGTGGCCTTCCCGTATAAGTACTCGATTACCAGTTCAGTGCGTACTTACTGCAACAGGAATGTGGATACCACTCTGATAACTGTACGCAATGTGAATAGAAATGATCCTTTGTATGATTGATTTTAGATACCTAGTTGAGTTTCAATTCTTTTTTTTTTTATTTTATTATATGCTAAGTGTGATGTATTTTAGGTGTATTTGGTGTCAATAAAATATTTTGAAATATATTTTTATATTTTATCCTTTTCTCTCCTTATAATACAGCGTGTAAGGGACATCGCCGCACAAACGGATACCATGGGTCCAGGACATGATTCTGGACCCCCCATGTTGGAATTTTTCGTCGGTTTTTCCCAAATAAAAAAAAAAGATTTTTTTTTACTTTAGACTGTTCATAATCGTTATTCTTACCTAACCCAAAGAGATTTAAAATAAATAAGTTATTAATTCATTACTTTCACTAAAAGTAGCAATGGAAATAAAACTAGAAACGGTGTCTTATGGCGATATTCGCCTGCAGTCAGCGACATACTACGTAGGCACAACGTTATCGCGCGTTTAAATCGCGGTGTTCACAATACATTGCACGCTCGAAAATGACAATTTCTATAACCGATCATTAGCGAGGTGAATGACTTTCACAATTTGATTAGTGGCATTAGGTGTAGCCTTTTCGCGAAGTTTGCGTTACCATGCGAAATACACCCTGTATATTATGTTCCTTTTTTATTATATTATGTATCTTATGTCACTCAACTTATTAATAAAATGTCAAAGGGGAATACTTCTGTTAGATCAGGCATAGCTTCATGTAGCCAGCTCATAGTGGTTGTAGCCAAGTGTACCTATGAACATTCTGTATTTGTTGCTGACTTTTCAAAGGGTTTGAAATTCGCCTTTTAGGTTTGTTCCATAATGACACAAAATAGCACCCCCGTAGTGAGACGGTGTATATATATGTAGGTCACGAAAATTTGCGTGGTGGATTTTGACAAAAATACTGCGTAATCGTAATCGTGCGTAAGTTCGAAATCCTCGATTCTCGATCAAAATCCTTGTTATTTCAAATTACTTACATATTTGTAAAATATTCACCAGTGCATAATGAGAATAATATATCCCAACAAAAACATTTTCGTGTAAAATGTTGCCAAGACCATATGGCTCGAGCTGTCAAAAAGTTATCAAAATCAAAAAAGTCATTTATTCAGTTTAGGCCCTATGAACGTTACATACAGTTGAATTGACTACCAGTTCGGAATACACTTAAACTGAGAAGACTCCGGCAAGAAACTCAGCAAGGCTTTTTATTGTGGAAGATCCTTTCATATTACAGCTTTTGTTCCAAATACTTATACAATATACATTATTATGCTTATTCATACAATTGGCACTTAGCCAGGGGGAATGCAAGTGCAGAGAGAAGCTACTACAACCATACATTATTGTCTTCCACGTAATGAGCCACCCTATAGGCTTTGTCAATTAAACTCTACTATATAAAATCTTTGAATTTATTATAAGACATATATCAGATCTCATGTAGAGCCAAGCTTATAACTCTATACGCCCTAACTCTACAAGCCCTAACTTCACAAACTATACCTTAGTCAAAATATAAGGCTTGGCGGTTTACATACATAACATATAAAGTTACAATTGCTAAAATTTAAACTTTATATGTTTAATAAATCTACTATTGACATCATATCTCGAGAATTCTGTTTATCTGGTATAATCCAAACCCAAGTAATGAGGGTTAAAAAAACGACGAAGCGCTTCGAGAAAAAGGAGTCCCTTGCCCTTGCGCTTGGCGTCTTGGCAGGGGCACTACTATGCCCCCAGATTCTAACCTGAATTTTTCGTAAAGATTTCCATGGGTGTATTTACCTACATAAAAGGAGAAACTGAATAAAAGAGACAATGAGAAATGTAATTAATTAAGGACACTTTCTTAGTGAATCCAGAAATTTAAATGAAATACAAACTACTAATTAATATAAAAGCTGGATTGTGAAAGGCGGGCCACTCGTATAGTTGGCGATCCCGAACTCACTGGCGGTTTGGAACCTCTCAGCCTTCGGAGAGATATTGGCTCTCTCTGTGTGTTCTACCGTCTGAATAATGGGGAGTGTTCTCAAGAACTTTTTGACCTGGTGCCATCATCACCTTTTTACCACCGCACCGCTCGCCGGCGATGTGGAGTTCATCCTCATATCCTCGAGCCGCCTCGATCGTCCACACAACGGTTCAGTCGGACGTTCCTACTGCGGACCATTAGGATGTGGAATGAGCTTCCCATTACGGTTTTCCCACAGCGCTACGATATGGGGTTCTTCAAAAGGGGCGTAAAAAGAGCTCTTCAAGGTCGGCAACACATCGGCAATCCCCCTGGTATTGCAAATGTCCATAGGCGGCGGTGACCACTTACCATCAGGTGGACCGTCTGCCTGTTTGTCAACCTTTTTGACATAAAAAAAAAAAAAAAAATAATGTAGAACATTACCAAAGATGTTACCTACGATAACGAAAAAAAGACTTACAAAAATGCTTTCGTTGAATAAGGGAGGAAAGCATACATCATCAATTTCCATGCACATTTCTCTGTGCTCGCATGTCCTCGCTAAATTCTAACGTTACTTTGCAGTTGTGTAATAGGTACTATCATGAAACTGTTTACTGTTTTAACATGCTAAATGTAGAGTACTTAACATTATAACCATCTAAACTTGTTTTAGTTGACTCATTTGGTTTTACTACTACATGTAGGTTTTTTACTTTTTAGTGATTATTATAATATGGATTTTTAAGAAACTCGTGTACTTAACTATGAAAGCTGCTTGTCTATAGAGTTGTTATCCCTTTTATATACATATTACTAAAATAGATAGATAGATAGATAATACTTAATTGTCACACCATATGATAGAAAAAATATATTGAATTAAAGAAAGTGTTACAATGGTCTTATCACTGATCTTTACTCAGTTATAAGTTACTCCTACGGTATCAAACATGCATACGGCTCACCTGATGGTAAGCGGTCACCGTAGGCTATAGACGCTTGCAACACCAGGGGTATCAATCGTGCGTTGCCAAACCCAAGTTAATAAATAAATAAAGAAGTATTTTTTGCAAATTGGAAACGAATACCATCTGATTTTGAATTTGTATTTGCTTTTTTGGCTTCACTTTCGTGTTCCGTGCGCTCTATCTGACCATTATTCTGTAATCTGTGTCACATACAATTATTGTTATTGAGAAATTAGAGCTAACCAAACCGGTATATCCTAGAACACTCTTAAACTCGTCAGCATAAAGTTATTCCTGGCCATTGTCTTTTGTAATTCGTAAGAAGATATACAGTTCAGTTTCAGGAGACAAGGTATTGGTGTCTTCGAGTTAGCTAATCACTTTAGTTTATCAGTTATCGAGAGGACCCTGAACTTGTGAACAAAAGCCTGTCACAAGAGAGAGCCTCCTTGAAATACTTCGGATTTGATAAGATTCACGAGCTATTTCTAACAATAGGTCTATCTTTTGTTTTTCATACCAAAGCATCGATATATTATCGGGTAATACTATTTCGATGTACCAAAGCTAAAGATAATTGTGTGAGTAGAAATAGGATTAATAATATAAAAGGATGCTTTAATCAATCAATAGTTGTTGGAAGTCTTCACGCCTATATCTCCGAGGTAGGCAAAAGTCTAAGAGACGCATTTCATCGCATGCCGTGAGGTCTCTGCCAATTCCAAGAACAAATACCTAAACACAATAACAATATTAATTATAGTATATTATAAGAAAATATGTTTTGTTAGATTAACGGCTAATTAGTAAAAAATGCAGTACCTGGGTCTTGACCTCTCGAGTCTAGATTAAGATATCTAACTCTTGCAATTGTTTGCCTGTATCCATATCCTGTTTTTCAAACATAATTAAATTAATCCAGGGTTTTTACAAAAAAAAACTTAATTAAGATTTCATTATCAACCTAACAACCAAAGTAATACAAATACTGCAAGAATTTGATAGGCTACAGGTATTATATAAGTCGAGGTCTTTAAAACTTCGATGCAGTCGTAAAGAGCAGCAACTGCTAACATGTATAGAATTATATCGTTAATTTTGTTCGGCGTGATCTTGAGGATTGAGGGATGCCGTCCTCCACCATGCCACTGGAGCGACCCGACTGAAATCGAAAACTATTTTAATGGGATGGTCACAGAACTTGTCGCAGCAGACAACAAGGCTCAGCAGTTCTGCCAAGAACACGGTAGCTACCTGATGACGGAAAGACACGACCTTACAGAATACAAATTAGTTCTTGAAGCACCTGGTTTTGATGCAAACGACTTTGATGTGAAGATTAGGAACAGAGTTCTTTCCGTCAGTGCTATTAGTGCGTACGATTGTGAGTCGAGTTTCTTTGACCTGAGAATATTGCCTGAATACCTGGAAGCCTCAGGTGCAATGTGGAAGTATATTGGAACGAAGCTTATTGTCACTTTTCCGTATAAATTTGACCCGGTTAATGGGGAAAGTAGACCTTGTTATAACCGGACTACGTTTATAGGAAATGTTCGAAGGGATCGTCGACGAGGAGACGAGCATACTGGTGGTGGTTTCACCACTGCCATCACAAGTACCACGATGAAAACCACCACCACCACTGGTGGTTTTCATCGTGGTGGTGGTTGCGGTGGCGGTGGCGGTGGCGGTGGCGGTGGCGGTGGCGGTGGCGGTGGCGGCGGCGGTGGCGGTGGCGGTGGCGGTGGCGGTGGCGGTGGCGGTTGTGGTGGTGGTTTTAGTGCAAGCTTTAGAAACACGAAGGCAGCTCTCGCACCACCGCCTCATTCTCCTTGAAATTTAATCGTTCTTGTGTAATATTTAAGTCGTTTTCGGTATGTAATGAAAATAAATTATTTTCGTTTCTATTTTTTATTTTTTTTGTACTTTCCTCTTTAGTGTGTGACAAATATACATAATGTGTGAGAGAAAGTTGGATGTATGTTCAATAAAAAAATTGGGTTCAGAACTCCCCTGGATTCTGTTTTTTTTTCCAAACGGGACCTTACCTTTGTTTTACAATCAAAAAAGAATAGATAATGCATGTCACCTATGTAAAATCAAAATCATAATTAAAAAGTCATTTATTCAGTTCAGGCCCTAGTAAGGCACTTATGAACGTTAAGTTGGTGCATACAGTTGAATTTACCACCGGTTCGGAATACACGCAAGAATCTCAGCAAGGCTTTTTTTTGCTGTATTAAGATATTTATGTTGTAGCACCACTGTCCACCAGACCGTCCGTCCGATTGTCATTGGATTGTAACTGCCAAAACAAGTAAATTAGTAAAATTCTCTTTTTACTTTGTTTTTGTATAAGCGCATTTCAAATGTGAAGTTGTAAGTTTTAATATTTGCAACGTTACTCAAGAAAACATTGCTATTATAACAAATATAGGAGCTTTTAAAAAAACTACAGCCAGTTGGCATATTAGTTACCCTACCTGACTGCTTAGCCACAGGTTGTAGGTTCGGTACTCACAATGCCCTGCACCCAGAACAAGCATGGGTGCATGTACGAGCATGATATCTGTTGTATCATGTATCCTGTGTGTATACAGGGTGGATACGATAATAAATGAAACCACGTAAAGTACTCATAAATACGAACCAAGAATGAAGAACACGATATGAGGAACACGATATGAGGAGAACGTTATAATGAATTTAAAAGGAGTATGTAGTTTTGACAGTTATCTGGTCTCCTTAGTACAAGCTGTGCTTAATCTGTGTGAGGAAAATATCCCAGGATATTTATTTATTCCTTGGTTCTGCAACCGATTGGCCAGTCTTTCACTTCAGCTGGCCATAATTGATGGGGAGAATTATTGACTGGAGATCACTCACAGAAGAAAATGAAGATGATGCAAGAAGAGAATAAAAATGGAGAACTAGATAATGTTCTGCTAAAAATTCAAAAACCAATTAATATTGCTGTATAAGAATTAATCTTAAAAAATATATTATATTTTTTTATGTTTGCGTATAAAATTATTTTCTATATTTATTTTTTTCTATTTATCCACCAGCGAGCGACTCGTATACAAGGCCTCCAATTCCTTCTTGCTTTCCTTCCCCATGTCACTCCTTATGGTGAAACTGCGAATTTGGACTGTAATCTAGGATGGAAAATATGTCGGCGAATCGGACAGAGGAAAAAAGGTAAGGTATTGTGCACGCCTACCTTTCTGATGTACGTTGCGGGTCCTTGCGATCAGCGTAGAATTCTTTATTAGTATTTCCAGGTATTTCGTAATTTTATTTATTTTATTTTCTTTTGATAGCGACTGCGACTTTTTCTCTTCCAATTTTCTTCTTGAATGTCAATATTCAAAATGTTATTTCTTCATCGGCGTTCAGCGCTATCTGCAGCCAGTCCTATGGCGCGGCTAGCGGGCGCGTCGAGGGCAACGCGCATATGCAGGTAGGCGTGCGTGCGATAAGGAGAAAGGATAGGGAAGGAAAAAGGATTGACCGCCAACATATATGAAATTTTGAAAAAGAGTTCGGATATGGCGGAACCATTTCCCCCCGGCCTTAAAGGGTTACCTTTAAAAATTTAGAAATATTAATGAAAATGCGGATACTGAACCTATTTAGAAATATAATTTTAAATTAAGATAAGTTGAGCAGGTATAAGTATTAAACACTAGTCAATCATTGGCTTGGCAATGGACACAATCGCACCACTGGGCGTACAAAGCTCCCTTTACTCGTCCTAACGGTGACTACACGCGTCGTACCATCCTTCGAGGGGTGGATAGCTTCAACTACACCGAGAGGCCATGAAAGAGGTGGAGCGTTGTCTACAATAATAACCACCACCGATCCTAGCTGAATCGGAGTGGATGGTATGGTCCACTTGGCACGGGCTTGCAATTTATGCAAATACTCGACTCTCCATCGCCGCCAGAATGACTGGACTAATCTATCTAATAGCGAATGTCTCTCTAGCAAGTTACCTGACTCTATGTGAGAGGCGGGTAGCGAAAAAATAGGTGCGGTATGTAGAAAATGAGCCGGCGTAAGAGCAGACGGCTCTGCGGGATCGCTACTCAAAGCAGTGAGTGGACGCGAATTAAGAAGTGCCTCAACTTGAATAAGAACTGTCAAAAGCTCTTCATAAGAGAGTATCTGTTGTCCTATGACTTTAAATAAATGAGACTTAACTACCTTAACCATAGACTCCCAGCATCCACCCCAGTGAGGACTGGCAGGCGGTATTTGCTTGAAATCTATGCGGCTTTCAGAAAGCTCAAGCTCGAGACGCGGTCGATACTCATCTAGAAACTTGTAAAGATCTCGCAAGTATGATCGACAACCTACGAAATTTGTGCCGTTGTCAGTGTAGAGACACTGAACCGGACCGCGGCGGGAAAGAAAGCGTTTGAGTGCAGCGAGAAAATTGACAGTACTCAACTCCGTGGCTATTTCAATATGTATACAGCGTGTTGTAAGGCAAGTAAAAATACAAAGCCATGCCTTGCGGCTTTTAACTCCTCTACCACGAACTGGCGTGTATTGTAGAGGTCCTGCGTAATCACAGCCTGTATGTGAAAACGGTTTGATAACCTGGTTCACTCGGTAAGCAGGCAGATCCGCCATCATAGGAAAAGATGGCTGCGGTTTTGCTCTAAAGCAAGTATTACACTTGTGTATGCGGTGGCGAATAACTCGCCGCGCGGAGAGTATCCAATAACGATGCCTGAGTAAGGACATCAGCAGTTCGGGTCCGGCATGTAAATGCTTCCTATGATAATAATCGATAATTATATCAACCACGTGATCGTGTCTCGGTAGAACACGCGGGTGTCTTTGAGAAAAATCTAAATTAGCATTCGATAGCCGTCCACCGACGCGAATAATACCGTCTTTATCCAAAAACGGTTTTAACCTTTGCATAGCGGGTGAACAATTTTTATTATTGTTTAAGTTATGTATATCGCGACTAAAGTGAATATATTGCAAAGCCTTTATGACTTCTTTTTCTGCAAAATCTAAATCGGAACAAGTCACGATATGGTTGCGGGGTAAAAATTTTAAATATCTTAAAACGAATACAACAATTCGTAAAAGCTTCGACCATGAAGATATACGTTGAGCGAGTGTATAAATTGGCGATTCAGTTACGGTTGTAGTTACAGTATGTACAAGCGGCTTTAGATCTGGCATTTCATTATTATCGCCAAGATCAAACTCTGCGATAGGCCACTCTGCTGGATCTTTAGAAACCCACGGTGGGCCTGAAAACCATAGCGGATGATTGATGAGCATCGCTGGAGAGAGGCCACGCGATAGGCAGTCAGCAGGGTTTTCAATTCCTACTACGTGATGAAAACTACCGACAGGAATATTATCAACAACCTTGGCAATGCGATTAGCAACGAACGTTTGCCAACGGTGCGGCGAAGAGTTTATCCAACATAAGACGACTTTAGAGTCAGTAAAAGCAAATATATTAGTGATTTTATACCGCGGTTCAAAATTATCAAGTACCTTACGCATCAACTTTGATAGAAGAAGAACAGCACACAGCTCTAACCTAGCGATAGTAATAGTTTTAAGCGGCGCAACTTTGGACTTAGAGCATACTAGCCTAACCGTTCTAGTATTCCCAACGATGACCTGAAGGTATATTACACATCCGTAAGCGCGTTCACTTGCATCAGCAAAACCTATAAGATTAGCTACGCAACCCTGAACAACCCCTAGATGTCGCGGTATGCGTATGTCGTTGAGCGAAGGCAATTCATTGCAAAATTGTAACCAAAGTTTCACGATACTTTGAGGAGGCGTGTCATCCCAATCACATTTCAATAACCAAAGCTCTTGAATAAGTAACTTGGCATATAATATAACGGGAGCCACTAAACCCAAATTATCCCATAAGCGTGCGACGACTGATAAAATAATTCGTTTACTGCATTCTGACTCAGGTGTGACAACCCTAAATTTATAGACATCATCAGCCCTATCCCAATGCATACCTAATATTTTTTGCGGTGCAGCACCTCTATCAATCTCAAGATCTAAAGAAGCTCGATGTGATGCGGGAATGTTGCGCAGAACAGCGACCGAGTTACTAGTCCACTTCACCAGGTCAAATTGACCACACTTAAACATGTCAATCAGCTCGATACAGGCAGCTACAGCGACGGTTTCATCATTCTGCGATGAGTCATCCGCCATTATGCTGAAACATACATCATCCATATACGTCGAACTGGATGCAATCGCAGCAGCTGTGGGAAACTTATGCCTTTCATCGGCGATGAGCTGATGAACGACACGAACGGCATGAAAAACACTCGACTTCATTCCAAAGCAAACTCTATTAAATTGAAAGACCGATATAGGATCTTGCGGGTGAAATCTAAAAAGAATTCGTTGAAACCTGCGATCTGATTCCTGCATACCAATCTGCAAAAACATCTGACGACAGTCGGCAGAAATCGCTATATTAAAAAGGCGAAAGTTCAAAAGTATGGCATACAAATCACCCTGTATATTAGGGCCTGTATGTAACACCTCATTCAGAGACAACCCTGTGCTAGTCTTACAACTGGCGTCTAAAACCATACGTACTTTGGTAGTCGTCCTATCTTCACGTTGCACGCAGTGATGCGGGACGAAATAGGATGCGGTGGAATCGCGAGGGATATTATTAAAAGGTCCTATTTCACTAATATAACCTTTATCGAGATATTCACGAATGATATCGCTATATGCGGCGCGCAATGTATTTGACGACTCCAACTTGCGTTCTACGCACAGAAAGCGTCTATGTGCGGTAGAGTATGAATCTCCTAACTTGTAGACATCGTCACTAAACGGCAAAGCAACAGTGTATCTACCACTAGAATCACGTGTAGTGGTAACGCGAAAATGATTCTCACACTCAATATCATCTTGACTGTGTGCGGGCGGAGCGGTAACCTCCTCGAGTTCCCAAAACTTCTTGAGAAGGTGGTCCAATGAATGTTGGACGACAGCACAACATGCCGATGTCATTTTAATATTATTCGGTAATAATACGGGAGCAGAACCCATAATAATATAACCTAAGACGGTTTTGATAGCGGGCGGTATTCCATTCACCTTGCTATGTACCTTACCCGGTAGCAACAAGTGCGGAAACAATGATGCACCAAGAAGTACGTGCACCTCAGCGGGCGTAGCGAACGTATTGTCCGCGAGCGGGAGTGAAGTCATGTGCGCGAACGCTGACTCGTCCACGGGAACCGACGGCAGGTTATCCGTGATGCGGTCGACAACATGTGCCGATACGTTAAAATTAACGTTATTAGAAAAACGCGAAAATATTTTAAAATCAGTGGAACCTCTAATAGGTTTTTCAGAACCACCGAAACCACGCACTATTATTTGCATATTTTTATTATAATTCAAACCTAAACGCACGCAACATTCGTGTGTTATGAAATTGCTCTGAGATCCCGAGTCTAATAAACATTTTACTAAGTGTGCCTGTCCCATTTGATCATAAATAACAACTTGCGCGGTTGACAGCAATATCGTTGTAAGTTGCATACATTGTGCGTTGTGACCATCACTACTCACAGATACCGGAATTGACGCAGCAATAGAAGTATGCAAAGATGATACGTTCGTGTCGCATGTGACGGGCGACGGCGGAACTCGCGGTAGAGCAGCACTAGCAGACTGTGCGCTCGATGCGGGTTCGATTCCAGACGCAACAATCATTCCACTAGTGTTGGTTTGCGATGCGGTCTGATTATTGTCATTATTAAAATGCAGTAAAGAATGATGTTTTTGATTGCAACTGCGGCATTTAAAATTTGAATTACAATCGCGGGATCTATGTTTTAAACTTAAACAATTAATGCATGCGTTATGTTCTTTAATACATTTGAACCGTGCGGATGGAGTAGAGTCCATGAACTTAGGACACTTGTAAAAATGATCATGTACGATATTATCACACATACATTTTTTCTGAGAAGCGGAAACAGCTAAATAAGATTGCGGATTTGGTACATGAGTCCGCGGCTTATTCGTATTTCGTGAAGAACTAATAGTACTCGTACTCGTGGTCGGTTTCATACTTTGGTAAATCCTAAACTGTCCTCTAATAAAATCTGTCAGCTGAACGAAAGTAGGCATCTTCTCTTCACGATACTGTGATTCAAATGCTCGGATCGTTTCCTCATCTAACTTCTTCAAAGCGATATGCAACATCATGAAGTCGGACAAATTATCAAGCTTCAGGTTTTTAAGTGCGCTCGCTGCGGTGGCAAATTGATCCATAAATATTTGAAACTTAGATGAAGAAGCGGGACCGCTCAACTTTAGATTATACATCTGATCTAAGTAAGTAGATGCGAGAGTACGCGTATCTTGATACCTATCAATGACACATTTTAATATTGCGTCATAATTTTCGGCACACGGCGCGATACCAGCGAACACTGCTTTGGCCTTACTTGAGAGCTTCCCTACTAAATAGTACAACCTCTCAGCGTCCGTCAGCAATGGATTGTCGTGTATCATAGACTTAAAGCTTGAGTAAAATAAAGGCCAATTTCGAATGTCCCCATCGAATGTCATAATTTCGATCGGCGGTAAGGATGGCTTCTTACATTTTAAACCTAAACGATCAGTTGACCCCTTCTGATCCTTCTGATCATGATCAGAGTCCACACTCGAAGGTTTGGGTTCGACACGCTTTAGTACACGCTTGATACGACAGTATAAATCTTCAAACGAGATTAAAGATTTAAAGTTAGGTTTACTAGTAGGATCACATTTGAGTAGAGTGCGATTGTATTCATTTACTAACTCCCTAAATTCCAAGCGAATGTCATCGATAGTTTCGACAGAACTCAGGAAATTTTCCATACATTCCTCACTATTGTCGATTGTTTTTGAACTATCATAGACTATTTGAACATACTCGAAAAGGGTATCTCGTTTAGTTTCTAATAAAATTAATTCATTATTTGTTTTAGAAACTGAACTCTCCGTATCCCCTTTCTTAGGCATATTGACGGAGTAGTTGAACACAAAATTATGAAATAAACGAAACGAGATGGAATATTATATTTCTACTAATAGAAAATAGCAGTTTTATGTAGGTTAGGTATCCTAAATTGAAGTAAGCGGGTTTATGTAAGTATTATATTTACGACAAAATAGGTAGGTAACCTCAATAAGGTGCGGTTGAGAAGAAACTAGGAAGTTGCTAGAAAATCTAGACTGAAAAAATATGCGAGTATCTAGACGAATCTAGAACGAACAGCGGGTGTATCTAGAATAATCTATAACAAACAGCGGGTGTATCTAGACGAATCTAGAACGAACAGCGGGGCTAGGTATTTAGACGAATCTAAACCTATATATGGATGATCCCTAAGGATATGAAAAATGAGAATCCGGGTAGACGGACCAAAAATGGTGAAACTGCGAATTTGGACTGTAATCTAGGATGGAAAATATGTCGGCGAATCGGACAGAGGAAAAAAGGTAAGGTATTGTGCACGCCTACCTTTCTGATGTACGTTGCGGGTCCTTGCGATCAGCGTAGAATTCTTTATTAGTATTTCCAGGTATTTCGTAATTTTATTTATTTTATTTTCTTTTGATAGCGACTGCGACTTTTTCTCTTCCAATTTTCTTCTTGAATGTCAATATTCAAAATGTTATTTCTTCATCGGCGTTCAGCGCTATCTGCAGCCAGTCCTATGGCGCGGCTAGCGGGCGCGTCGAGGGCAACGCGCATATGCAGGTAGGCGTGCGTGCGATAAGGAGAAAGGATAGGGAAGGAAAAAGGATTGACCGCCAACATATATGAAATTTTGAAAAAGAGTTCGGATATGGCGGAACCACCTTATTTATAATTGTAATTTATCATCTGATTGTTACCAGATTATATTATATAGATTCTATCCACTAGATAATGTACCTAGCAACAATTGAAAACGTCCTATCCAAGCAATGGGCAATGGATTAATTGGTACGTAAGAAATATTATTACAAACAATAGTAGAGATAGTCCAATTCTAAAGAATTATCTTTTAACTACTGTCAGAGAGCAAATATAGACTAGGAGGGCACGACAGAAATGGTAACGATAAGGTAAATGGGTGAACTCGGGTTCATCGGATAGAGGATACCTCCCTGATGCCAAATAAGTCGGTCTGCCTGCGCCAAGTGGTTGCGTTATCTAGATATGGCGCCTGAAAAACTGTTTATCGTGACCAAAATAACGATAAGGTAAATGGCTGAGCTCGACGTAGAAAGTAAGTAGTAGTTATACTGATGTTAATTTAAAAAAAAACTGACCAAATATTCGGTTGCGTTATCTAGATATGGCGGCTGAAAAACTGTTTATCGTGACCGAAAAAAAATGATAAGGTAAATGGCTAAGCTCGATGAATCATGGAAGTATTAGTGCATACTAGCTTAGTAATGAAAAAAACTGACAAAAATTAGCCATATCTAGAAAACGCAACCACTTGGCGCAGGCAGACCGACTTATTTGGCATCAGGGAGGTATCCTCTATCCGATGAACCTGAGTGCACCCATTTACCTTATCGTTACCATTTCTGTCGTCACCTCCTAGTATAATAGATAGACTAATGTGTACTTTGTACGCAGATGTATTAGTGCATACTGATAATAATAACTAAGATACATTATAATTAACGGCCAGTAAACTACAGGATCCTGACGCAATTGCATCTGATATAGCTAGTCAGATCATCATACTCAAAATTATTTATTCGAATAGATCGTAGCCATGGCTCGGAGGGTTGCATTGGGATAGTTTTTCAAATCTTGCGAAACTTTATTCGCTTAGAATAGAATTTGATAGAAACTAGGTCTTGAATAAAAAGTCATTGCTCCGGATAAAAATAATCCTGAACATAGATCTTTGACGGATACATTCGCCCTGATTCTGTTGTTTACAGCTAAACTAATTTTAGTCTCACTATGTCTCTTTCTAAGAAATTTAGTCCTGTCAAATTAGTTAAATGCCTATTTTGTCGCCATATATCGCGGTTACGTCTAAATAGCGTTATATATGTTCTATCCTTTTTCAGTAACGTTTGTAAGAAAGAGATGTGATGTGACTAAAATTAGTTTAGTGCGATTTACAACAGAATCGGCACCATTATGCCACAGAGCAAATAATATACTACGTACAACGGTCATTACGACGTACGTGTGTCGTTATACCATGGTACAATTTTCACAAACAAGTGACGTCACAAGCCTCCCGAACTTTGACGCACTTTATCTTTGTCAATATTTATTGATTTGGTAAATCAAAAAATACGTATCAAATATTTTTTGATAATCTGACGGACTAATTAGCTATTTTTTTTAATCAGTCACATTCCTATTTTTCGATGGTTCTAGCTTGGTATAAGTCAGCCAACACATTGGCGACCCTTGTATTGCTAATGACTATTGGGGACGGTAGCTCATCAGAAGGACCACCATCTGATGCTAAGTAGCTACCTGCCCCAGCCATGTGCTTTCCGCCGCGGTTATACCAAGGGAGTACAGAGTCGGGTACCTCAAGACGGGTATCTGCACAGTGGTACAAGCGTCTAAGGCGAATACTTACCATAACCTTACCACTCTAGTGGTATAAAAAAACAGAGAGTTTGCATAATACTAAGCAATAATATAAGGCGATATTAGCTCAGTGGTAGTGACGTCGAATTTTGTGACGAAGATCTCGGAGGTGGAGAGAGTGAAGAGGAGGTGAAGAGGTGAAATCATTTAAATAATACCTAATAATTGAAGGTAAAAAGTAATAGTTCAGTATAAGTGAATCATAACACAGTACCAAGTTAATAATACTAAGTACAGAACTGAAAACATACTCGTAAATATCATTAAAAATAATCAGAGCATCAAATAGATTATAGAAATAATATTAGACCTTTACATAACTACAAAATTATTATAAAATTTAACTTTGCCATGACATTGATGCCACATCAAGGTACGGGGATAACATAATGTAAAACAATATTAATGTTCCTTTGTTTATTAAAACATCAACAAAATCTCTTACTTATAATGAACTGGTACAAATTCATATTCGTCTTTCAAGTCCACTGCATAGGTTGTCGCTTCAACCGTATTCTTGGGTATTTCATTGGTAAGCAGCTCGGTATCACCTCTGCCAGGTCCTACATCAGCATCCTGGTTATTGTCATTATTATTGTCCATTTCTTCACGGCTTTCAGTCGCAGGACCACTTGTTTCGAACTCAGTTGCTTCAGTAGTTGATGTCGGAACAGTTTCAGTAACAGCACCTCCTTTAATCGGGAAGACAATCTTCAAAACATTCTGATTGTACGTCCAACTTCCATTGACATTAACGCAGGCTGGCAGGTTTCTGATATCAAGGTAGTTCCTCTGGCTGCCTGAAGGCGTATTGCGGACAGCTTGCACCATCAGCAGACCGTCCCTGGCCTTAACAACGATGTCACTTTCCTCAAAACCGCTCAAATTAATGGTGATAATGTATTCATTACCTTGAATTCCTTCTTGGTGAACATTGCTAGGGAACTGTTTGTAGAAATCCTCAAGCATATCATCCAGCTGTTTCATTTCTGTAGCGAGATCCGACCAGAAGCTTCCAGTGTCGAACATATCGCCTCTAAAGTGTGGACTCCTAAATCCGGGACTGTGGTCAGGGAAACCATGGTGCTGGTGTGAGAAATGTGGTGCAGCACTTGCCGCAGCAAGAAGACTAAGGATTATAACGAACATTTTAGTAAAACAGTTGTTGTGATACTAAATTCTGCGCAGTATCAATACCGTTTATATGTCCGGTCGAGGGTTCAGAGGTTATCCTCGTTATCGGTACTTTCTGGACTAACCACACAACTGTCTGCTACAAAGGGGTCGTGGGTATTCTCAGAACGCGTTTGTGTACACTAAATTAATTTTGCGTCCGCTGTCTCTTATGTACAGTTAGATTAAAGCAGGAATTCGTGTGACTCAGTGTATTGTCAATTTTGGTAGGTATTTTTATTTTGTAAAGCTCATTGGAGACTGATGTTTTTATGGTCACTTCGCTAATATTAATACGAAGTACTATGTAAACAAATTAATTAAATAGGGGATTTTAATTACATTATTAATGATAATTAACTAACGAATGAAATTAAGTCTTATCTTTATGTACCTAGTTACTCTTATACTCTATGACTTTCTCTCCATCTTTATCGCTTTTGAGGAATAATAGCAACCGGAATCTAAAATTATTTTACTTCAGAAGAATATTCCTTTTTTTTACTAACAATAAGGCCTATTACAGCGTGAGAATTAGGACTTGAGTTTTGAGAGTACTAATCTAAAATAAACGTTATTTATTGGGTTCAGGTTTAAAATTCAAATAAGAATTATTGTATTAATTGAGGCTCGTTTAATATTTACTAGCTATGCCTTCTTTCTTTTTTTACTATCAGAATGTATCGAGCAAATGTCAACAACGATTGTACATAAATTCAACTCAATCTAATGAACGTTACACGAACTCATAGGAGAGGAAGAACACACAAACATACATTTTTGTACAGGCCTATTGTAGGCAGGTATTATATGAATAACTCTGAAAAAGTAAAAAAAAATTGCTGTTCCATACAAAAGTTGTATACCTACTCAACAAAAATTTATAGAACAGCTCATTTTCTAGTGTACACAAAACCTTATATTACGAGGTAAAATGAAAAATAACAATTACAAAAGAGGATATTCAATTAAAAAATGATGACAACTTCGTGAAATGAATCACTTTTTGTTATATTACGAAGTTCTTATGAATGAGTTTGATTTCCAAGAATGTATTAGTACTAGTACCATTATTAACTCTGTGGTAGTATTTAGGTAGAAAAAACTTCCCGATAGGTCCAGAAGATGCCTACCAGTTAAAAAACATGGTGAAATACATACCTACATTGATTTTAACAACAATCAATTAATAAAAGAAACAAAAAAAACCCGACTGCGTAAAATAAAAATTCCGGCCAAGTGCGAGTCGGACTCGCGCACCGAGGGTTCCGTACAAACCTGTAGGTATATAAGTAAAAGGTATTATAGACCTGAGTACTTATTTGATATGAATTTCAATTTAATACCTCTACGCATAGTAATAAAATAAGTAAGTTATTTTATTTAGAATATAATAGAATAGAATAAGTGCCTTACTAGGGCCTAAACTGAATAAATGACTTTTTGATTTTGATTTTGAATCAAATTTATTTGTGACAAAAATTACACGGAAAAAGTTAACATAAAAAAGAGGTAAAATATTGCCACAAATCGGTCCTCCAACTCGGCATGTGTTGGCTATACGTAGGTGTACGTATAACCAACGCTGATCTTCCGTTGGGGCCGGCAAGTGAAAACACGGTAGGATCACTAATATATATGTCACCGTATTTTTGTGAAAACCGTTAGTTTATAATCTACCTAGCGAGATTGTAAACTCCCCGATAAATTGTGAACTGTACCTTACTTTTTACAATATTACGTATTAATTTCCGATAGTTTATAATCTATCCATGTCAAACCGTCATATTGCAAACGAACCTGCACTTGCCTTGCACTTGGGTTCACAATCTGTTCGATTTTATCACTCGTAATATTGTGAACCGTCCCTGATTGGTCAATCTTGGCGGTAGAGCGTTTTGTAGAATACTAGAATCAATATCTAACATATTTTCAAAAATTTGACATACGTTCAAAAATATAATCAAAACACTTTACTTACACAAGTAATTATATTAAAACATGAAAAGTATAACTCAGGTTATCTTCGGCTACTAACAGTTAGATAAGTTATTTCACGTTCATATTGCTTAGTTTATTTTCACAAATAATTGTAACTTTATCATAACTTTCACTTATTTTAAACATAAAATCTGTTAAAAACACAAAAAATATGTTTGTTTACGTACGTTGATAACAAATGACAGCTAGGTAAAGATGGCGGCGCGGGACACATGACGTTCAACCAATCAGCGCTCAAAGAGCATTCCGTCGGGTTCAAGTATGCTGCCAGTTCACAATATAACGGTTTGTTGCGGATAGATTATAAACTATCGGAAATAAATACGTTATATTGTAAGCAGTATGGTACAGTTCACAATTTATCGGAGAGTTTATAATCTCGCTAGGTAGATTATAAACTAACGATTTTCACAAACTTACGGTGACATATACACTAATACTTTATGCGTTCATAAGGAAAGGGAGGAAAAGTAAGTTTAAAATTATTAAAAATATTTTTATTAAGTATATGATGTTTAATTGATGTATCTAAAAATGTATGCTTTTCGCAATTTTTCGGTGCTATAAGACGTTGCAATTTCAAGATTCTGAGTTCACGGGAAGTACCCTGTAGGTTTTGATTCCCTTGCGAGTGTCGATAATTTGCAGCATAAACGGCTGTATCTTTTGATTGCGTTGGCTTAAAAGATAGATTTTTTCACAGCTCCAAGGGACAGTAGACTTGAGTCTTGGATATAAATTTCAGCTTGATACCTCCACGCGTTCCAGAGAAAAAGGGTCTTGCCAGACGGACAACACAGTGATCCTATAAGGGTTCCGTTTTTTCCTTTTGAGGTACGGAACCCTAAAAAATACTGAAAAGACAAAAACAAGCTGTTATCTCTAGCAGGCGGGGAGAAACCAATAACCTTGATATTATTAAGAGATGGTCTTGAAGTGTGCATATCGTATTTTTTAAAGACGACGAAATCGTTATACATGCATACGGTCCGCCTAATGGTAAGTGGTTGACGTAGCCATATGGACGCTTGCAACACACAAGGCGTCATTCACGCACACGTTACACTAATGAGCTCAGGCGACCTTACTCAAGCGTAGGAACATTTTGGCTGCGGTATTCTGAAAGGTGGTGGTACTTCCCTAGACGAGGCTCTCGCTATGCTCTACCGTTCTATTACATTTTTACTACAAAAACTTATGTCTTTTTTGTAATATTTGTTCAATACATTATAAAATTCAAGCTTATTTTTCTCTTTTCAATTAATTTTATTTGTTTATTATTTCATTTAATAATTTAATTTATTTCGGTAATCTGTGTTTATTTCAAACTTAACCAATGTCTAAACCTTAAACACTGTCTAGCTAAATAAGTGTTAATACTATGTTTAGTTCATCTTTTGTAGTATGACCGTTTATTTTTATTTTGTACTATTTGTTCCTAGAATACCTATGAGAAATAAAATGAGCGTATGTTCGAGCTAACTCCGAAACGGCTTAACCGATATTGACGAGAATTCCTCTGGCAGATAGCTGATGTTTGGAGGAGTAGCTTAGGCTAGTATTATTTTAGAAAAATAATTGGGGTTTCGCGCAAAAAAAACATACTACCGCAATAAAATTTTAGTCGATAGGTAGTAGCAGTATTTATATACTCTGAGGTAGTAGGTAATCTTTTATTTTGCTTACATTAGCTACTAACAACAACTCTCAGGGACTCTCCCGTTATCAAAGGAAATGTATCTTGGGATCAGCAGGGCTATTTTAAAACGTCGGATTCGATATCGGAAACGGATTCAAAAATTTCCGAGGCGAATTTAAGCGATTGCTATTTTAATTTCCGAAAACTTGTCGATTTATCGAATTGATATTTCCGTAAAGAAACATCAAAAATATTCGAATTAGGAAATTAAAATAGCAATTGTGGAAAATCGCCTCGGTAGTTTTTGAATCCGTTTCCGATATCGAATCCGAGCGTTTTAAAATAGCCCTGCAGATGGGTCAATAACCAATCCTTTGAGGCGGTCGGTGCCTATCTATCCTTATTATAAAATTAAATTATTGTTGTTGCTCCATCATGCCTTTCAAGAAACTTGACACATAGATAGATTATACCCTGAAATAAAACATGACCATGCTTCTTTATATACCTACATTATTATAAAACAAAGTACCCCCGCCGAGTCTGTCTGTATGTCTGAACGCAATAAACTCAAAAAATACTGAACGGATTTTCATACGTTTTTCACCAATGGACGGAGTGATCATAAGGAAGTTTTAGGTGCATGATTTTGCTGAAATTTGACCATGATTGTTGAAGATGTCGGGAAAAAAACATGCCGCTCGGCTAGTCTGCTACCTGTGCGAAGCCAGGGCGGGTCGCTAGTTTAAATAATTAAAAACTACAAATAATAAAATAACTACATTTTAACTCCATCTAGCGAATATTATATGAACTTTGTAACATTATTATGGAATCGAAAACCTACCAATTAGAAGTGTTGTGTTGTGGTAACTTGTCTAGCAGTAGCAGTTCATACATTAAAGATGGCGATAGTTTATCTGATTTCAAAATAGAGAACCACCCACTGGAAAAAGAGGTACCTACTGTGACTGTGACCAAAGCATTGACATAATTTATTATTGCTACTGGACCAATAATATTATACCTAGCCCCCATACAGATCTTTTGAGCTGATTGATGATGATTAGAAATAATTGGGAAGTTATCTTCTCATAAATAGGTATTCTATGTAGGCTGATTGATAGAAAGGATACCAGTGTGTAATATTATTTTAAAACGACACATTATTTCAATATTTATTTATTTCATATACACAGCAATAATAGAACTAAGAATTTTTGATAATAATCATAATCAACCACACAATGAGAACGTTAACAAATATGGCGCGCAAGTTTTTTTTTTTTTTTTGACAACGGTAAACTGTAAACTATTTTACCCGTTTAAATTAAGAATGCTTGCTCTACACACATATCACTTGCAGTGAGGTACAAACTTATCATAATCGGGATTATACCTATCATTAGACCGGCCGCATACTATAAGAAATTTTCTGTCAGAAATTGGCTTGCTCATACATTTTTGGACGTCAGACACGTCAGAATTTTCGGATAGTATGCGGGGTCTAGAACAAAATGTATGGGGAAAGTGCCTTCCGGCGGGCGTCCGAAAATTTCTGACAGAAAATTTCTTATAGTATGCGGCCGACCTAAATCTGTGCGGTAATGTAAACTAAAAAGCACTCGTGCGTAATAAGCTGCATTAAGATTAAAAACGGTGCAATAAATGTCACTTTACGAACGAGTGTGTTGAAAAATAATGAAAACTACCTATAATTTAAACTTTTTTACGCGTCGTCTACGCACATATCAATTGCATCGAGGTACAAACTTAACATAATCGGGATTATACCTTTGAAAAATAACTTATTGATTTAGCTTGCTTACCGTTACCACAGTATCCGTTACGCTACGAGTATATGGACGAGTAGGTCCCATCCTAGCTATTAAGGACGGTAATAAGGATTTTCAAGCGTCCTAGCTATAGCTAGTTATACTTACACTACGTAGAGGTACAACTAATAACCTACTTTATAATAGTATCGATACTATCTATATTATATTATAGATACAATCGACAAAACTAACCTAGAACCCCCTAGGGTTTCATTATTTGCAGGGTATTTTCGCCAAACTTAAATCTACATAGATTAGAGATTAGGTAGATGTTTAAGTTATTATTGATCGCCGTTCCCCTCCACTTTCCTCACCGGCCCAGTCTGAACGATAGGAACAACTCTTTCATTTCCAGACTTCTGTGGTGCTTTTAGAGGTGCCACAATTGTAAGAACACCATCAGAACTCAGTTTTGATGTAACGGCATCAGGTTCAATGCCTTCGGGAAGTGGATACCGTCTCGTAAAACTCCTTGAAATGTATCCATGCTGGTCTTTCTTCTCTTCATGTCTACCTTCAATCACCAAATGCCCATCAACGGTTTTCACCGAGATTTCTTCGGGAGCGAAGTGTTGGACGTCCAAATTGACTTGGAACTTGTCTTTGTCCGTCTTAATGGTTGAGCCGACGTCCCTCGCCGATGCTTGGAGGTTTCTCCAGGGTCTGCGGTAGTCTTGGGTTTGTGGTACGGCAACTATGGTAAGGTAGTCTTCGGGTGTTAGTCCCAAGCCGAAATGTTGGTCAAGAAGGCGGCGAGAATGCGGTCGCTCGCATTCTATGAAAAATGGGTAGAGTGACATTTTCTTAATTCTCACGTATAAAGAAAACTTGTAGGTAATGTAATTAAGTACTTATATCTTCGAGTCGAGTTCAATAACTAGCGAGCGAGATCAATCAATATCAATAAGTATTTTCTTCGAAATCACTTCTAAATGCAGGTAGAGGTAGGTAGGTAGTATTTTCGTTTGTGTATTGAATGAATGAATGACGTTCGCTCGTTGAGTCCTGTGTTTATATGTGAGCGCGCCACCTGGTAGCGGAAGTAGGAACAATCTCGAAGATCCTAGAATTTTCGCGGCGCATCTCGACTTTGCGCATGCGTCATATTCCAGATGTCGTAAACATTTAATATGATTTTATCTTTTAGAATACTTTTCATTACTTTGATTCATTTTTGTAATGGAGATAATTAGTTATTAGTATTATTTTAACTGAAAATTAGTTACTGTATTTTTCATTTAGTATGTTTGTTTGCCGACATAGTCGTATAAAAAATAGTTAAGTCAATCCAAGATCTCAAAGTTCTCAAATTGAAAACTTAATGTACTTTTGGGAAAATATAATTGAAATTATAATCTATAAGTATAGATAAAACTTTAACGATATAATTTATCACGGTAACAGCATTGAGCAATTATTACTAAAGTTGGCGAGAACTAATAGGCCCGTTTTGACAGCACATGTACATCAATGTGTCAAAAAGAGACAAACATAGTGCGACCAGAAGAGACTCAGATCTCGACAACTTTACGTATAGAGAAGCTATCATAAGCAAATATTATGTCCCATTATTTAGAGTCAACTAAAGTTCTCTTTAGCGCTGAAACAATAATTAGTCGTCTAAGCAGACGGTAGAAACACGTAGCGCTATCAGAACGCTTTTAGGAGTATTTTTCTAGCAAACACCGTGATTTTCACGGCGCTTACGCGTTTCGTTCATCGTTCTACAACAACAAGTGTGGCCGGATGGCATCACTTGAACGGAACATAGTTTTGATGTGTGGCGTCTTCTCTATACGTAGTAATAATAGCTCAATAGGTAACAGTTTACTTTTCGAATTTAAACTGATATAAACATATAGGTACGTAAAATTTTGTACTTAATATTTTTTTTCGTAACTTATTTCATTATTTATATTTAATGGTTTTTTTTAAGTTACTGAAATTGTTACTAAGAAACTAACATAAACCATCTCTATAATTTATTTTCACGATAACTTATTATAATAAATAAAATGTTTGAAGGACCTGACTTGTCTGCTTCCGCTACTCAACGTAAGATGGCGTAAGTAAATATGATTTTCCAGAAATTTCTTGACCAATTGGATATGGATGAAATTATAGATAAACACTATACTTTATTTTAAGTAGAGAGAGATTCCACCTGGATTAAAACTACACTGGACTATTTAGACATGTAACTGAATGATTAAGGAATGTAAAATTAGTTTTTTATAGTTTTAGCCACTCATCAATAGATGGCGCTACTTGTTACTAAAATAGAAATAATTATTTATATGTCTATTTTTATTGACTTCAATGAACACGTAGGTAACTTGTTTATTTATTCCATGTTTGTTTGGCGACTGCATACGTCGCCTTTTTTTTCGTCATCACTTCATTGTACTTGCCCTTTAAATTTTATTGTTTCTCACTATGTACCTCTACCTACCTACGTATATATTAATTACTTACCTACTATTTTTTCATTTCTCTTTAGGTTTTAAATGCTAGGTAGGTACCTACCTACTTAGGCAGGTACGATTTGGGTGCCTACATACAATCAGCATACAAGTTAGCAATTTTGTAATTTCAAAATAAGACTTATATTTTAATCTCGATAAATACACGTGCAGCGGCACTGTTGAAACCCGGCTAACAACAGGGAACGCTGTCTCCATCTCTTTCTTCCACATCTAATCTGGCGTACGGCTATCTCACTCCAAGCAACCAGCTGAGCCGCGCCTCCGTGCACATCAGTCATTCGCCTTTCATTATCAGCAACAGTTGTGTGAATTGCTTTTGTTTTACTATAAAACTGTTTACAAATGGCGCCGGCGTCGAAGCTAGGACGCGGTAAGCCGCTTAAAAACCAAACTAAAGAGCTATTACAGAAACTACACAGATATTTCGAATCAGAAATCGAGAGGGATCCTAATTCGACAGTAACTGCCGCTCAATTAGTCACTCATGCGACCGGCGTATCAATGAACGCACTAAAAAGAGTGATAACCGAAACTAGAACGAGTATCGCATTTAAGAACGAACACAAAGCGAGACGGCGATGTAAAAAGAATCTCGTGTCAAACGATATTGATGCGCAGGCGATTAGAAGGATAATCCACAGTTTTTATACGAAAGACGAAGAATTCCCTGTTATGAAAGACTTATACTTAATTCTGAAGGCTGATATAGATTATCAAGGATCTTTATGTACTTTAAGACGTCACGTGGTGAAGTTAGGCTTCAAATGGATGGAGAAAGCGGATAATAATAGTATATTGATTGAGAAACATGATTTTAGATATTCAAGGATACAATATCTCAGTAAGATAGAGGGTTACAGGGCTCAAGGGAGGAATATTGTCTATACAGGTGAAGTGGGACTGGAAAGCAGTCGTGTCTCATCCAAACCCAAAGCAGACGGCAGTTCTACAGTATTAAAACAGCCGGCAAAGACACGAGTTGTCATACTGCTAGCAGGAGACCAGAATGAAGTCATAAAAAACAGTTTATACATATTCGATGGTAACAAGAAAGATGTCAAAGAAGAATGCAAGAGGGAGAACTTTGAACAATACGACAAATGGTTCAAATTTCAATTGATACCGATATTAAAAGCAAACAGCATTGTTGTCGTCGACAGCGGCTCGGCGTTCCACAATAGACTATTGAATCCTACACCTCATTCCAGTTCTAGGAAAAAAGATATGATGGATTATTTGACAGCCAGAAATGTGCCTTATGCCTCTGATATGTATAAGCCACAGTTATACCAATTAGTATTAATGCATAAGGATAAACACTACGATTACAAAACTGATTATTTACTAAGAGAATACGGTCACACGGTACTGCGGCTGCCGCCGCATCATCCTGATTTAAACCCAATTAAAACAATACTGACGTCAGTTACCAATTACATTGGAAGAGACATTTGCTTGGCAACAGAGAGTATTATGAAGATAGCTAAAGAAAAGGTGTATTCAACAACAATTGAAGATTGGAAGCATGCTTGTAGATCGGCTGAAGCCGAAGAGAACAATCTGAAGGCAACTGATAAAGTTATCGATGAGATATCTGAAAGTACGTTTAGGAGTGTAGATGAGGGTTCAGATGATAGTGAAGCTGAAGATGATGGATCAGATCAGGATTCAAATGATAGTGATTAGATATTTATGATAATTAAAGTTGAAGCTACGATAAAACCAAATTGTGCCTAGTAAAATTCTAAGAAAAAACTTAAAGTAGTGAAGATTTGCCATCAAAAATTGCGAATGCGAATTTTAGCATTACCACTCATTTAATTTTAGAAATTAATTTTATCATGATTTATGTGTATGGGACGGGACCAAAACTAATATTACTGTATAATTAATTTAAGTTGTCCGTCTATTGACGATAAAACAAACTATATTGATGCTTTGTTTCAGTTCTATTATAGTAAAACGAAGCTGTTAAATGTAAATAAAATTTATATTTTTCCATGTCTTGCTTGCTCATTACATTTCCTACCAATTATTTTTCCTAATTTTACAATTAGGAATCATAATGGGTAATTAATATTTGTAATTCAAACACCGAATGATACGAACAGACGCCCGTATGGCGCGCCGTGGTGTGTTAAAATTGCAACTATATTTCCATGTATTTTGTACGAAATTTGAATGGAATAGAAAGACGCCCCCGTGCCATGTCCTATGTGGCTTGCGCCTAAAAGTAATTCTCCATTTCATACGTAGAAACCAGTATATGGTAATACTGACTGTGCCAGTAGTGTCGCTAGCTGCTGCTGCCTGCGGTCGGTTGCGAACCGGCACCTTTATCACAGAGTATCCTCCTAACTAACATCATAAATTCGAAAGTGAGTTTGTATTTTTCCTCTTGACGCCTCATCAGCACAACCAATTGTGATAAAAGGCCTTGTTTATAAATTGAGTCTGAAACTCTGAACTAAGCCAAGTCTCAAGAATCGAATGTGTTAATTGAAAATAACCTTATGTCAAATCCTGGTTCCAAAATCTATCTAGATTTTTCCATGATTTGTCTGTGATTCTGTGCTTGAGCTTTGATTGACGTTTTATAATACCATAGGCTTTAGACATTTTAGACCGGGAACGCGGGTGAAACCGCGGGCGTCATATACAAGGTGTAAAAGTCTGGTGTGGTATAAATGACATCGATAACATTCAATACATGATTCTGAATGAACCCTTGAGCATAGAATTTTGTGTCGGTCTTTACACACTCAACTGACTCAACATAAAAGAGATACATGGGTCAGTTCCTCCGCTAGGAGTAATAGTGTTATGTGGTCAGTTCACACCGAGACGCAACGCCACGCGACGTGACGACTGACGATACAATTGTTCCGCGTAACGCATCGCGATCGCGATGCCACGAGGCGGAGCGCGGCTGCCGCGGCATTTTTTTTGTGTAATGAATAAAGTTCTATATTGTATCGCTATCGTCGCGTCGCGTCTCATCTCAGTGTGCATTGACCCTATTTCTTCAATGTAAACAATTCAGTTATTCATGAGCAAGGGCAGCGCACCTATTTAATGTATTCAGATTTCCGTGATCAGCGCAGTATAGTAGGCTTACAGTTTTGATTGCAGTATTAGCGAAAAATCATAAATGTTGTGCGCTCAATCTATACTAAACTAATATAATCTATACCTACTATAATAATAATAATATAGGTGGGTAATCTATACACATAGAAAATAATAAAGCGGAAGAGTATTTTTTCCGCCTCTGGAGCTACCAGTCGGATTCGAGGGAGCTACATTATCGAGATCTATGTAGGTACATTATCCTCGAGTAGTATATTACTGGCCCTGCTATTGCAATTGCGATTCAATGAACTGTCAGTGGTGTCAAAATTGTGACATTTTAGGTCCGATCCCACCGAGAAGAGTTCTAGAGTTCTGCGTTCCGAGTTCTGCATTCCGCGTTGACTGTAAGTTATGTGGGGCCTTTGAAAGTAAAAAAAGTGTATGATGATGTGCGATCAGTAGCGAATATTGCAGAACTCTAGACTACTTGCTGTGTGCACAATAGTCAACACGGAATGCAGAACTTGGAACTTTACAACTCTCTCTGCGGGATCGGCGCCTTACAGTTTTGGTAGTCTACTAACGCAATAGCGTCATTATGGCGTCATAATGGAGTAATTATGGTGCCACCAAAACTGTAAAATGTCTCAATTTTGACATCACTGAAAGTTCATTGAATCACAATATTAATAGCAGACTGGGGCCCCAGATACTTTACAAAATACCCGAACACTTAAACTATTCACTATATCTCATTCTACCTACTTATATTACAAATGAAAAAAAATTGTGAATCAATCACGAAGTGAACAGATTAGATGAAACTTGCCACAGAGATACATTATATCCTGAAATACAACACATAGAATTCTTAACATCTCGAAAAAAATAAGATCCCAGGGAAACGCGGGCGGAAGTAAGAGGAAGAATAAAGTAAAGTAAATCGGTAACGGGCCAGATGGATTCCATCAATCACGTTGGAGATTGTGGGTTCGATTCCCAGTAATTCCCACCCAGGACATGCATTAAAGCGCATGAAGATGTCTGAATGTCTTGAGTGTGAGTGTAATCATGTATAAAAAGTAGTAGGTAGAAGCTACACTGTCCCCAAGTGTTATAGGACCATTGTATTAGCGTATGTACAGTTTTTCACTCGAAAATGCCGGTGCAACCGCGGGGAACAGTTAGTATAAGTAAAAAAAATAAGAATTGTACTTACTTAAAAAAGCTATGCTTGGCTAAGATCAGATAGCTGGGCGAAGAATGCCCCAGGCAGGATATGATTATTATTGTAAACATATAGGTACCTAGAATCGTATAGAGTCAATCGTATTAAGTTGCACTTGTGTTTGTGTGTTTAGTATCAAACAGCTAGTAGGTACCCCATTATGCAGGGCGCGTCAACATTTGGTTGCCCATACCTAAGTAGTTGTTTTTAAATTTGAATATAAGTAACAATGAAAAAGCAGAGGACCTATCAGATAAGTAAGTAGGTACAATAAAATCGTTGATATTCAGCGCATCGGCCATCTTTTACTTACATATAACACATTCTTTCGATAAGTAATATCCCATACACCGCAGCTCAAAGTTTATTGCCACTTAAATTTTCTGCTTAAAACAGGTTAATAAAATTACCAGGCACCGCGTGAGGAGAACTCACCAACGGGCCCGTAGGTATGAAAATTGTGATTGTGACTGACATTATTATTATTATTATAAGCCATTTAATCCATGAATTAGGTATACAGGTTCAATATATAAATACACACTTATTATTTACTAATTTAACTCATGGCCCCACTTTGGGTATAGGCCTCCTCCAACTGTCTCCACCTTTCTCTATCTTTGGCTAACTTCATCCAGTCCTTGCCTGCCGCTTTTTGGATGTCGTCAATCCATCTATCTTTGGGTCTGCCTCTTGCTCTTTTCCCTCCTGGGCCTGACCATGTTGTGACATGTTTTGTCCATCTTCCATCTGAAATGCGGGCTACATGCCCCGCCCATTTCCATTTCAAGCGTTGTGCGTGTTGTTCTGCGTCTATTACTTTTGTTTTATGTCTAATTCTAGTACTCTTTTGTTTGTCGATAAGCTTGATGCCTAGGATACTCCTCTCCATAGCGCGCTGACACGTTCGAATTTTATGTTTGGTTATTTTGTTATAGATCCATGTTTGAGCGCCGTATGTCAGGCAAGGCAATAAACACGAATCCATGACTTTTTTCTTTAGTTTTACTGGAAGTTTCGATTTTAATATTTCTTTGCAACTCCAGTATTTCTTCCAGGTCATGTTAATTCTCCGGTCCAGTTCGTCGGTATGCCTTGAGTTCTTGAATGAAATTTGTTTTCCCAAGTAGATATAATTCTCAACGTGTGACTGACATTACTGCAATGTATTTGATAATTGACACAATAATGCGGTAAAGACATATTTAGAACAGCACTAAAAATTAAATATTCATAATATTTGCAGGCTTATAAATAGTCCTACTCTCAATACTATCAATTCGGATGGATGCATTTGCTGAGAAGAGCCGACAATGAATTCTGCGGTTTGATCTTTTCAAAATAAGCTTTGATAAATTAACATTTGTATATTAATAGCACTCATGAAAACAAAATTGAAAGAACTTAATATGTTTTCTATAGGTTTTGATGTTATTTTATTTTTTACAAAAAATCTTTAGATTTGATAAATCAGCAAATTCAGACTTACATTGAAATAATAAATCGACGTTGGAATAAAGAAAAATATTGTATGAAAGTCGGATATATTCTCGCTAACAAAAAACTGTGTCACTCGAGTCAGCCACCACGCTGTACGTAAGCCGGCACGCACACATTCACACATTAGTTGAGCGCGAGTAATCGACTCTGTGTAAACGGCGACAGAGTCTTATTTCCCGCGGAATAGCCAACTAATATAAGGTGTGCGTGAGAGGTGGCCGACTCCATAGACACAGTTTTTTGTTAGCGAGAATTTGTCCTCCGTAGTCTGTGTATGAAACATTCTTATTAGAAGAAAAAGAATTTCCAGCTAAGTAAACCTTTACGCTCCAACTGTTGATAAGAGCTGGCCAGACAGACGGCGGCCATTGCTTCTTTTATGCGTAGAACGTCATGCGCAGTGTAACCAAACCTTGTCACCAACCGGCATTTTTTCTCGTTCTCGTTGTATCGTGAAAAAAAAATGTCTCTTCTACCATTTTTGCTCGATTTGGAACGCCCGAGGCGCCTCCACGACCAGCATTTCGCCTTAGCATTAACTCCTGAAGATATTCTCACGGTAGTTTCACCTCCGGTAAACCGGGACTACTATCGGCCATGGAAACAGCTGTCGACCATGCTACACGATACCGGATCGACTATCACAGCAGATAGAAATAAGTTCCAGGTCAATTTAGACGTCCAGCACTTCGGTCCCGAAGAGATTACGGTGAAGACAGTTGATGGTTTCGTGGTGATCGAGGGTCGTCATGATGAAAAGAAAGATGAGCATGGATGGGTGTCCCGTCAGTTCTCACGGCGGTATGCGCTTCCTGAAGGTTGTAATGTAGACGGTGTTCAGTCTAAGCTGTCTTCTGATGGAGTTTTAACAATAACAGCACCGTTGGAACGTCCTCAGGCGTCAAACGAGCGTGTGGTGCCTATTATCCAGACTGGTCCGGTAAAGACTCAACTTGAAGGCTCCAAATCTGAAGGTGGTGATGGAGAGATCACTGAAGCAGCCCCTGTAGAAAATGGGCAGTAAACTGCAGTTGTATTGTGACGTCATTCCAAGATTATTTTAAACTTTACGATATTCTCTGCTTTGTAATTTTAGTCAATTTGATTTTATTGTTTAGTACCCATTAGACCTCTGAATAAATACTCAAGTATTATTTGGCTTCATTTTTATAGTCTATGCAAAATCTTTAATATATAAAGCATTGCAAAGTTAAAACACAGGTTACAATGAGTCAATATATTACCACCAACATACCACCAACTACGTTTAGCAAATTTTAAAAACCTGAATGAACAGTTTATAGTAGTTTGATACGTATGTATATGAAAACGTTGATGGCGTAGGTGGCGAAGGGTGGCGAAGGTGAGCCCCAAGGTTGTAGGTGGTTATAGTAACAGAGCTGCAAAAGTCCGCGAAATTATTTTAACTAAAAAACAGTACCCTTGTGAATAAGCAATGGAAAAGCGATTCAGACTAGCTACAACTAGGTTTCATTCAACCTGGTGTAATCAAAACCTTCCGACTTAGATTAAGATCTTATATTTCTGTGGTTATTTTAAACTAGCTTCATTCTATAAGTACTCTACTATCTTTGACTCTACCGTGACTCTACCTATGCATTGTACATACCTATATAGGTATAATTACTTACAAACAATGTAGGCCTAATCAAAATGAAGTGTCCAAATAAAACAATACGAAATAAAGGAAAATGAGATATTTATTAAACTTAAGAATACGGTTATCAACTTATCAATCACGCACGACACGAATTACAAATCAGTCTTCACAATAATAATATAATACAATAATAAAACACTTCACATTACATCAACATCTGAAGACCCAAAACGCTTTTTAATTGGTCCTGTGTGTGTAATTGGCACAATTCTTTCGCCAGTTGACGGCATTGCGAGCACTTTCGGCGCAGTTACAGTTAACACGCCATCGGAGGAGAGTTTCGATACAACTGTATCAGGAAGACAGCCTTTAGGAAGGCTGTACCTCCTCACGAACTGCCTCGACACATATCCATGGTTATCACGTTTCTCTTCATGTTTTCCTGCCACAATTACATTCCCTTCAATCACTTTCACGTTTATTTCTTCAGGTGCGAAATGCTGGACATCCACGTTGACTTGAAACTTCTCGTCGTCCGAGATTATTTTCGATCCAGGGTCGTGCAGTGCCAGGCGGTTCATGGCTGCAGATATCTGTTCCATCGGCTTGATGATGTCCTCCCATGGCTTGAAGAACTGAGGCGCGAAGAAGTCTCGTGGAACAAGTTGGTTGAATGGAGAACTGAATAAGTCATCAGGCTTGAAGAATTCCTTTTCCATCATGTGGAATGGTCTCTCGACGTTATACATGTACGGTAAGAGCGACATTTTGTTTTGTTTACACTTTTTCACTATTACACTTTGATTATTACGTCTGATTCTTATTGACTGCCGGTACTGCGCGCATTCGGCGTATTTATAGTCGGTGGACTACAGCGCCACCTACCATCGTTAAGGAGATACAGAACATTCCCGAATGAGTAAATTCTGGAAACTGCAAGCGAAATGCATTCTAGAGAGATATAGCTTTAAAAGAAATAAATTATAGCGCCATCTAGCGTCGAGTAGATGTACTGTTTTGGAAAGTAGTTTTATCAGTAAGCGCTAGAGAGTGCTAAAATGTTAATTTCTGTTTGCAGAAACAGCCGCGTTATTGGGTTCGAGCTCAGAGTATATAAATACTAGTTCGAGTAAGGACGTTCTGGAATGTACCATGCAATATGTGCTCATTTTGGCAATTTTTTTAAGAACAAAGCTTTTTTTTTTTTAATTTCAAATACTTTTATAGGTAAGCAAAAAGATCGCGTTAATCAGTAATGTAAAATTGAAGATGGAATTAATCCCTTTATTCATAATAAAGTTATCAAACGTTTATTAGCTAAAATTCCGAAGTCTTTATCTGACAGGTGATATTTGGTGATCGAAAGAGTGAGACGGGGCACACACCCACCACACACCATTACACCACCATTACACAGATTTAGTTAAAAAGCGATTATGAATAAGGGGGTTAGCTTTAACTATTTAAGTACCTAAATAGCCTAGCCACAGCCTAGCTTATAATTTTATTATCATCTCAATGAGGTACCTACCTAGATGATATTACCTAAGTCCCACCCAATGTTGTCATGAATCACAAACAATTCCTACATTCCTACCACAGACTACGGAGGACATATTCTTGCTAACAAAAAACTGTGTCTATGGAGTCGGCCACCTCTCACGCACACTTTAGTTGGCTATTCCGCGGGAAATGAGACTCTGTCGCCGTTTACACAGAGTCGATTACTCGCGCTCAACTAATGTGTGAATGTGTGCGTGCCGGCTTGTACATACAGCGTGGTGGCCGACTCGAGTGACACAGTTTTTTATTAGCGAGAATATATCCGACTTTTTTTTATATCTGTGATTCCTACAAATCCCGAGCTACATCGGATAACTAATTCTAAACGTTCTAAACAAAGAAATGTCAAAT
The DNA here is from genome assembly GCA_951394255.1 of Polyploca ridens. NCBI lineage: Eukaryota > Metazoa > Arthropoda > Insecta > Lepidoptera > Drepanidae > Polyploca > Polyploca ridens. The sequence continues at coordinate 2,232,350 of OX596245.1, forward strand.
GCTTCTTGCCAGACCCGGGGTACGAACCCAGGACATCTAACCCTCTAGTTGTCGTTTGCAATATTATTTTTCGTTCCGTGGTGGAGGAAACCCGCGCTATCGAAGTGTTCCTGAAATCTATTTCACGTAAACTATTGTACTGTAACGATACTACCTCTCTTATTTTAATTATTGCTTCTGGTCACAAACACTATTTCCAAATTTTCATATCCAATTTTCAAATGTTATAATGTTCAATTGTTAAAAAATTTGAATTCTCATACTCACCAAATATTCATTCAACTCTATCAGTACTGATACGTCCACACATTATTCAACTCTGAAGTACCTATGTATTTTAAAAGTGAAATGAACACGCAATATCATTGAAAAATTGAAAATATTTATATGTGATTTATATTGAATATGTACTATTAATCCCACCAAAAACATTTTTATGTAAAATGTTGCCGCCAAGACATATGGCTCGTACTGTCAAAAAGTTATTAGATCTCATGTAGAGCCAAGCTATTACTCTACATGCACTTACTCTACAAGCCCTAACTTCACAAACTCTACACCTTAGTCAAAATATGTGGCTTGGCCGTTTCGCTACCGTCACATTGGAGTAAGGTGAAAAATGTATTCACTGTTCATTACTTTTTTGTTATTCAATAGTTCTTGTAGTATTGAAACGGCCAAGCCACATATTTTGATTACGGTGTGTAGAGTTTGTGAAGTTAGGGCTTGTAGAGTAAGTGCATGTAGAGTTATAGCTTGGCTCTACATGAGATCTGATAACTTTTTGACAGTACGAGCCATATGTCTTGGCGGCAACATTTTACATAAAAATGTTTTTGGTGGGATTTCACTTCTTTTTGTAAGTTGCTTATGTTTTTTTTTGTTTGAAATTTCCAAGTTTTATAATTTTTTTGTTGTTTGTGTACTATTACAAGCTTACATACCAAATTTCAAACAACGCGGGTTTGTGTCTTAGCACCACAGATATTAAAAAAAAGTCGGATATATTCTCGCTAACAAAGAACTGTGTCACTCCAGTCGGCCACCACGCTGTACGTACAAGCCGGCACGCACACATTCACCCATTGTTGAGCGCGAGTAATCGACTCTGTGTAAACGGCGACAGAGTCTAATTTCACGCGGAATAGCCAACTAAGGTGTGCGTGAGAGGTGGCCGACTCCATAGACACAGTTTTTTGTTAGCGAGAATATGTCCTCCGCACAGATATTAAAAAAGTCGGATATATTCTCGCTAACAAAAAACTGTGTCACTCGAGTCGGCCACCACGCTGTACGTACAAGCCGGCACGCACACATTCACACATTAGTTGAGCGCGAGTAATCGACTCTGTGTAAACGGCGACAGAGTCTAATTTCCCGCGGAATAGCCAACTAAGGTGTGCGTGAGAGGTGGCCGACTCCATAGACACAGTTTTTTGTTAGCGAGAATATGTCCTCCGTAGTCTGTGGCGTCAACAAAGCGAGTAATTCACATCGGGGCAAAGCTGCAACTTTATAAGTCGCAAGTCCGGCTTCATATGGAGTAGGTACTGTAGTCATCTGTGGGCGGGGGCACCTGGATACCAGCTTGGGCCTTTAGACTCGGTTGAGCCGTGTCAGATCCTTAACTCACAAGCGGTTTAGAGCCCCTCAGTCTGAGGAGAGACTTTGCCTCCTTATGTGTGTTCTACCGCTTGTACAACGGAGAGTGTTCTAAAGAATTGTTCGACTTGATGCTCCTGGCTACCTTCCACCATCGCAACTCTCGCCATCGACAGGGAGTCCATTTTCACACATTGAAACCAGAATTGATTCGAACTGTGCGGTCTCAAAGGAGCTTCCTTCCGCGGATGCTCAATCTGTGGAATGAGCTTCCCGCCGTGGTTTTCCCAATGGAATACAGCATGTGGTTCTTCAAGAAGGGCGTGAAGAGATTTCTGCAGGGTCGGCAACGCGCGAGTGACATCCCTGGTGTTGCAAGCGTCCATAGGCCACGGTAACCGCTTGCTATCAGGCGGGCCGTATGCTTGTTTGCTACCTAAATAGGTAGTGTAAAAAAAATTGAAAAATAATTCAACAATGAACCTGTGGGCGTTGATCACCGTCGCGTTGAATACCACTTTATACAGTAGCTTCTTCAGATGAAATGACGTCAATTCAAGTCACTGTGTAAGACAGTAGGTAACACACACAATCAATAATCAGGGTCACTACCGAAAAAATATTCGATACCCAAACATGTCGAGTAACCTAGCAACAATCGAAATCAGCAACAATGTCCTTTACGCATAGCATACTCTACAATAAATCATACGTTGTGTTATAGATCCATATGTGACGTGTAGTGTGGGTGAGACAACGGTATAAATCCTGTAAGGTCAGTTGTATAGCTTGTAGTTCTATTAAGGTAGCAGGTTATGCCTAATCACGGTGAATCACCTGAAAGTTGTAGAACGAAGGTTTTTGGCACATTATTATGTAGTTTGCTTTTTCATCTTTGGTTATTTATGGTTGTGTATTCTGGCTTTTTTATGTTTAGAATGCATATGAATTATTATTATCGTATTTATTTGCTATAATCACAGATTACGAAGTAAGGCTATAATAATTAATGATTAAAGCAGGCAATACTATGTTGCTATAAATAGGTTTTTTTTACAACTAAGGTTGCAAACAAGCATACGGCCCGCCTGATGGTAAGCGGTTACCGTAGCCTATGGACGCTTGCAACATCAGTGGTATCACTCACACCCTGCAGAAATCTTTTCACACCCTTTTAAAAGAACCCCATGCTGTACTCTATTGGGAAAACCACGGCGGGGAGCTCATTCTACAGTTTGACCGTCTGCGGAAGAAAACTCCTTTTAGCCCGCACAGTTCGAAACAATTCTGGTTTCAATGTGTGAGGATGGACTCCCCGACGATGGCGAGAGTTGCGATGGTGGAAAGTAGCCGTGGGTATCAGGTCTAACAATTCTTTAGAACACTGTCCGTTGTAGAAGCGGTAGAAAACACATAATGAAGCAAAGTCTCTCCTCAGACTGAGAGGCTCTAAACTGCTTGTGAGCTCGGGATTGAGGTAATGTAATTTAAATCACTCATTAGGTGCTTTAGGTAGGTATTAGTTTTTGTCTTTACTGACGTGTACTGCATGTACTACAATGGTGGATCTGTTCATGAAATTATGATATAGTAACTACTAGCCTCATAGATACCTACACAGCTTAATGCCGTATAACAATAGCAAATAGTGATTGATCCAATGATAATCATTGGATCGTTACGAAACAAGTTGAATTAAAATGTTTTTACTAAAATTTCTATTATTTGATATTACTCATCTACATATCCATACCCACTAAAGAAGGGGCTTTCAGACATCAACCCCTAAAGTGGAATCTAAGAGTGGGGTGAAAAACTTTATCTATAAAAACCCCTAGAGCATCTACAAAACTGCAGGTCAACTGTAACGTATACTGGAATATAAAGCTAATCGCGCAATGCAATAAAACCTTGTGGCTTAGACTAATAAAAAGCAAAATAGTTCCAAATATTGTCACACACAAATAAATCACATCATATACATATAAACATCTATATTGTCTAGACTAGTCTAGAGAAGTTTAACAGATCTTTGCTGGCGATTTAAATGCCATATAAAGTATATACAGGCTGTTTGAAAACTCAACCCCAATTTAAAAACTCAACCCCAGTTTAAAAAGCCTGATCAATGTTTATCCTTGATTCAAAGTAAACCCTTCACTATTAATCTATTTTTTATTTCTATACATACAGCGTGTAAGGGACATCGCTGCACAAACGGATACCATGGGTCCAGGACATGATTCTGGACCCCCCCATGTTGAAATTTTTCGTCGGTTTTTCCCAAATTTTTTAATTTTTTTTTGAGTTTTTTTTTACTTTAGACTGTTCATAATCGTTATTCTTACCTAACCCAAAGAGATTTAAAATAAATAAGTTATTAATTCATTACTTTCACTAAAAGTAGCAATGTAAATAAAACTAGAAACGGTGTCTTATGGCGATATTCGCCTGCAGTCAGCGACATACTACGTAGGCACAATGTTATAGCGCGTTTAAATCGCGGTGTTCACAATACATTGCGCGCTCGAAAATGACAATTTCTATAACCGATCATTAGCGAGGTGAATGACTTTCACAATTTGATTAGTGGCATTAGGTGTAGCCTTTTCGCGAAGTTTGCGTTACCATGCGAAATACACCCTGTATACTATGTACCTATGTAAAAGGAAAAACTGGCTGATTGACAGATACACGCACAAGTTAAACAGCGCCCACTTGAATTGCACACAGTTTCCATAATAATGAAGAAAGAGTTTTACAAAATTCAACACCTAGAGGGATCTCAGATGAAAACGCCCCAAGTGAGAACGCCCGAAGAACGAATAATTTGACTTTGAAACTTGAGAGTTGACATGAAATAGATCAGGGGCCCAAGTCTGCTATTACAATTGTGTTCCAATTAACTAATTACCAGTGTTGTAAAAACTGACATATTCGAAACAATTGTAAAGAGAGGTAGAGCATAGCGTTTGTTCGCTCAAAGAGCAGCTCGACTGGGGAAGTACCTCTACCTTACAGAATACCGCAGCCAAATAACTTTATGTTGTGTAAAGTTGTTTTCCTGCGCGTGATTAAGGTCGCCAGAGCTCATAGGGGTGGGGGGAAGGGTCGGTAACGCGTGAGCGATACTTCGTGTGTTGCAAGCGTCCATATGGCTACGGCAACCGCTTACCATCAGGCGGGCCGTATGCTTGTTTACCGACTAAGTCGTATAAAAAAAATATGTAAATAATTAATTCAATAGCGCCAAAACGATTATGAATTTAGTAGACAACGAAAAATTGCTTTATGGCAATAGAGTGGTCATGGGGTCGTTACCCATCCCAAAAGTGCGGCTCAAGTTGGGTTCAGAATATTCAACACCCCCTATATGTAAGTCGCGAGCATTTATTATAAACATGTCGCGTGCAGTTTATAAGTCATTTACATGCCAATGCAAAACGCCGACATGCATGCCACACGTGCCATGCATGCCACCGCACGCGCATTTCATCGCAAAGTCAAACTATCTGCAAACTGGGGGAAATGGGAGCTATTAGGCTAATGCTTTTGCAAAAGTTCTTTTGAAGTTTCAGTGACGTTTTGTGGTTGAAATCTTTTGGTAATTTCAAGCTTTTATGATGTTGATTAAGACATGTTATAATAGGCGTTTTCTGGGTATTGAGAATAGATTACGACGCGGACGGCCAAAACTTAGCTCAATTAATATTTAAAATAATATTGAGCCAGTTTTCTATCTTAAATTTGTTATCAAAAAAAAAGTCATTTATTCAGTTTAGGCCCTGGTAAGGCACTTATGAACGTTACATACAGTAGAATTTACCACCGGTTCGGAAGAATTATATATAGCATTTTTTTTACAAATTTGTAATTATGTAAAAAATACAATCTATATATAGAAAATTTCCTCAAGCCTGCCGCTGCTTCCGATTAACGGCAAGGTTCCCAGAAGGCTGGCAGCGTTTCCTCTTTGGATAGCCAAGCTGTCGCGTTGGCGGAAAAAGCTCCCCGCCCGCTGGTCTCCGGAGGTCTCGATATATAGCTTTTGTTTGATCACCATAATTATATATGACATTTTATGTATATGATATGGCAGTAGATAATTATATGTAGAAGGGATGCCTCAAACGTCACTTGAAACACTTGGGGCACAGATTACTAAATAGTTACTACGTAGCCCGGGGCATCACTCACGCGTTACGATCGTCCCTCCCCAATAAGCTTTGGCAACCTTACTCACGCGCAGGAACACAACATTATCATTTGGGTGCGGTATTCTGTAATGAAGCACAGGTGGAGATACTTCCCCAGAGATCGACAGTCGAGACGTCAAAGAGCAAAAAAAATCTTTACGCAACTATCTTCCATAAAATCGTACTAGTACTGCAATCTTATGCAATACAATTTTGTTTTCTATCAAATATTGAATACCTATAAATCGCGTGTTTTATTCGTCAAAAAGCTTTTGCGCTACTCGTAGTTTGCGTGAACTGTGGTACATAGCTTTGTAATATCGATGGTAAAACTGTATCATGGCCGCGGCATAACCATGAAATTATGTAATTTAATGCCATTGCTTGCCAATTGCAATTTAAATGCAGTTCCTTATTATTTCTAATTTAATTCTTGACTATAAACTTTTGGATTTAAACGACTTGGTTGCAAAATATTGTTTTTTCTACTTACATAAAAACTTAAGGGGTGAAAAGCTAGTATACATATTAAACCATCCGTCAAAATGTATCTAACTGATGGTGAAAACCGCATCAAAATCCGTTGCGTGGTTAAGGAGGAGTTAGCGGATATACAGATAGACAGAGGCGCTACGCAAACCGAGGTCAATTTAAGGCTCTTGTCAGCAGCTCTATGTAATGGTAATTGGTAATGACTACGGATGCCGAGACAAAGGCCCCAGATTCAAATCCTACAATGAGCTTGAGCTTTCGGAGAAGGAAAACTTCGTGAGGAAACCATAGAACGATAGTAGGGTACTTTGTAGTACCCACTTGGATGGCTGGGGCTACAACCATCTTTGAAAATCTGTCGTCAAGCAGCTACCGGTGTTCCGACAGCTGCTCTTGAGATCCAGTTCCTTCTTGGCTTTGTGTGCTTACCACCTTAGGCCATCATCAAGATCTCATATCATGGTGAGATTGAAGTCAAACACAGGCACACACTACTACAAGAACTATTGAATAACAAAAAAGTTATGAACAGTGAATATGTTACCGTATTTTTGTGAAAACCGTTAGTTTATAATCTACCTAGCGAGATTGTAAACTCCCCGATAAATTGTGAACAATAAAGTGTGTACCATACTGTTATACTGTTTACAATATTACGAATTAATTTCTATAGTTTATAATCTATCCATGTCAAACCGTCATATTGCAAACGAACCTGCAATTGCCGACAGGGTTCACAATCTGTCCGATTATATCACTTATTTTTTATTTTTTTATATTGTGAACCGTCCCTGATTGGTCAATCTTGGTGGTAGAGCGTTTTGTAGAATACTAGAATAAATGTCTGACATTATTTATTGGATATAGTATCAAAAATACAATCAAAACACTTTACTTACACGAGAAATTATATTAAAACATGAAAAGTATAACGCAGGTTATGTTCGGTTACTAACAGTTATTATTCACTGAAACTTTACTTATTATTTAAATCCTAGTTTATTTTCACAAATAATTGTCACTTTATGATAACTTTCACTTATTTTAAACACAAAAACTGTTAAAAAAAAAAAAAAAGTTTGTTTACGTTCGTTGATAACAAATGACAGCTAGGTAAGGATGGCGGCGCGGGACACATGACGTTCAACCAATCAGCGCGCAAAGAACATTCCGTCGGGTTCAAGTATGATGCCAGTTCACAATATAACGGTTTGTTGCGGATAGATTATAAACCATCGGAAATGAATACGATATATTGTAAGAAGTACGGTACAGTTCATAATTTATCGGGGAGTTTATAATCTCGCTAGGTAGATTATAAACTAACGGTTCTCACAAAAATACGGTGAAAAATACATTTTTCACCTTACTCCATTGTGACGGTAGCGAAACGGCCAAGCCACATATTTTGACTAAGGTGTAGAGTTTGTAAAGTTAGGGCTTTGTAGAGTAAGTGCATGTAGAGTTATAAGCTTGGCTCTACATGAGATCTGATAACTTTTTGACGTTGTTATTTTTTTATCGTAAGTCAAGGGATTAAAAATACATAATACATTTTATCTCAAGAAAACACAAGACCCCTCGAAACGCCGGTAATGCAGAAGTAATATACATAGTGCAAACGGCTTCCATAGCGCTATAGGGGTAGGAACACTAACTTGGTAGGTAATTAAACGTCTAAGTTATCGAGTTATCGACAGGGAGGTAGTGCGAGGCACCATCTATGCACAAGTAGGCTGTATGTTTGTATATACCTACGTCTAAGCGATTGTTATCATCATTTGTATTCGTATGATAGTTGCGATGTTCTCCTTCAAACGTAGAGGAAATTTAGGTACCAGCCGTGTGAGTGCGTGTGAACTTCCAATCAGATGGATTGGTTTCCCAACATTTTTCATAATCGCTCTTCTTAGTACCTTAAAGAATAGTTTTAACATTTTTTTAATTCGTTCTAGCTAAGTATATAGTGATTACAGACCTATCGAAATTAATGTTCCTATATTTTGGATTATGACCTAGCAAATATACTTGTCTCATCCCTCATGAAACCAGATGGGTGAACAAATGAACAAGCAGATCAGCATGGCCGCCAGTGCCATCGCTCTTCGCGGTGTTAGGCTGTTCCTGACGGCTGGCAGAGCGGCGGCAGCACAGAAGAATGCAGTATCTCAAGTACAGCAGACTGTGCCGAGGCCGAAACCTAAGCCTAAAGCACCACTGACAGGATCCCGGCCGCCTCAGAAGGTTTTCGATTTGCTGTTGAAGACAACGCGGTTTAACAAGTAAGTCATTGGGTTGGCTAGATTTTAGAACTAGGATTAGCTATAGGATTATATAGACTAGATATTTTTTGTAAGGTAGAACGTAATCATCGACGAAACATCTTTTAGAGAAGTAATACCGAGGAATTCAATTCCCCAACTAGTTAGTGATTTTGCACTGATTAATAGCAGTACTGACCAATCTCTACATCTAGATGATTGGCGTGTCTTTGACTTAGCCAATCAGAGCACACGTGTCGTTGTCTAATCCAATCATATCGTCGGTGGTGGAGAATTTGCGGAATATATTTCAAACAAAATGAACGTTATTGCGTTTTTCGATGGACATAAGCAAAAGAGGTAGAGCCTCATTAGGCTCTACCTCTTTTGCTTATGTCCATCTCCTCTTTTGTCTTATGTCCTCTTTTGCTATAGTCTCTATTTATTATTTATATTTTGAACGGGATAACCCATTGGTTATCCCGTTCAAAATATAGAGACTATAGCCCACTGCCCTGCTATTTCATCTGCAATCCTTTCTTCGCCTAAGCCTATGGTGCGTTATTTATAAGGTTCCTGTGAACAAAATTTCAAGTCTCTAGTATTCTATATGGTTATAGCTTTACATGCATCTTTGTAATTCCTACTTTTATATGACTTGTATAAGAATGCTGGATAAAATTATACTAATTGCACTACACGTGGTCATAAAATAACAAGGATTTTATTACAATTCAATCTCCAAAATAAAACGCCGCATAAACAATAAAAACGGAACGGGCTACATGTATAACTCCATTATAGCTAACGGATTAAAACATTCCATTTGGAATCAATAACAATATTTAGTGGCACGGCGGAATGCAAGGAAATCGAAGCCACAAGTTGGGTACAACCCCCATGTTAGTACCCTTGGCTGCCAGTTGTTAGTAACCCTCATAGAGTTAGGACGGCGCACGCATCGTGTAACATGCCAACTAGAAAACTTAAAGAGACACATTTAAATTACTTATATAAAGCCACGCACTTTAACAAGTGAGTTTCTGAGTGTTTATGAGTGTTTGTTTTACGGAGTTACGTCTGGAGTTTGATTTTGTTGTTTCGTGATGGTGAAATGTTTTATTTGTTTGTAATTTTTTATGATGTGTGTTTTGTTGTCGTGTATTTTGTGTGTTCTTAAGTTATTGTAAGTTTGAAGTAGAGTGAAGCTTTTTAGTTAATTTAATATGTAGGTTTATATAATAACGTGGTTCAAGGTTTATGGTTGAATCATTAAAATTTGTTGCTATAAAATCGTTTGTAGGTGTTGTTTGTTTAGTTTCAGATTTAACCTACTTAGGTTTACTGATTATCATGGTAGATTCAGTTTTAGATTTGATCTGAACAAATAAATTGCACTTTTTGTATGAAAAATATTTAGGAATCATTATTTGGAATTCAGGGGGGTCAGAAGCGCTCGTCGTGTAGCATGATTAGCCGTTCTTAATCGATCGGCAAAGTTAAGCTACCACCGTCGTGGTCGGTACGTGGATGGGTGACCCCTAGTGGTATTTCAAATCAAGCGTTTCCGTGCTTTGGAAGGCACGTAAAGTCGTTGGTCCCGGTTATCACTTTGGTAGCTAGTAGGATGCCACCTAGGCGGCTTGAAAAATTCCAACAGTACTCGTAGGTTGACCACTAGCCTATCTCCACCGATCCGCAGTGGGCACGCGTGGTGGAGTATTGCCCATTCCCTTTCAACCTCATTTGTGAAAGGAGGCCTGTGCTCAGCAGTGGGACATTATAGGCTGATGATGATGATGATTTGGAATTATGAACGGATGATGCAAAACTTAGCATCGTAGTATTGTTAAAATGGAACAGAATCTTACTCACGTGTGCTTTGTGTGTCAGCTAGTGTGAGTTAATAACTCACAATGTTCATGAATAATAAGATAACTTGATTCATAACTCTTCATAACGGTATCGCACAGCGAAACGAGAAAGAGTTTTAAGAGAGGTAGAGCGTAGCGTATATTCGCTCAAAAATCAGCTTACAGAATACCGCAGCCAAATAACTTTATATATATTTTTTTATACAACTAATTCGGTAAACAAGCATGCGGCCCGCCGCATGGTAAGCATTTACCGTAGCCATATGGACGCTTGCAACAAAATGCATCGCTCACGCGTTACCGACCTTTCCCTCCTCCCCTATGAGCTCTGGCGACCTTACTCACGCGCAGGAACACAACTTTACACAACATTAAGTTATTTGGCTGCGGTATTCTGTAAGATGGAAGTACTTCCCCAGTCGAGCTGCTCTTTAAGCGAATAAAAGCTATGATCTACCAGGACCTCTCTCGAGTTTTATATAGTACATATAACTTTATATATAGAGTATTAGCTCCAGTCCAGTACCTCCTCTTGAGGATATGATGATGATATGCTTGATCATTACAGGATTGAGCTGGAAGCTCTGTACGGCATGTACAGAAGACTGGTGACATCAGCTCAGGCGTCCATGCCCACTTCAACTATTGGCCAGCCACCCAAAATTGATGTAAGTACATTTTTGGTTTCCATAGACTACAGTAGTATTTAATGGTGTTTATTTTCATAATTGCTTACGAGTTTTACTCCTTAGCTTATAATTTGGTTAATCACAAATCCCACCAAAAACATTTTTATGTAAAATGTTGCCAAGACATACGGCTTGCACTGTCAAAAAGTTATCAGATCTCATGTAGAGCCAAGCTTATAACTCTACATGCACTTACTCTACAAGCCCTAACTTCACAAACTCTACACCTTAGCTTGGCCGTTTGGTTTCTATAAACAAAAACGAATCGTTTTGCTTACCAATGGTAGGTCTTTTATTGCCAAACTGGGCATATAGATCATTTCGTAAGCTAATTTTACCTGTGCTAGCTACTTCCATATGGGAGGGTCTGCTATGCAAAGCTTTGAGGTCTTTGCTTCATTATTAGTAAAGATATAAGTCTTCATTTTAACCGATAACGGTCCGTTAATTATAGGAATCGGCCATTAATTAATTCCTGGTTACCAGCTTTCATTTCGACAGGTCGGTTGGCGAAGAAGTCTAGGTACTGACTTCTACGCCACATGTCATGTTTTCCCTAATTCCCTACCACCCACCACAAACATCTGTTTATTCTGAGTTCGTGTGTACTAATAATTATTTAAAAGTATTATCACTACCCGGATTCCATATTACAAGCTTTACATAGTTAGTTTGGTATCGAATAGATGTGTACGAAGGAATCGAATGACATCAACTTATTTTATCCATCGTTGGAAGTCCATGGATATTTATTTACTTCATTTTATGTGTAATTTTTATGTTATTTTTCAAGGCGCCACACACGTTGGCCGAATGCAGCCAAGCGCCAACATATGGACGTCTTTTGTATGGCTTGCCATGGCTTGTCGTCATTCACCTAGCGCATGCCTATAGTTGGCAGCGGGCGCCTGCACTTGGCCAACTTGTGTGTACGGTACACCAAAGTTTTGAAGTATCTACCTATAGCCACAGACAAACCGGACGGCATTCTCGCTATCACAAAACTGAGGAACAGTAATGGCGGCGACTATTTATGTGTGATTATATTTAGGGTTGCCATGTTAGGCTAAATTTACCCACTCTTTTATTATGTTATACCACTATTATACTCAGACAAATATGTAACGGTAGACAAGTTTAAATGAAAATTAAGTGTAAATGTAGGCAGAATATACCGTATCATTTTAAAATGTTAATGGTGGCCAAATCTCGCTATGAAAATATCCTAACTAATATTATACACATCTGAAAGTGTTTGTTTGTTAATTTTATTTTTTTTCTGCTTTCATGCTTCAACTATCAACCGATCGCTAAAAAAGGGGTCGAAGATTTTTGTTCAGTCTGGCATATTCATCAGGCGCCTTTTTTTTTTTTAAAGGCGGCTTTCGATGTAACCTTTATACATCGATTGAGGACACTCATACGAATATAAAAATAATAGCGTGCCTATGTCCATAACGTTAAAGAGTTCTTTGCAAAAAAATATCGATGTTTGACATCTTCAATAACCATGAAAATTTTGTCATTAAATGTTTTTTCAACAAACTCGCTCGTAAAGTGACGTTTTTAGTATCTTAAAGAAGCTTATTACTTTACATTACCTCACAGTTTTATGATAGGTATAATCCCGATTATGATACGTTTGTACCTCACTGCAAGTGATATGTGTGTAGACGAAGCATTCTTAATTTAAACGGGTAAATCTATTTGACAGCGCATCGCCGAAACAAAAAAAGAACCTGCGCGCCATGTTTGTTGACGTTCTCATTTGTGGTTAATCAAAAAATCTATTTAAAAAAACTGCTTTTTCCTCGTAAGTGTGTTGAATAACGACGTATGACACGCGTGTGCATTGATCATTATACTCTCGGCTTCCAAATCGCGTTCGCCTGCAGCTCACGCGCTTAATACCGCCGCGTCTGTAATGACCAACTTTGCACACATCTATCACAATGTACTATTGCGCATTCTACGGTGCTAGAATAGCTATATTGATTTATTCCTACAAGTATTGAATTTACTGACATATCAGCATAACATATGTACAGCTGATATCCGTAATACTATTACATTAATAAATAAATATAATAAATAAATATACTGGGACATTCCTCACACGCGACCATCTGAATACAAACTAAGGAGAGCTTGTACTATGGAAACCAGCTATAACTGATAAAACACATTATACTACTTTTTGTTAGCAAATACGTACTTAATACACATAATTATACCCAGGCTCAGAACTTACAGACATGTTCATGCACACAAATGCATGTCTGTTGTGGGACCACCCACCCACGACCGGCGGCGCGATAGGTAGAATCTTAACCAACTGCGCTAACTGTCCCGAAAAATATAAAGCAATTAATATAAATCAGCCATACACAAAGCATACTCCGCGGAGCCCTAAATCCTCTGTGGGGGCTCTGCGATATTATGGCCAAAATACATTACAATGTATACCGGGTGATTCCCGAATCACGCGGTATACAGGAAGTCAAGTTCAAAAAAGAAATTCAATTAAATAAATAATTCGAAATAGTTAATTTGATTACGATAGTCCAATAATTTCATTAATTTTAAATACAATAAGTACCTATATTTTACAACCTACGCGGTAAAATAAAGAATACCTACACATAAACTATTCTTTGATTATTTTAGGGCTCCATCAAATAATTCGCTTTCGAAAACGGGTCCGTTCGCCAAAAAAGATTGAGAACCACTGATATAAAGTATGTGTATAAGTCGCGAAAATTTAAAATCAATTTATAATAAAATACCTAGTATTAATAATAACCATAAAATATAACATTCCCATATTTCGGGTAATTTACACAAGTGAATATTGGCAACACTGGCTTTGTGACAGATTATTTTGTTCTGGTGAATGAATATTTGTTTTGATGTATAAAATCAAAACTAAGTGATTGAATTATTAATTTACCTGTGAAACGTGATTCCTGGTATTTTTTTCCTCCGGTCAGTACAGTTTTTACACCATTTCACTACACAAGACATGCTGTATTTTAATATTTTACGGCACCGCAGACGTATTGACTCTGTTGACGTTTATCCGCGTAATGGCCGACTAATGTGTGAATGTGTGCGTGCCGGCATGTACGTACAGCGAGGTGGCCGACTCTGAGCGACACAGTTTTTTGTTAGCGAGAATACATCCGCCTTTTTTAAATATCTGTGCCTATAGCTAATGAGTCTAAGTTGTTTTTTTAATTAGGCCTTTGTATGTCCTGATGCGGCCAATGTTACTAAGCAAACAACGCCTAGAATTATGAACTTTTTAATAGCTTTGAAAGCATGTGTTAAGTTTAACTTATTTTATATGGTCGTAAACCTTGGCTCGGGGACTAAGTTTGTGGTAAAGCATCTTTAAAGAAAGTTTTATAAGCTTCCGGGGTTTCATACGTTTCGATTGAGGAACAATTTACTATCTGTATGCATTTTTTATACAACTAATTCGATAAACAAGAATACGGCCCGCCTGATGGTAAGTGGTTACTGTAGCCATATGGACGCTTGCAACACACGAAGCATCGCTCACGCGTTACCGACCTTTCCCCCCTCCCCTATGAGCTCTGGCAACTTTACTCACGCGCAGGAACACAACTTTACGCAACATACAGTTATTTGGCTGCGGTATTCTGTAAGGTGGAGGTACTTCCCCAGTCGAGCTGCTCTTTGAGTGAATAAACGCTATGCTCTACCTCTTTCTAATAAAATTACTTTCATTCCTAATCTCTCTGGTAACACAACTTTACACAACATACACTTATTTGGCTGCGGTATTCTGTAAGGTGGAGGTACCTCCCCAGTCGAGCTGCTCTTTGAGTGAATAAACGCTAAGCTCTATCTCTCTCAAATTACTTTCTTTCCCAATCTCTCTGGTTCCGCAGTAAAAGTTGTTCATCGTGTCTGACTCAGCTCCGAAAAGATGACATCCACAAGTCTCCACCTATTGTATAGATATTGATCTGATGATATCTCGAAGGTCATATATATATAATATATAAGACGTACCTATACCTATGCATTACTTACATGACCTCAATACCCGACAGAAACTAGTCGATACAAATATATTACCAACTGGTCCCATCATACATTGCCGAAGTTGAAATGTGCCTACGTGTAAGCCACGACACGCAATTTCACAAATAAATTGCTCAAATTATTGCTTTTCTTTTGCGTGCTGTCCTATACCTGAGCAATAAAAATAATGAGGTTATTGGAAGAACAATGTTATTTGGAATTTTATTTGTACTTACATGAAGATGAATATCTTCTATTTACGTTACGTTCCGGAGCTTTTAGTAGCGTTATTTAAACTAAGCAATGGTGCCGATTCTGTTGTAAATTGCACTAAACTAATTTTAGTCACATCACATCTCTTTCTTACGAACATTATTGCACTGTCAAATTAGTGTTTGCCGTCTTCATTTGCGGGTATTTCAGACGACAAAATTTATATTGAAAACAAGAATTGGACTAATTTGACAGGACTAAATTTATGACATCCTTTTCTTATATTCTTTGTTAGAAAAAGACATAGTGAGACTAAATTAGTTTAGTTGTAAACAACAGAATCAGTACCATTGCCTAACTAATACAGACTAATGTCTGTTATTTCTAAGAATATTGACTTAATTTCCAGGGCATTGATCAGAACACATTCCGGGACGTAATGCATAATACTTTCGACCTGGTCACAGAAGAAGCTATCGTCGATAGGATCTGGATAACTTGGGACAGAGGAGCAGTTGGTGGTGAAGGTGAGTTGCTTCGTAATAAACGTTTATTGAGATATACTGTATCGGTGCTGCGGTATCGGCCACAGAGTCTAGTTTTAGTAAAGTTCATAATCAAATCTCGTTTGATTAGGAAGGATCCTCGGAAATATCCTTTAAGAGGAAATGCTGGTGACACGTAATCCTCAGTTTCCTAACTGGATAATGACACTAGAGCTATGATTCTTTTACCATGCAATCTGTAGGTACCACTGTATGTCCCTCGGTTGTGTTTTTCTCCATAAATTAATTATTATAAGAATTATCCAGCTTTCTAAAATCACAAAAACTTACCATTTTTAACGCCTTTATCAGACGTCCAACGAACTTTGACGAGTATAATAAAACAAAGAAAAACCGACCGACATATCCATAGCCCTTCTTATTATGATTCTTGTATTTTTTTTTTTTTTTGGAGGAGGAAACCTGGTTATTACAAAATAGCGATTTCGTCTAATTTAAATAGGTATAACCGGTCCAAGCTGTAGTTGTCTCTATCGCTCTCGGGCGGGATAGCTCGGGCACAGCGCGACAGCAATAGATATGTTAAAAACCTATTGTTCAATTTTCTTGCAGCCATCCTCTCCTCTTAAGAGTAATACTGGGCGTTCCACACCAACTCCGCACCTAATAAGTGATTTTGCACTGATAAATGACAGTAGCACTAAATCTTAATGTTGATTATGCCCTTGTCTTAGCCAATCAGAGTGGGTGTGTGCTTGACGTAACCAATCAGAGTGCAATCAGAGTGCATAGTCGGTGGTGGGCAATTGTTGAATTAGATTTCAAACAAAAAATGTCATTGCGCTTCTGTGGTTTAATTTTTCGATCGGAAGGACTTAAAGTACCTACTTTTTTGCGTTTAGTTCTACCACTGGTCGCAGAGCAGCTCGTCTGGGGAAGTATCTTAGTCCCATTGCACATTATAAGAAAAATGTCTAGTGTCTTATAAGAAACTCAGTCGCATTGGATGTTATGTCATTTCTTGTAATATCGTACATAATTGCAAGAAATGTTGGATCAGACACGCCCATACATTTCATGTCTTATGTCTGATAAGACCACAGATCACGAGATAAGACACAAGAAACTGTTCCTGCGTGTGAGTAAGTTCGGGGAGGGGCGAAGGGTTGGGAATGCGTGAATGAAGACTCGTGTAGTAAGCAAGCGTCCATATGGCTACGGTAACCGCTTACTATTATGCGGTTACCGTAGCCATATACGCTTATAATAAATTCCTTATTTTTATAGGTGCTTTAAGATTTGAAGCCTGGGTCCGAGGCCTGAGCATCCTACTGAGAGGAACCACTGAAGAAAGGAGGTCCTATTGCTTCGGAGTCTACGACCTGAATGCCGATGGCTACATTACTAAGGATGAGATGTTTGTTCTTTTGAAGTGAGTTGGTTTGGCTACGGAGTTCGAATCGAGTGAAAGTCAAACCTCTATTCGTTCGTCGACCGCGATTGCAAGTGCGGACGTACAACGAGCCTACACGAGCGTGATGGGAATCCCTGTGTTCATCAAAAAACGCGTAGCGTGGACGCTCCATGATGCTAATTATAATGAGAGGTAGTATAGGCAGATGATATAATAAAATATTTGTGCAACTTAAAAGCTATTGCTACCCGTTGGTTGTCTTGTTATTTTTTTAACCGCGATCCAAAGGATAAAGCAGAACTTAGGGACTATGTATGTTGAGATTGTGGACTGACATAAGCCGATCCAGAGTAAAAAAACACAACATTTGAGGAACAATGGCCCTGATTCTGTTGTTCACAACTAAACTAATTTTAATGTCACTATGTCTCTTTCTAACAAAGACCATAAGAAAAGGATGTAAGAAATTTAGTCCTGTCAAATTAGTCTAATGCTTGTTTTCAATATAAATTTAGTCGCCATCTATCGCGGTTACGCCTAAATACACGCAAAATAAGACGGCAAAGATTAATTTGACAACTTAAAATATGTTCTATCCTTTTTCAATAATGTTCGTAAGAAAGAGATGAGATGTGACTAAAATTAGTTTAGTGCGATTTACTACAGAATAGGCACCAGTGTCTGCTTCTCCGTAAAGAAGATACGTTTGAACATGAGTTTGAGGAATCTTGGGATATTGTAAGCATTACGCATGCATTACGCTTTTTATTGCACTGTTCCAAACACCTCACGGTATCGAAATAGATGCAAGTGTTTTGCATAGTGGAGTGTGAGGATATTCTTCCTTGCCTCCTCCCCGCGTCGTGTTCCTAATATCTGAGTGTCATCATTGCTAAGCATTGTGATGACGAGCTCCTTTTTTTTAATGTAGTTGAATATTATGTTCTTACAAACACCGATCAGATCAAAATTGAATCTAATAAATTGTACTAAGTAAACAAAATATTAAATAAATAAATTCTTGAATTATTTTCCAGAAACTCCCTTCTGAAACAACCCGGTGATGAGGACCCTGATGAAGGAGTGAGGGATCTCGTTGAGCTGGTGTTAAAGAAAATGGACGTGGACAAAGATGGACGGGTGTCCATGGACGACTACAGGTGAATAACTATTATAAGAATAGAACCGTCGAAGATCCTTGAGCTTTCGGTGAAGGAAAACATCGTGAGGAAACCATAGCACGGTGGTAGAGTACTTGTAGTACCCACCTAGCTGGCTGGCCATCCTCAAGTTGAAAATCTGTCGCCAAGCACCTATCGGTGTGTTCTGATAACAGCACTTGAGATCCAGTTCTTTCTAGGCTTTGTGTGCTTACCACCTTCGCCACAACATCACTTACCATGGTGAAGTTGTGGTCCAACACAGGCCATTAAAAAACATAATTAATATCACCATACATTACTAACGAATGCCTATATTTTTTTTTATCTACAGTCAATCCGTGGATCAGGAGCCCTTACTACTGGAAGCGTTTGGGCAATGTTTGCCATCAAAACGCCATGCTTTAACCTTCCTTAAAACTTTAAGCACAAAGTCCTAATTAAGTTATAGTTTCTTAGATCTAAGTAAAAAAAACTTTATACTAAGGTCTATGTTCCGGGATATAAACAATTGGCAAGTACCTCCACCTTACAGAATACCGCAGACAAATAACTTTATGTTGTGTTCCTGCGTGAGTAAGGTTGCCAGAGCTTATTGGGGAGGAGGAAGGGTCGGTCGATGAAGCCTCGTGTGTTGCAAGCAACCATATGGCTACGGTAACCGCTTGCCTTCAGGTGGCCAGTATGCTTGTATACCGATTACGTAGTATAAAAAAAACTTAAGGTTTGTTTTGGGAATGTCCTCATGGATCTAGCTTACTATAAACTTTTACAAAATATATGTAGGTACAGTATTACCCAACTGATATGGCTTACCGATGTACCTGCGCAGAAGATACATTTTCAAAGCGCGGGAAACGCTATTGGTCGGCAGCTGCCGCCATGTTAGCGCGCGCCGTGCGGAGGGGCCTCACGCGCGAGTGAGACGAAACTAACAGCTGCACTGTATTATGAATCTTACAGTAGTGATCTAAGGTTGATTGTAAGTTTTAAGCATTCTTTCGTTAATCTTCGGGGCCATACTGCGACTAAGATTCACGACGCGCCTTATCAGTTGGGTACTACAGTACTTAATTAATATTTAATATGTTGAATTAAGCATATAATAAACAGGCCGATATAAAAGAAATAAAATAGAATTTATTAACTTAAAATAAAATATCTGTTCCAGTATTTTCAATCATGCGGATCCAAGCCAGTTGCAATGAAGTCTGTTATGATTTTACTAGCGTTTATCGGAAGCAGGTTATATAACTGCAAAACAAAAATATAACATACGTTATGTTTGTATAACTGGATGATTAAAAGGTTAAAAGGATGTCATAATTATTAGGTATCACATACAAATCTTCCAAGAAATGTTTGAAGGTACATAGAAGGAAAAATGTTGCCACACAAGTTTTTTTGTGACGAAAACAAAATATGCTCAAATAATTTTATGAAATAAATTTAGTACCACACAAAGAAAAAGACTTTGTTTCCATCCATTTGCATCCACTCATCATCATCTGCCTGCCCTGTTTTCAATCATTTGTGGTCGGCGCAATATGTACGCTTCTTCCATTCGTCTCTTCTATCCGCCATACTAGCGTTCACTCCTTTCTTACCCATGTCAACTTTCACACAATCCAACCATCCCTTTTTCGGTCTTCCTCTTCCCGTATATCCATCCACTTTCATATTCATAACTTTTGTTAGTGACGTGGCTTTCATTTCTCATCATAAGATGTCCATACCATGATAAATGATTCCCTCTCTTTTCAGTCACTGGCGCACTTTCAAGCTTCCCCTTATGTACTCATTTCTTATCTTATCCATTCTTGTCACTTGTCACATCCATCTCAACATCCTCATCTCAGCTGCATGCAATCGTCTTTCATCCGTCCTTTTTTCTGCCCAGCATTTGCGTCCACTAAGGAAGTGTTTATAAATTCAATCCCCAATTCTTTAGATCATATTTACTCTTCTGAGCCCTTTACACATTATAAGAAAGTTTCATAAAATAAACATAAAATGTATGGGCGTGTCTGATCCGACAATTCTTATAAGTAATACGTATAAAAAAAAATGTCTCATAACAACCAATACGACTGAATTTCAACGACATTTCTTATAAGGCACTAGAATTTTTCTTATAATGTGCAATAGGGCGTAAAATATGCAGGCAAAACGTGGGGTGGAAAGCTAGTATCATCTAGAGATTTTAAAATAATAATTACATCATTTAAAAGGGAAGGTCTTCCGCCAGGCTGGGTCTTCGTGCCGCAGGGACCGCGCTCCAACTGAATATTGGACATACCATGATATCTACTGTTTTTTTTTTTTTGTTAATTTTTTTCTTGACCATGGATACTAAGTCCTTCAGTCGCATACATTTTATTATTATATCACTTTAAATATAGTCCGCACATTCACTTTCACATAGTCCGCATGATCAGTCACCGTCAAGTCATGTTTTAGTAAAATGGTAGTCATTGTACTAAAACTTGACACGGACTTTTTGAGACAATTTGTAAAGTCACGATACACATATTCATTTCATTTCACTTCATTGGTGCACATAGATTGATCTTTATTGGATAAAATACCACCGATAATATGCAATAAAACTCAAAATACACGAATTTATGAAAATAAAAATAAAACTGCTACGTCACTCTGCAAGTTCCCGCCAAAAAGTCTGATATCTACTGAGATTTTCTATAGTGGCCACCTCTACCAACCTCTCGGTCATAAAAGACGGCACACTATAC
Source organism: Polyploca ridens (assembly GCA_951394255.1). Taxonomy (NCBI): domain Eukaryota; kingdom Metazoa; phylum Arthropoda; class Insecta; order Lepidoptera; family Drepanidae; genus Polyploca; species Polyploca ridens. Next base: position 2,253,563 of record OX596245.1, read on the forward strand.
CAGGCAACCCCTTACGAGGCGTCTGGGACCATCTGCGGTAGGTCACGCCGCCAGAGTACTCGCCCCTGGTACTCAACAGAAAATGTGAGTCGCACCGTGATCACTCACTGTATATTGGACAGTTGGATAGTTGAACAAACTTCGTCAGTGCGATGTAGGATCTTGTGGCGCCATCTATCCGTTTGCGTGTGAACTTCGTTATGTCAAGGCGATGATAGCTCAGTGGTAGTGACGTCGGATACCGAGACGAAGGTCCCGGGTTCGAATCCTACAATGAGCTTGAGCTTTCGGTGAAGGAAAACATCGTGAGGAAACCATAGCACGGTGGTAGGGTACTTTGTAGTACCCGCCTGGCTGGCTACCACCCTCAAGTTGAGAATCTGTCGCCAAGCACCTTTCGGTGTGTTCCGACAGCTGCACTTGAGAGCCAGTTCCTTCTAGGCTTTGTGTGCTTACCACCTTCGGCCGCATCATCACTTACCATGGTGAGATTGCGGTCAAACACAGGCCTATAAACAGTAAAAAAAAAAAAAAAAAAAAAAAAAAAATTTAGGCAGTCGCTACAGTCTTCTAGCTTTTCAGACTTTATAACTGTACCGATATCTATCAGCCATCTATCAGTAACACTGAGATAGTTCACACACTGAAAGATAGATGGCGTGGCGGCGCCACGTTAACCTAAATCCTGCATTGCGCGAATCTGCATTTAAACAACTGTCCGACATGTACAGTTGGACCGCGGTCCCTGCGGCACGATGCCCCAGCCTGGCGGAAGATCTTCCCTTTTAAATGGAGGTGTCATCCACCTTGCACCTCCATATAACTAACCTTATTAGTGTAATACATATCGCTGGGTATGGTGATCTCGTGGTATTCCCTGCGGACCGCGTCGACGATCTGGTCGGCCGCTTCGCCCGGCTCTACGGTCTTCATCAGCCCTTCGAAGCGGATGCGCGGCTTGTGGCACAGCCCAGTGTTCACTATGTAAGGGCAGATGGTTGTCAACTTGATCTGGTGATACGAAAGACAAAATAAACATATAAATCACAGATTACGGAATAAAAGGCAGATGGAGCGCGCGGAAAACGATAGTGAAGCCAAAAAAGCAAATACAAATTCAAAATCAGATATCTGGTATTCGTTTTCCAGTTTGTTTTTATTTTGTTTATTAATAAACACAGACTACGGAGGACATATTCTCGCACAAAAAACTGTGTCTATGGAGTCGGCCACCTCTTACGCACACCTTAGTTGGCTATTCCGCGGGAAATTAGACTCTGGCCCTGATTCTGTTGTTCACAACTAAACTAATTTTAATCTCACTAAGTCTCTTTCTAACAAAGAACATAAGAAAAGGATGTAAGAAATTTAGTCCTGTCAAATTAGTCCTATGCTTGTTTTCAATATAAATTTAGTCGCCATCTATCGTGGTTACGCCTAAATACACGCAAAATAAGATGGTAAAGATTAATTTGACAACTTAAAATATGTTCTATCCTTTTTCAATCATGTTCGTAAGAAAGAGATGAGATGTAACTAAAATTAGTTTAGTGCGATTTACAACAGAATCGGCACCTCTGTCGCCGTTTACACAGAGTCGATTACTCGCGCTCAACAATGTGTGAATGTGTGCGTGCCGGCTTGTACGTACAGCCTGGTGGCCGACTCGAATGACACAGTTTGCGAGTTATAGTTTGCAGTTTGTTAGCGAGAATATATCCGACTTTTTTTAAATATCTGTGTTAATAAATAAGTGTTTTTTGTTAAATAAAGTTTGTTAAACAAAGCAAACAAGATATCATTATGTTTAATGTAGTGTTATGTTCCTATGGTGAGGATGGTCTGGCGAGATCCACGAAGCGATATGTTGGCAGTATAGTAGGAACTTACCCGTAAGGTCACAAAAGAAAATCAGAATATTAACTCACTCCATTAGTATCCCTTGGATCCTCGTGTAGTTCAACGGCCAGAGATTCCATGATACCCCTGACGGCATACTTGGATCCACAGTACGGCACCAGGTTCCGAAGACCCATCTTGCCTGCCATTGAGGACATGGCTACTATGTGGCCCTGGTTGACTTCTAACATCGCCGGCAGGAATGCTTGGATCATCTAAAAACATTATGGATGTTTTTCAATCTTTTGCGGACAATAATATGGTGCAATAATCATATTTTGCGCATAATTTAAAAAGTCCAATATTTTCCGTTTTCTGTTTGCTTTCATAAGGGTCAGAAAACGGCAAATAATGGATTTATTATCCAGAAAAAAATTATATCTCTTACCCAGAGGTTACCATTCACATTGATGTCCATCAAGGTCCTGACTTCCTTCTCCGAGTGCTTCAACACTGGCTTGCAGGGCATGATGCCGGCGTTGTTCACCAGGATGGTTACGTCGCCGACGTCTTTGGTCACCTTCTCAGCAAGCTCCATGACTGCTGAACGATTGGTGACGTCACATCTGAATACAGAATATGTTTGTGGGTAGTTTATTATTCTTAGTACAGTATGGGGTTCTTCAAAATGGTTGTGAATAGATTTATACAGGGTCGGTAACTCCTGCCCTGGTAGAATTGCTGTTTCTTCTCAGTTTTTTTTAGTCTTGTTATTTTTTTATCATCAATTAATAAATGTATTTCACTGCAGCTGAACACATAGCTGACGTCCATTCAGGAATCAGTACTCAATAATTGAGTTCTACACATTTTGATTGATTTCAGTTAAAGAATAAGCTCGTCAGACATTTTCGATATACCTAACTCATTGCCGCATAGTTTTCCAAAGCTACTCACTCATAGGCAAATGCTTTCCCCTTGTTATCCTTGATCATCTGAACTGTCTCCTTGTTCCCCTCAGCATTGATGTCCACGGTCACCACTGTGGCTCCCAGCCTGGCGAACCGCAGAGCCACCTCCCGTCCCATACCATGACCAGCACCTGTAATCTGATAACCATTGGCAACAGGTTAGTTTTGTTAATTAAATGTTATTGTTTAACCTGATTCCACCATCTCCATTTTAACACCGAACCAAAGGACGCCAGATTTTTTTTGCGGACGGAAAGGAAGTTGAACATGCTTCTAGCGTCTGTATTTCCTGACTCTTACAAACTAGGAACTCTCAAGACTAGAGTGAATTTCAGTGAATAGGTTAATTTCAGTCAAGTGTAGTGTAGTGAGGATATCCCAATTGAAATTAGTTATGAAATGTGAAGTACAGCTTCGCTTTTTTAAGCACTCCGAGCTTTTTGAATGCCAGCTTAACCTTGTCTTCTAAGTAACTACGGAACAAAACGTCGCTAGAAATGTCGACGCCAAGGATCCCGATGCTTTTACTGATGTTCAAGGACGTGTTGTGGAATAGTGGAGCAACAGCAAATGGGGTTTTCTTAGCGGTGAACGCGCAGGCTTGTCGTAGTGGGGTTGAAATAGCCTAGGTTTAATCGACCCCAATCGGAGACACTATACTCTCGATTTCAGACAACAGCCGTTCGTGGCTTTCCTCTAACTAAAGGACTCTAAACCACATGTGAGCTCGGGATCGCCAACAATTATAATAGCTCGTCGCTGAATCGAGTCTAAATGTATAATGGCCACAACATCGTCGTACACGATTGAATATGCATGGCTCCGATATGGTATCTTTTTACGGGGATATATTTATCAATGCAAAAGATATTTTTATTTCCCAAAAGAATGCGTCCGCATTCTTGCAAATTAAAGAGCCCGCACTTCATAAAACACGACATCCTCACCTTGACAACTATTTATATATTGGAAGTGTGTAGTTTCGTTAGAAAATACCCGATTTTGAATATATACAGAGTGAATTTTTTTTTCCAGTCAGTGAGGGCAACTTTTGAACTACAGGTCTTAGAGAAAAACGCTGAAAGGAACTCCGAGCTGAATTTTAAAGAAAATAAAAATACAATTGAAAAAAAAAGAAAAAAAATGTCTTTTCGTTTTTAAAAAAAAAAAAAAAATTCTTTTTCTTCTTCTACATCACGTCACGACATTTTGACAACTATTTATATATTGGAAGTGTGTAGTTTCGTTAGAAAATACCCGATTTTGAATATATACAGAGTGATTTTTTTTTTCCAGTCAGTGAGGGCAACTTTTAACAACTTGTGACCATGATTGTCATACATAATTTTGTTCGTATAGTGATGTAGAAGAAGAAAAAGATTTTTTTTTTTTTTAAAACCAAAAGGTTTTTTTTTCTTTTTTTTCAATTGCATTTTTATTTTCTTTAAAATTCAGCTCGGGGTTCCTTTCAGCGTTTTTCTCTAAGACCTGTAGTTCAGAAGTTGACCACACTGGCTAGAAAAAAAAAACACCTTGCATATGTATAAAGCAAGCTGATTAAACGACGGCATGCATAGATTTAAATATAAATTGATATTGCCGTCATCTAAACTAAAAATGCACTTTGTACCAGTCCAAATGTTATGGCCATAAAAATATTTAATAAATTACCCGAAAAACTAAAAGATGAGAAAAATTACAACGTAATATTATTTATTAACTGCATAAAACAGTTATTAATAAAAAAAAACTATTGTCTAAATGACTTCATAAATGAATCATATATAATTGTTAATTTCGAATTTATACATTTGCAATAAAGTATTGAGTATTAAAGCTGATATCTAGGCAGTTCCGCCCATAGATGACAGCAGTAGGTACTCCATATGAGGCCTGACTTGTGACTTATAAAGTTGCAGCCTTTGCCCCCAGTACTGCCTCGCTCTGTTGCGCACTCCGAGCTTCTTGGATTCCAGCTCATAACCTTGTCTTTTAAGTGACTTCGGAACAAAACGTGACTAGAAATGTTGACGCCAAGGATCCCGATGCTTTTACTGATGTTCAAGGCCGTGTTCTGGAATAGTGGAGCCACAGAAAAAAGCGGTTTTCTTAGCGGTGAACGCGCAGGCTTGAGTCTTAGTCGGATTGAAATGAACTCGGTTTAATTAACCCCAATTGGAGACACAGGTTAGTGTAGTCTCACAATAGATTGACACAAGCTGTTCGCGTCTTTCCTTCACCACGAAACAACGGATTTTTTTTGCACGGCCCGTGTAATAAGCGACCCCTGTACTGTTGTCCGCATAGCAATTGCTATACACTTCTGGTAACTTTTTTCGAAGACAGGTTCTGATCGAACGCCTACGCCACATCTAGACTCACTGCCAATGCCTCGCTTTGAATCTCGGTGGCGAGTGATCAACGTTGCGCGAGATACACAAACAGGTCACCAGCTTAACGACTGTGGCGGAATACATATCGTCGGTCGCTCAACAAGTCGTGACCCTCCAGGTATCTCAATAGTTGCGTGTTGATCATTCGCTCCATGAGTTTGTATAGAAGAGAGGTGATGGCGGTAGGCCTGTAATTCGTCGGATTTGATCTGTCACCTTTTTTAGGCATTGGGTCCACGTACCCACGTGTTACAAAAACTATCCAGTTTTTCCACGAACACGGGACTTCCATTTTTGTGTAGGAAAGTGCGATAAGACGCGTCAGTACAGGACACAATTCAGGAGTTCACCACTTCAGCATCACTGCCGGTATGCCGTCTGGCCCACTCGACTTATGGACGTCCAGAGAAAGTAACAATATCTGAACAAAGTTCCAAATAAATTAATTTTAAAAATTTTAAGTAGCAGGTAGCTTCTGTAGCATTGACATTCAATGGCTTTTGACTTTGGCTTTGCCTTCTGGTAAACAGTAAACGTCCGATCCGATACCCAAGTAAAGAATCAGATGAGATAAAGCACAGAAGTAGCGACGTCGAATATCAGGACGAAGGTCGTGATCTCGAATTATTCAATGAGCTTGAACTTTCGGAGAAGGAAAACATCGAACGGCAGTTCCTTGAACCCATCGAACAATTAACCCAAAGCGCAATGACGTTGATTTTGCTTGCAATCTTTGAGTATTTAGCTTGCAATCTATTCAGCCAATTTCCCACCACCGACAATGCACTCTGATTGGCTAACTCAAGGGCACATGCGCTCTGATTGGCCAAGTCAAGAACACACGATGCAGTGATTCAGTGACAAATCACTGACTAGTTTCGGAATCTGATTGCTCGGTATTACTACTCTAAGGGATTGTTCCTCGATGCTTGAACCACTCGGAGTTTGAAAATCTGTCATCAAACACCGACCGAAGAAACGAAGCTGCCGAGACATACGGCACTTTCGTTTCCTTCTAGATGAATGATGATAGAATAAACGTTTTTTTCTTTTTTCTTTCTTTCTTTCTTTCTTTCTATGGATGTGTGGTATGGCATATACATCACTGGTAAGTGATGTTAATCACAACAATTGCCAAAGTATAAGGCTAATATAATCGTAAGATAAAGCTTCTCATAATTTGAATCCGTTTTGAAAGATAAATAAATGATTAGACTTCGAACAGACTATTACAACGCAAACAAGATAATAACATAATTTGATTTACTTTTGGGTAGTAATTATGATAATAATTCTTAATTAGGTACTTACGTCAATATTTTATGAATTATTTAATTAATTTTTATTTTTGTTGGTTCCAGCGATAATTTTTATATCTACCTAAATAAAATACAAAAAACAATATTTTTGCTACAGACTAGATCAACTTCAGTTTTTGATAACAGAAAATCAAAGAAAAATAATATCAAAAATATTATTGCAAAAAAATACACACCAGGATGATATCGTCTGATACATCTTTCGGTTCCGAAGGGATGATCCATTTGGCGAACGCTTTAAGCAGTTCAAAATTGAACTTTATTAAAGTCCATATAATTTCGAACAGGATGCGCAGAGCCAGAATCACTTGCGGTTCCTCGGCCCTGGAAGAGTACATCACTCCACGTTCCATTTTCAAAATACACACAATATTATATTTAAAAAAATATCAAAATTCACAATTAGAATTTTGTGGCCAGTTTAAAATAAGAAAAATATTATTCGAATTTCAAATTTCAGAAGTGTTTTTATTCTAGAATCTTAGCCGAGAATAAAGACAACATTATAAGCTTCTCATAGACTGACATTTGTAAGCCAACTCGTTTAAATAAATGAGAATCAATCAAGTACCAAATTATGAAGATTTCAATTTTTATTCATATTTAAAAACAGAATATTCATACTCACATATCGACTGCGCGTGGTCGTCCACAACTATACAGTAATAAAGTTATTATAACAGATTATCTCTTATCAGTGATAACACATTAAAGATAAATGTTTGGCATAGCTATAATTTTAATTTTAACTTTACTTTTTTTTCCCTAATCAGACTGTTTAGTTACTTTGTCTTTTTGTTCTTATAAACTGTATAACAATGTCACTTAGTAACTTACAAATAGTTTTTAAGATAATTTATCATGTTTGTTGACATAAATCTTTGAGGTCAGAGTACAACGAACGATATATTATATTTTTAACCGACTTATAAAAAGGTAGATCCTCCGTTTCCTTATATTGCGCGTTTTTTTTTTTTAGTTTATTCAATATTGTTACTGATAATTGTTTAATATATCCGTGAGCTAAAAATTGTACAATCTCATTTTGGATTTGATTTTATTTTTGGTGAAAAAATATATTTACCATAAATACCAAAAAAATTACCTCCTTAGGTAGGTACCTTTTTATTATATAAGCTTAACGTGTTAAGTTCTAATACTAGCGTAAAACCTTTTTGACCTTTTGTAAGGAAGCCATGATTATTTTTTTATTTCATTAAAATAACAGCGAGTAGATCCAAAGAAGTTTGTGTACCTAGGAACTAAAATCTGTCTGTAAGCTGCTTTAGATCACGTCTATTATTCATAATAATGAATGAACATGTTACATGTCATGTAGACTATTCTTAATATTCCGATAACGCCTCAGGTCAGTTGATAATACAATTTGACTTCTTATACCAGCCAGTTAGATAATAGCACAGATTATTTTGAAACTGAACGTAAAGAAGATAGTAAATAGTAATCAAATTTTTATCATGAATTAATTATTTAATACTCACTTTATTATTTTGTATACTAGTAGCGACATCTATTGTAAAGTGAATAACTTAACGTAACTGCAGACAGACGCTCTACATGATGGTAAGCGGTCACTGTCGCTCTACATAAGAAGGCAACAGTCTCTCAAGTGCAGCTGTCGGAATACACTGTAGACTGTATGCTTTCGTGAGAAGTAAGGTCAGGCGACATCTATTGTAAAGTGAATAACTTAACGTAACTGCAGACAGACGCTCTACATGATGGTAAGCGGTCACTGTCGCTCTACATAAGAAGGCAACAGTCTCTCAAGTGCAGCTGTCGGAATACACTGTAGACTGTATGCTTTCGTGAGAAGTAAGGTCAGGCGACATCTATTGTAAAGTGAATAACTTAACGTAACTGCAGACAGACGCTCTACATGATGGTAAGCGGTCACTGTCGCTCTACATAAGAAGGCAACAGTCTCTCAAGTGCAGCTGTCGGAATACACTGTAGACTGTATGCTTTCGTGAGAAGTAAGGTCAGGCCCGGAGTATAGGGGGGGGGGGGTAAACCAGGGCACCTTGCGCTAGGTTATATCCACAAACTACGGTTCTATCGTTTTTTTTACTACTTAATTCAAACGCTGGAGAGGCGGTGCCAATAACTAGATTCTGCCCCGGCTTAAAAAAATCGTAAATCTGGGGCTAACTAAGGTTTCTTAAAATTGTTACCTTCACTGAAAATTCAAGCTCATTGCAGGATTCCGAAACCTCGATTTTAGCTTCGGAATTCAACGTCAATATCACAGTCATCATTGTCTTAAATAAATAATAGGTTACTAGCTCTCTTCGGCGTTTTCACCCGCGTTCCCGGGATAAAAAGTAGCCGATAGCACTCAGGGGTTCTGGTGTTTCAGTTTCGCTCAGTGAAAGAATTTTTTGAATCCGGAGATTACCTCATACATCCAAACTTACAAACTTTACCTGTTTAAAATACTTATTAGTATATATATAGTGTAGTAATTAGTATAGATAGACTTATCTGATTAGGAACGCGGGTGGCAACTAGTACCTACTTACCAACAATAAATTAAACTTGTTGTGGTTGACTGAGCAGTAGATACTGCTGTTTTTACGCCTACAACTTTGAGATTAGCAAAATATATTGTTCATACAATTTCGTATTTTCGTAGGCGCTTATCATACTATCGATCGTATTTCAATGTTTACTGTTAGATCGATCTTAAGATAAACAACGTGTAACATAGAGGGTAATATCTATCCGAAAGGGATGAAGACTAAATCAATACCTATAGACTCTCTATAAAAAGTTTCAGTTCAAAATAAATTACTGAATAATTCATACCTTTTTGCTTCCAAGTTTATTGAATTCAAATCATAACCAACGTGTCACCTCTCTATGAGGGTCATTATCTTTTCACGTGACATGCAAATAATAATAATTTATTATAAATACGAGTGGAAGAGTGTTGGCTTGAAAATGAGCAGAACTAAAACTGAACACATGTTTTATGATTTCGGCGGTCTCTCCACGTTCGCGCCTATTTTGCTTGATGCACACTGCATACAGCAGTACCAGTCTGTTCCGACTTTCGGTACCTCGGATCAAAGGATACTTAAAACCCGAGAAAACTTACGATCCCTCGGGAACTTTGGTAAATAAATGAAAATGTGAGTTTGCGTGTGTACAAAAAAATACAAGAAGTAGTAAATCATTGTACTTTCAGATCGCTTCACAGCCTTGAACGAGATTGTTTTGATAATGTTACTACATACCATACGCATGAAATGTCGCAAGTCAAAATTATGATATTTGGTAACAGATCATCGGCCTGCGTGTGCGGGCGCCGCGGGCGCACTGACTGCACAACACTGACCAATGACCGACGTGTGAAAGTACTATAAAATCAGCTGTGTAGTAACCACAGGGTGTATTGGTACAACATTTGTCCTGGGTCTGGGTGTAATTATATTTACAAAAAAACGTAAAGTCCATACGGGGAGTCCATCCTCACACATTGAAACCAGAATTGTTTCGAACTGTGCGGGCCCAAAGGAGTTTTCTTCCGCGGACGCTCAGATTGTGGAATGAGCTCCCCGCCGTGGTTTTCCCAATGGAGTACAGCATGGGGTTCTTCAAAAAGGGCGTGAAGAGATTTCTTCAGGGTCGGCAACGCGCGAGTGATACCCCTGGTGTTGCAAGCGTCCATAGGCTACGGTAACTGCTTACTATCAGGCGGGCCGTATGCTTGTTTGCCACCTAAGTGGTATAAAAAAAATAAAAAAAACGTAAGATATAATATAATATGGGTATAGAAAGTTTGAAAGCCCCTATCGGTGTGTTTCAGCAGCTGCACTTGAGAGCCAAATTGTGTTCTAGGCTTTGAAATCTCATGTGCATAATATAGCAACAGAAGAGATTATGGTCATACAGGTCTTTTCATAAAAACCTTCATAATAAATTTGATACCATCATAATTTTATACTTTAGTTTGAGTATTTGAAATCGATGACAAATCGAATCAAAAAATTGCCTGTTCCTTCAATTAATTACCAAATTATTGACTAGTAAAATTCTCACGCAATATAAATAAATCTCAGGGACCAATATACTATATCGCGTGTATATTTAGCATGTAAATATTAGCCGACCTTGGACTAGAAAGCGTTCATGTTTCACGTTTAGTAGTAAAGCCGGTAATACACTGATATAAGCAAATTATATTGCGGATTTAAAATGCTATTCGTACAGCGATTTTTAAAGAGCCCTCTTTATGTTATTATCCTGATCCTTCTCACTGCTCAATGTCTGCAAATCGTCTTTACCATCGAAATGTAAATAGACTAGCTGCCCGGCGTGACCTTATTTGCGTGGTGTCCTACCCTTTACCCTACCCTACACGATCCTAACATCGCAATTTTCTTTTAAAAAATCCGTAAGAACATTCTACAAAGTATTAGAAAACGTTAAAAAAAATTAAATCGGTAAAGTCGTTCTCAAGTTACTGCCTGACCAAGGGAAATAGGGTAATGCACGAGTAACACCCCTGTTGTTGCAAGCGTCCATAGGCTACGGTAACCGCTTACCATAAGGTGGGCCGTATGCTTGTTTGCTACCTAAGTAGTATAAAAAATAATAAAGGGATTCATTTATATACATATATAAACTACTCCTACGATCACTCGCGCGCTTCCGACTCTAAAATATTAGAAATCACGCAGTTGTCACACACAGTCATCGTTATTCACTTGAATGTATTTTTTTTTACTTCATTATTTGTAATCTGCGAGGCAACCGGTAAAAATTATCAAGAAATGATTTTATCATAAAATATACAAATTACTGTTTGCGGGCACAACGGTAAGTAAATAGCCATACGCTAGAAATTAGGGAGCCATTTTCAAGTTTCGTCCCGAGGGATATCTTTGGGTTATGAAATAGTCTAGCCCTTAAGTGTGGTTGAAAAATAAACAACAAAAAAAAAAAAACAATATTCCATAACTAAGTGACATCCCCCATACCAAATTTTAGTAGAGTTTAACATCCACGTTTGCGGCTTTCCTTAGTCAGTATGTACTAAGCCTTACGAACCGATGGCTCAGGTGATGCACATTCTCCGCCAAGGTAATCTTGAAGCCGGCGATTTCCTAAACATTCCGGTTCGTTGCAGCACTTGCAGCCATGGAATTTTTCTCTACCTTGTTTTGATACAGCCAAATAATTTTGAAGCGATAGCTTGCTTGTCACTTTAAATACCGTGATGAAGGTCGTGTTCTTACAATGAGCTTGAGCTTTTGGCGAAGGAAGACATCGTAAGGACACCATGGCACGGTGGTAGGGTTCTTTGTAGTACCCACCTGGTTGGCTAGCACCTAGCCGTGTGCTAGTTTGTCCGTAGCACGTAGTACTGTTGAGAAGACTTTGCTATGTTCAGGTTCAGCAGTAGACTGAATATAAAATGAAATGTATGTACTTGTTGACGATTAAAGACATCCGCTCGAGGGTCTCGGTTTGAAATCGAACTCGGCCTCGTCCTTTTAAAATTTCTACGCAAGGAAATAAGGCTGTCTTTCTATCTAGCTATCCAGTTATAGTAACGTCAATTCATTACCTAGTCGGAGTACAGGGACCCAATTCTCGCATCCTCCGAAATAACCTTCGAATCGAACTTACGGTTCGAGTCCTATTCGACTGTAAAATTTCGAGGGCGGAGTCAATTCGGTCCCAACCAATCAAAGCTCGAGTCAACTGGTTTTCCTTCTAAATATGCCGGCCTCGAAATTGCCAGAATAACGTAACGTGACTTACAATCGATAAAAGTTCGAATTCGTACTTTATTCGATCGAGGGATCAACTTCGATTGCGTGAGAATTGGCTCCCTGAGACTAGAGGTAATCTGTGATACAGATACGGACCTTCATAAATTTAGGTCGTTAAACTTTGTGATATTATTAATAACATTATCAGATTTTGTATTTATAATAAAATACAAGGATTATTATTGAGTCGACCTCACTAGTCGACCTAGTAGTCTACTTAGGGAATATTTTTTAGGGTTCCAATATTTGAGAACCCTTAACGCTCACCAAAATATTCGAAAGTGAAAGCCATCTGAGTGAAGCTGATATCTTCTAATTAAAGGTTATTGGATGTAGACAAATTTCAGAAACAATAAAAATAGGTAGGTCATGTCATAACTCCGTCTGGGGACGACACTGTTTGACAGACAAACGTTACAAAAAAATATAAAAATACGAAATCCTATATTGATTATGTAGTTATAATAAAATAATGAAACAAAAGTTTATGTTTTTTCGATTTATTTTAGTTCTGGCCATTGTTTTTTGTTTCTGTACCTATATAAGATCAAGTACCTAACTAAATGTTTTTGCTTTGGGCTAAGATTGTAAAATTGATTCAAGGTCGATAAAATGTACATTTTAAGGTTGCTTGCGTACCCAAAGACCAAAACAGAGCCATTACTGTCACTCTGATGTTTGTCTATTCATGCGTATTTCTCAAGTGTCGAGCTCGTGAATGCGTTACAGACTTATATTTACAGTGTTCGTTACAGTGTTCTTTTTTCGTCTGTATCTATGCTTAGGTATATGTTTTCTTTTTTATTGTTAATTATTTGGAAAAAAAGCTAAACATAGTCAAATTGTCCAAAAAATAAAAATATGTAAACATGCAGACTTTCTTGCTGGATTCTTCTCAGTTGAAGGCCGAGTTCCGAACCGATGGTAACTTTAGTAAATTTGACCTTCATGTGGCCCCTTCTGGGGCCTAAATTGAATAAATGGCTTTGACTTTGAGACCTGTTTGGATATTTGTATTGAATTCCAGAAAATAGGGAGGAGAATCACCTGAAAAAAAAAAAAAAAATATTTTTCGCTTTTGGGTTACTAACTCGAGCTCATTGAGTGTGGAATCCATTAGAGTTTGCAGTTCTTTAACATTATTTACGGCGTCTACTTACTTCAAACCTAAATAAGTTAGGAATTTGGAATAGACAGCAATAAAATTATATACCATTTACATACCCACTATATTTAAGCTGTGTGCGGAACTCTACTAGAGCGGACCCGACTCGCACTTGACTGGAAACTTTATTCAGGTAGTTGCTGGTTTCCTTATACTTTGGATTATAAAACAACAATGATTTTGTATCCTTATTTGCCATAAACAAAGAGATTTCAATGTCAAAAGGTCAAAACCCTTTAAGATCATTGACCTACTGGCTACAGTACAGTCAACAAATAAGAAGTTTATAAATAAAGACAGGGTTGATCCCACTCACTAATTGAAATGGGTAAAACATGTTCCATCTGTGTGCCAAATTTCATCCATTTCCGTTTAGTAGTTTTTGCGTGAAAGAGTATCATACACACATACCTACATCCATACAAACATTTTTACATTTATAATATTAGTAGGATAGGATAATATAGTAATAGGATTAAAATGGTGCGTCCATGCTACGCGAAGCGATCACGAACCGAGCCTCGAACGCACAGGATTCGTTCGTTGTTCGCGTAGCGTGGACGGACTTGCGAGCCTCGAACGAGCATTCGTCTTGCGCTCGACTGCGCTCCGCCCGATTGTCAGTTTTTTCACGAACACAGGGATTCGCATCGCGCTCGTTGTATGCTCGTTCTATGCTCGTTGTAAGCTCGTTGTACGACCACTAGCATGTAATATCGGAAGGTTTGTCAATTCCGATATTGATTTCCGATATTGGATCTCAATATCGGAATTCCGATATTAATATCGGAATTAGACATTTTTATTATAAATAGCACATATTCCTTATAAATTGCACATATTCCTTATAAACTGCACTAATTATCTATCTATACTAATATTATAAAGTGGAAGAGTTTTTTGTCTCTGGAACTGTGGAACTACCAGTCGGATTCGTTATCTTTTTCACTTATAGGAAGCTACGTTATCCCCGAGTATTATATACTACTTTTGATCCCGGGAACGCGAGTGAAATCTCGGGGGACAACTAGTTCGTTATAAAGTTGGATTGAAAACATCTTCTGCTCAGTCAAGCACTCTTGTCAGAGGGGTCGTGGTTGCAATAGATAGTGAATATGGTGTGTCTTCAACGCCAATGTTCTCCTTGACTAGGGTTACAGCTTTCGCAATGCTTTTCCATTATTTGCGGTTCGTAGCGTTGCGAGTACACCCTCCCATCCTAGACAACAAGTCTCTTCATCGAGTTTTCTTTTCTGCAGATGTAACAAAAGAACATGAGAATTCGAAGCTGCACAGTCAACGAAAGCCTATCTGTTATTCAAACCTCCTTCAGGATGGCTTTATTGGTGCGAAAGGCTGTCAACGGAATTTTCAGGAAGCGTCTTCAGGAACACTTCTTCAGTGCGTCAATTTTACGGCGATATTGTAGGCTTAAGGGCCAAATTTCAGATCCTTAGAGAAAGATCGGAAAGACCAGGCATCTCATAAGTCGAATCTTTATTTTCCTAGTTATCCTTCTGTCTTTCCAAATCTTCCTACTGCTGATCTTGTGATTGCACATCGTCTTCTGTCTGATCTCATCTTCACAGTCTCCTGTGTTGGAATTGGCAGAACCGAGGTAGATGTGGCTTTTTCGCAGTACGTCCAATCTATTAAGTTACGCCCGGTCTATTATTAACATTTTCATCTTATCTGTGTTGATTGCAAGTCCCAATTGGAGACTAGTGGTTTCTTAATGAGCCAAGAGGTCCTGCATATCTTCATTAGTTTGGTTAAGAAGAGTAGTGTCAACGTAGCGTAAATTATTTATCAGTATCAGTAAAAAATATGTTTTACATCAAATTCTTTAATTTGGTACACCACTTAATTGATTTATTACGTGCATTTACTAAATCACAGATATCGTATTATTATCCAATATTACTAATTAAACTACCTACCTCAGATTCAAAATTAATAAAACTGAAAATTGCAAGCAAAATCAACAGTTATGAACAACAATTTATTGGAAACTAGCTTTCCTCCGCCCTTTCACCCGGGATTAAAAATAGCCTTTTATACAAGGGGATTATGTAGCTTTTTATTAGTAAAAAAAAATCTAATCCGACTCGTAGTCCAAAAATAAATGCATTTAAACAAACAAACAAAAAACGTCATCTTTATTATATTACATCTAGCTGTCCCCCGCGGTTTCACCGTTTAAACAAATAAAAAAACAACAAAAATACCCTTTATTATATTAGCATAGATATTAATATATTAAGTATAATTAATATCATATTAGTGTATATGAAGATAATGGTGCCGATTTTGTTGTAAATCGCACTAAATTAATTGTAGTCACATCACATCTCTTTCTTACAAACATTATTAAAGGATAGAACATATTTAAAGCTGTCAAATTAGTCTTTGCCGTCTTCATTTGCGTGTATTTAGAATTAACCGCGATAGATGGCGACTAAATTTGTGTTGAAAACAAGCATTGGATTAATTTGATAGGACTAAATTTCTTACATAATTTTCTTATTTTCTTTGTAAGAAAGAGGTATATTGAGACTAAATTAGTTTTGTTGTAAACAACAGAATCATTGAATGTTAATTTTTCAAGCACCATTGAATGTTAATTTTTTAAACGCTCGTTTTTCTGGCTAATATTTTCCTAAAATCAAAGCGTCAAGCATTTTTTGGATAATGTACTTCGTATTTTGTTGATAAAATACGCTCATTTTGAACACTGGTAGGCAAAATTGATGTACGATACTTTAATTTTTTTAGCTCTAGACGACCATACCTTATGGAGCTTTATTTAAAAACTCAAATAGATAAAAATATCTAATTACGATATTGGATCACTCAATTCCGATATTGTAATATCTAAAAAAAAGGTCCCAGATTCCGATTTTACGAGATTCCGAGATTCCGATATTCATGCCCTACGACCACACTTGACATCGCGAGCAGCGAATGAATTCTGTTCGTTCGTAGCTCGGCTCGTGCTCGATTCGCGTAGCATGAACGCCCAAAATATTTTCAGATATCCGCCATTTTGAAATACAAGAAAATGAAGTAGCTTGTACCTACAATAGTAGGTACTTACAAACCATGCGGTTAATTACTACAATAATTATACAAAATAGTTATATAAAATGTCAATTATTACGTCGTTAATATATTTCTTTTAGCAGACAAAATTAAACAGCAGTAAATCAAGTTTATCATGCACATTATAAGAACACGATTTGAAGGATAATGTAGTTGTTAAGAGGAAATACTAGTCGCGTTTTTCCATACAAACGTAATCCTCAGTTTCCTCTCTGGATAATGACACTAGAGCTATGCATCGAATAATAAAACGACCTATGATTATTTTACCATGCAATCTGTAGGTACCACTGTATGTCCCTCGGTTGTGTTTTTCTCCATTAATTAAATATTATAAGAATTAGGAGCCT
Organism: Polyploca ridens; assembly: GCA_951394255.1. Lineage (NCBI taxonomy): Eukaryota > Metazoa > Arthropoda > Insecta > Lepidoptera > Drepanidae > Polyploca > Polyploca ridens. Next base: position 2,270,506 of record OX596245.1, read on the forward strand.
TCTAAAATCAAAAAATCTTACCATTTTTAACGCCCTTATCAGACGTCCAGCGAATAAATTTGACGAATATAATAAAACAAAGGAAAACCGACAGACATAGCCAAAGCTCTCATCTTATTATGATTCTTGTTTTTTTTTTAATCTATCCATATATATATATATATTTTGGAGGAGGAAACCGGGGATTACGAAATAGCAATTTCGTCTTATTTAAGTAGGTATAATCAGTTCAAGCTGTAGTTGTCTCTATCGCCCTCGGCGGGATAGCTCGGGCACAGCGCGACAGCAATAGATATGTTAAAAACCTATTTTTCAAATTTCTTGCAGCCATCCTTTCCTCTTAATGCCTTTGTCTGCTTTATTTAACAGACATTTGCAGCATTAGGGGAAATCATCATCATCATTATCATAATATACCGAGTGATGTCCATTGCATATGAACATAAAGCTTTACCTGATGAAATAGCTCCAAGAAAATATAACGCAAAATAATAAAAGTAGCAACCCTACAACAGGTCGTTCCAGTAGTCTGTGGTCGTTCCCAATTAACGATAACTGCAACCGACCTTATTTTCTCAACGCATCGCCAAAGGCAAACTGACGCATTGGAACCAATGTTTGAGCAAAACAATAGTGCATACTAACAAATACTGTGAACACAAATACTATTGAATAACAAAAGTGATTTTATATGTATCGATTTTCCATTGGATTTGGGACTAAGGCACTAGTAAATTGTCAGCAAAACCTTCATTGAATATAGGTTGTTCATTTTTTGTCGATTTTTTTGTGTTGCAAGCGTCCATAGGCTACCGTGACCGCTTACCATCGGGCGGGCCGTATGCTTGTTTGCTAGCTCAGTAATATAAAAAAGACATATTTACTAAATGTTTCCGTATTTGTTTTTCTTTCTACGTGCCATGATCCGGTTTTTAGATTTGTAATAATTATGTTAATAAATAAAATCATGGTACATATTTGAAAGGACATGTAAGGCAATTAGCAATTCGTTTTAAATTGCTAATACTGATAATTTATTTAAAGTTTAGTTTAATAAAGATAATTAATAAATTATGAATCTTGTCAAGTCTTTGTTGTAAAAGATACTTGTTTTTTTGTTCCGTGGCAACTCCCGTGCCATTAAAATAAAATTTCAATGAACCGAATTCTAAAGCGGTTTGGAATAAATTATTTTTGAGTGTTGTATGGCTTAAAAATAGCAGCATTTCCTGATGGTTATCGGACGAGACGACCTTTGCCTAAACAAAAAACGTTGGATCAAATGTTGGTGCAAAACTACTATCAACTATCAAACAACATTGGTTGTCAGCCGGTAGTCATTCGCGACAAACCGTCGGTTGTGGACGCGGTCGCACCCACGCGTTCTAATTTCGAAATTCGCGCGATAAAATTGTGATATCGAAATATTGACATTATTTTTTCGCAATGTAAGTACCACTTTTATTTTGTTGGACTTTTTTCGCAATAAAATACTATACAATAATTATTTTATTTAATTATAACGAGATATTTATACAACTATCGAACTCAATTATTTATTACCTTTGTATCAATTATTCAGTAGGTACAATAAAAATTAAGATTTTTATTAAGAGTTACAAATGCACATCAAATGTTACGTTAAAAAACCTTACGTTATGATGTTAGTTGTAGCAATGCTCGATTAATAAAATACAAATTTATTACTTAAAATACAACAAATGACGAGGTAACATGTTTAGAAATTAAAATAATAAAAAAATGAAATAAAAGTTTATAAAATTTTAATGACAATATGAAAATGATAGCTCACCAATCCCAATTTCTTTTTTTGGAAATGACATTACAAATTATACGGTTTTTAAAAAAATGTGTTATAACGTTACTGTTTAAATTAGTGCAATTTTCAAAATATCTTCAATTTGGCAGAGTGTTACAAAAGAACAATTATAAAAAAATATTTTCATTCAGAAAAACTTTGGAATCACTTTATTTTGTACACTAAGGCGCCGATCCCACTGAAAAGAGTTCTAGAGTTCCGAGTTCCGAGTTCTGCATTCCGCGTTGATTTCAAGCCATGTGGCGCCTTTGAAAGTAAAAAAGTGTATGATCTGTTTCTGTGGGATCGGCGCCTTAGGTATTGTTTTTTTATCGCTAACCGGTGTGTTTCGATACTAGAAACCTATTTCACTTCTCGGCTTTGTTTACTTTTTATCACCGTCACGTTGAGATGTAGTCAAATGCATATTTATGGCATAAAACTTAATTTTTATAAAAAAAAAATATTACGATATTATTTTTATAATCTACCTACAAACTTTTTTTGTAATACAGTATATGGTTGAAGGTAAACGCCTTCGAGATACAAGTAAAAAGTTGTAGGTATTGCAACTTTTTATTTGCTTTAGTTACCTACGTAACTCCAACCATAATGGGTTCTTTATTGGTCTCAAGGTCCTTTCATTTAAAGGTCAAGTTCATTCATTTAAAAGTTTTGGCAATTGATAGGCCTAATTTTATCTCTTATATTTGTGGCCAGTATCATGTGAAAAAAAAACATGTGTTTTAGTTAAGTTAAAATTCACTATTAGGACCATCAATATTAGTAGGTGCCTAGTGTGTTTTATCAAATTAAAGACATGAATGAACCAATTAATGTATGATGCATTGCACCTAGATTTTATCTATGGGAAAATGAGTTTTTTTTTCGGTGAATAGGCTTGTATTACCTAAAGTATGACCACAATCTCACCATAATAGCGATGTTATGACCGAATGCGATGTTATGTCCGATTCTCAACTTGGTACTACTGAACCGGGTACTATAAAGTACCCTACCGCCAAGTATGCTTTCCTCACGATGCTTTGTCTTCACCAAAATCTCATGCTTATTGCAAGATACCACGTCCTGCGCAACGGCACTAGTGTCTCTACCACTGAGATTTATTCGCCTTTACCCGTTGGTTCTCGCGAGGGACGCGCGTCCTATTATAACAATTGATGTCATTGTTATTTTTTTAACCGCGGGCCAAGGTAAACCTATTATCCGAAGGTACTAATTATCATGCGATGATGAATTATGTCATGAGTCATTCATCATCAATAATAATCATCGTTAATATACCATTAACTTCTAATTACCTACCTATAACAGTTGATTAGTATTTATTAACTATGCTAATTATTTAAAGAAGCTTTTGTGTCTTATAAATAAGACCATCTGTATATTCGATACTGAATGAATTAATAAAATATTCTTTATTGTATACACTGACATAGTACAAAAACAAAAGTATTACACATTTAGGAAGTGTTACAATGTAGGCGGCCTTATCGCTTAAGAGTGCGTACCAAGCCAGAAAAATATGGCAATGTCAGATGAAACAAACTTATGTCTAATCTTCGCGTGGAGATGAGATGGAGATAGCGTGTTTCGCGGCACAAAAATGAACGAAGCGCTTCTTATCTAAATAACCCGTAAAGTATTTATAAAAATATTCATATTTTAAAAAATCGTTAGTAGCAGCCCTAGGTCATATGTTAGTGATATTATTTATTGAATTTGTGTCTTAATTAGATACACCATGAACGAATAAAACCGAAAATTCATTATTATTAGAGGTAGCTTTGTGATTTTTTTCTATCGAGGAAATTTCATTCCATTATGTTTTTGCTCAGATAGAACCCTCGCGTATATAATGAAAATACCCATATAAAAATATTTTTTCATTTAAATACTATTTACTTGGGTAAATTTCAATTCTAAGATTGTTATTTTGCTTTATACGCACCCTTAAGCGATCTCTTCCAGGCAGCCTTTGGGTACAGGAAATAATTCTAAAGATGGCAGGTTCTGAATGCATGTATTATGGTGCGTAACAATTTATTATTTACTAGTATGTATGTCGCGGCTTTTTAATTTAATTTGAAGAGATGAAAACATAAATGTACCTATGCTATGGCAAGAGTGATATGTAAATAAATCACTGTATGTCAATGCCTCTTCTGTGCAAAATTAAATCCAAATCCGCATACATTATTATAAAATTAGTGAGATAGACAAACATAAGCCTATTCATACAAAAATTATGATGATTTGGTGCAATTATAAATTCACCAATAAATGGCGTCTTGCCAATATCTAATTTTGGACACAGAGCTTTGACCGCTGTTCTTAATGCCAAAAAAACTTGTTTATTTTGCCTTGATTTCAAATTAAGATTACGTCGAATAAAATTATGAGTACGACCGATCGAAATACATACAGCATTTATTTATGTTTTTTTAAATATTACAGGAATTATCAAATGTAAATTAAATTAATGATTACATGTTTGCACTTAACCCGTCACAAATTATTTATAAAGGTCGTTAGTAGTTTAATAATAAAATAACTTGCACAGTTTTTTATTATTATATCTTTGTACCAATTTTAACCACGGCCAAATTAATTCCATACATTAACTGACTATTTTTTTTCTGGTAACATCTAATTGAGTAATTTTTTATTACCTTATTACCAGGAACTCAGATTACAGAATACAGACAGATAAAAACTATATTTAATAAAAAACACTTTTTTTTAATAAACTTTGTATTATAAACAAAGCAAATACAAAAGCGAATACCTGATTTTAATTTGTATTTGCTTTTTTAGCCTCACTTCTGTGTTCCGCACGCTCCATCTGCCTTTTGTTCTGTAATCAGAGACCATTTTTTTTTTTTTTTTTTTTTTACTTTTTATAGGCCTGTGTTTGACCGCAATCTCACCATTGTAAGTGATGATGCGGCCGAAGGTGGTAAGCACACAAAAACTAGAAGGAGCTGGCGCTCAAGTGTAGCTGTCGGAACACACCGAAAGGTGCTTGGCGACAGATTTTCAACTTGAGGGTGGTAGTCAGCCAGGTGGGTACTACAAAGTACCCTACCACCGTGCTATGGTTTCCTCACGATGTTTTCCTTCACCGAAAGCTCAAGCTCATTGTAGGAATCGAACCCGGGACCTTCGTCTCGGTATCCGACGTCTCTACCACTGAGCTATCATCGCCTTAAACCAAGAACCAAGAACTAAAATATTACATTAACACATGTAGAAGTAAACAATATAATTTCTTTTTCAATAAATATAAATCCATTACTTCTGATTCGTCCGGGGTGCTAAAAAGGCCGCTCGACCAGTAAAGTATTTTATATTTTCGTATTAATGTTTAACCTTGCTCGATCATATAGTAAAAAAAAATTTTGGTTTCAAAAGTATTATTTTTTTATAATTTGTGTTGGTCCCGTATTTAAATTTGTTAAGCACGACTAACCCAACATACCTTTCGAAAATATACTGAAATAAGTACCTACATATTCATAAGTTTTATAACAATAAGTAACATCTAATCATAATATCGCAGTATACGGAGAAATGGCTGGAAAACGAACGATAATATTTATAGAACTCAACATCTGTGCTATATAATCGTACTCTGTGCTATCGGTGTGGTATGTGCGTAGGGCTGTCGCTGCTTAGATTTTTTTAATAGAACAATAAATTTTAGATTCGCTTTTAGAAATATTTAGCAATATATACATGGAGAAATGAAAGTCACGACACTAAAAGAGTTAATTAAATGAATACGAAAGTGAATACGGGAAGAGGAAGACCGAAAAAGAGCTGGATTGTGTGAAAAATTATATGGATAAGAAGAAGAAAGGAGTGAATGCTTGTATGACAGATGTTTTAATTATTTGGGAAAAAAAGCCAAACATAGTCAAATTGTCCAAAACATGTAACCTTGCTGAGTTTCTTGCCGGATTCTTCTCAATTGAAGGCCGAGTTCCGAACCGGTGGTAACTTCAGTAAATGTGACCTCCATAAGTGCCCTTCCTTATACGCACGGCCAAGCTGTGGAATGCTCTCCCGGACAACGTGTTTCCAGACACTTATAACATGGGTATATTCAAGGCCAGAGTGAACAGGCATCTTATGGGTACGCGCGGTCCACCCTAGACTACATCTTCGCTTACCATCAGGCGGGATTGCGGTCAAGCGTAAACCCATTAAATACAAAAAAAATGGCTTTGACTTTTGACTTTGACTTTGATGGAAGAGCCGAATGGAAGAAGCGTACATATTGCGCCGACCCCAAAAGTTGATGATGATGATGAAGCAATGCCATTGCACAAAATTCACATCTCGTCAGTTTTACTGCTACTCTAGTGTTAATATTTTAAAAGAGTAATCGAATGGTGTATGTTAGGAGGTACATTAAACGAAAGCTACTCATCGAAGTAGACTCTCTGTATATTCAATGATAAATAGGTACTCAGGTTTCTATATTTATCCTCGTTTGTTAACCAAATATTGTATCTCAAAATCAGTCAATTGCCTACAGGTACGGGGAAACAAACAAATGATGATATAAATGCAAACAGTTACATAAGGCGTAATATAGGTATAATACAAACAAATTATACACTGGAGAGTAAATGAAAATGCTAATTCGGTACTTAGATAATAATAAATCTTTATTTATCACAATACATGTACCCAAATCTTATAAGCGCTGGCTCCTAAACTATTCATAAACTAGGAGGGTCCTGTATTTTAGGAGCCAGATTCCATATACCTTGACCTTGTAGAAGTTATTGGAAGCTAGCTGTACCACGCGGTTTCATCTGTGTTTCTTCAATAAAAAGTAACCTATGTCCTTCTCCATACCATAGGCTATCTGCATGTCGATTTTCATGATGATCAGTTGAGTAGTTAGCGTGAAAGCGTAAAAAACAAACAAACTCACATTCGCATTTATAATATTAGTTAGGATTTGCTTATCAAATCATCATTTATTGCAATCATTTTATATTATTTTTATATTTATTTTATATAAATGACCTGGGCCTGTTGGCGCAGTTGAGTAAGGTTCACCTTACGCGCCGCAGGTCGTGGGTTCGATTCCCACACAGGACATGCATTTGTGTGCATGAACATGTCTGTATGTCCTGAGTCTGGGTGTAATTATGTATTTACAAACCAAAAGTAGTATATGTATTATATCAGTTATCTGGTTTCCATAGTACAAGCTCTGCTTAGTTTGGGATCAGATGACCGTGTGTGAGGAATGTCCCAGGATATTTATATTTATTATTATATTATTTCATTTTATATTATTTGTTACAGTACAGCTTAGACATTTTAGCCAAAGTTTGTTGTAGGTCAATCATTGCAAATTTTTCCTACTACCTTTGCCACGCGATTTTGTCTCTGCCATAGGTCAAAATAGATTTTCACAATTATCATATTAGTATCACATTTTCTATTTCTGTTTTTAATTTTACTTAAAAGGAGTTCTTGCATTTTATTGAAAAAAGGAGGAGTTTCTCAAATCGTCTTTATATTTTTTTTATATAATTATGTTCACTGTTTACTCGAAAACTGCTTATCCGATTTGGATTTTATAATGATCCGACGATGGACTTTGCGGATGTGATGGAATTCCTCAACGGAAACGTGCACAAGCATCGCGATTGCAGCACATTATTCAATATTGTCGCCAATTTATCAATGATAATGCAAATCCTCGGTCAGTGACAATTGAGAGATATTGAAAATCACTATGAAACTCAAAATTGAAAAACAACATTACAAAAAATTTAATATAGCTATTAGTCCAAATTTAAAACTGTAACTTTTGTTGACATTTTAAAATATCACATTAACTCAAAACAAACTCATAGATTACTCATAGGTACTCCCAGACATTCGTTTATCCTTATATGTATATCCTCTTTGACGAATGTAGGTACTTTATAAACGTAACTAAGAAGACCCTAGTAGGTACGAATCTAAAGTCTGATAATAATTTTTCCTTTATACAGGTACCTGTTTTTGATTTTCCGCATTCAAAACTACTGATATTTAAAAACCTGTTTTTTCATATTTTAATATAGATTTTATTGAAATTATTCACAAGTTCTTATAACATCTTCCAATTCTGCCATTATATTGGCATATAATTATGGTAATGAAATGACTTTATTGCATATTATGTTATTTTTTAAATTATTCTTAATTGATTCTTTATGTCTATAAAACACATGTGACATTAAAACTAACTTTAAATCAAAGGAAATAATAAAAAAAAAATATTGACAACCCTACAGAGTATGAGGTGTGACCGCATGACGGCTCAGTATTGTGGTTTGCCGATCACGCTCTGAAGCCGAGGGTGTACTCCGTAAGACGATCACGACACTCAGATCATCGTTCTAGCTGTCCCCTGCGGTTCCAGGATGAAAAGTAGCCTTTAACACTCCGCGACAATTTAGCTTCCTATTTAGTAATCGGATTAGTAGTTCCAGTGATAACCTCCTACATTACGTGCAAACTTCCTTATATTAGTGTAGATAGAAAAGTGTGGAGAAAATTGGAGAGGCCTTTACTCGTTGAGAGGTTCTTATTATCACTTAATTATAAAAAAAAAACAATTTATAATAAATTTTTAAAAATGCATGTTATAATTTTTTTTTATTAAAACTTTTTAAAATTATCACATTAGAAAACTCTGTTATTATTTAGGAATAAAGAAGGCATTATTATTTTATTGGTGTAAAAAAAAAAACCAGTCCGAAAGGTGCAATTTAATTAGATAATATTTTTCAAACGATGATTGGAGTGTATCATTTTACGGAGTACTTAGACTGTCTGTAATCGCAGAACGAGAAGGAAAACATTCAGGATGCAAATATAGCTTATTACGGTGCACAAAAATGACCGACTGTATATTGACTCAAAATTGTTACTACCTAATGTTGAGTCAGGAAATAATTAACTGACACTGTTTTGAAGTCAGCGAAATATTTTCAATAGAACACGTCATGCGATTTCGCTCACTTCAAAACAGTGTCAGATAAGAGTTATTTCATACTTTTTAGTGTACTTTGAAGGCGGTTTATTTTTTTGTTAAAAAGTTAATTTATTTTTGAACTTTTAGTTCCATCTATATGAAATTTCTATGGGACCATTTCGGTATAAACCCCTTACGAACAAAAAAAGAATTTTGCAAATCCGTCTATATATGACGGAGTTATGACAGAACATACATAAAAAAACATACGAACATCTGAATTGATAACCTTTTGAGAACTTTTTGAAGTCGGTTAATTATGATAAATTAATTTATTTGCAGTAACAAAACCTGATGTTTTAAATAAAAACATCTTTCACTCCGTAATAAGCTACAGTGACCTTCATTAATGTATTCAAATATTCAGTTATTAGTAATTGAGGCAATATATAATATTATTTGTGTAAGGTGTGAAATATAACGCGTTCTTATTTACTGTTCTTAAAGCACTTGATTCTTCAAATCCGGGTCGATGGTTTTAGGCACAGAGCTGACAAGTCTATTAATTATCTCTTGAGCTTGGTTTAAAAAAGGCAAATAATCACACTGAATATCTATACTACTATAATAAAGCGGAAGAGTTTTTTTGTTTGTTTGTTTAAACGGGCTAATCTCTGGAACTACCAGTCGGATTCGAAAAATTCTTTCACTAATAGTAAGCTACATTATCCCCGAGTATTATAGGCTTTTTACCCCGGGAACGCGAGTGAAACTGCGGGGGACAGCTAGTTACGAGTAATTACAATCCAGAATGCAGCGATCATAAGTTATTCCAGTTACTATGTTCTATTCATAGTATTAAATTCCTTTTTTTTTTCAGAATATACCATGGCTTCAGTAGAAACAAAGAATAATCCTGCAGCCGAGACGATCATGTCCAAAGTGCCTTGGTAAGTGTACAATTAAATATTTTGTTTCGATAAATAACAAATAAGCACCGAGATACTGAGGTCTAACACAAGCTCTTAAAACTTGTTTGTCTTTTGTCCCGTTTTGACGCCGGATGTCAAAGAAAGACAAAAGTCAAATAAGGTTATAATAATATTGTTTTAAGTGCTTGTGGTTCGCCCTCAGTGCTGAATTTCATGGCGGTTTTTGTTAGAAAAGTGACCTCTTGAAACACTTGTTCGGTCAGGACTTTTAAAAAGCATGGTGGATGACCGGCTATCTACCATCTACCCTAATTTGTCGCCAAAAGTCTACGGGTATATGTTCCGAGCAGCGCTTTAAACCAATCGCAGACGTAGCTATAATAATAATAACAATAAACTGTCTTTTAGACTTTGTTAGAAATACAAGCTTATCCAGGGAAAAACAATAGCCATTTTAAATATTATTGAATCCCTCCCCTAACAACAAGGTAAATCACGCTAATTTCAGTTCATATTTTTAGAAGTCACATTGCATTTGCCTTCCCGAGTATGCAAGCTTAGATTACAGAATAAAAGGAGCGCGGTACACGAATGTGAAGCCAAAAAAGCAAATACAAACTCAAAATCGGGTACCAGGGGTCCAAGTCTGCTACCTACTTCAATTGTGTTCCAATGAACTTTCAGTGGTGTCAAAATTGTGACATTTTACAGTTTTGGTAGTATACTAACACAGTAGCTTCATAATGATGTCATAATGGCGTCATAATGACTCCAACTGCACTAGCAGACTTGGGCCCCTGGTATTAAAAAATAAGTATTTCCTTGTTAAATAAAGTTTGTTCCAAAAAAGCATTGAAAAAATAAAACTCCTCCCCCCCTGCTCGACTCCTTGCTGTGTTAATATCCTACCGTTTTCCTTCACCGAAAAGTATAAATGTCATTAACCTGAACTGGACTCGACAATTTTATGTACACACGGCAACACATCAAGCTATACATTTCCAGTATAATTCCTGATCTCGCATTGTATAGGATTTCCGTACAATGAGAGGTCAGCTTATATTGGAAATGTATAGCTTGATCTGTAGCCGTGTGTACCTGGCAACTGTCCAGTTCACGCCCATTTGAACTTTTCTGAAGATGGGCGCATTCGAATTTATTCAATGACTAACTGTACAACGTCAATTTTATCTTTTTTTATATATTAAAAAGTACCCCGGCCTATGCACAACTCATGAAAGTTTCTTCGCCATAGGATGAATCAGATGAATGTTATAACAAAACATCAATAATATAATAATAAAAAGAGGTAGAAGATATCGCATTAACACACGCTAATTATCGCAGACAAATTCAGACAATTGTCGTAATTTTGCTTAGCGGCTACATGTAGCTATCTCTTTCTGTACCATACGTTCCGTATTATCTATCGCATTCACCTAATTCAACAATAACTGAACGCCGCTTGGTATGAAGGTAGCATATCTCTATTAAAATATTATTGCAAAACATACGTTACAAACACTCAAACAAATATAGACGCTTGACGAATGAGTACACACGGCTACACATCAAGCTGTACATTTCCAGTATAAGCTGGTCTCGCATTGTATACGATTTCCGTACAATGAGAGGTCAGCTTATATTGGAAATGTATAGCTTGATCTGTAGCCGTGTGTACAATGTCAGTACATAATGACAAATTTGGCATTTCAAAGGTAATATCAGGCCCACCAGGCATAGAGTACATGCTATGAATAACCAGCAAACAACGATTTAATTTACTAAAACCATATTTTAACTAGTCTATTTTACTACATAGGTAGCGAAGCACGGAAGAAATACTTTACTAGTCTACTGGCTATCATTATTAGTAAACGCTTTGTAAATTTGTTTGTCGCTTTGTAACAGTATTTGACATTAAAATAGCTTTTTGAGTATATCTACGTCATTCGTACTTGCATTCTTAGGATTCTCGAATTGGCAAAAAACAGCAGAAATATGATTTTAAATTACACATTAAATTCATTATCATGCGGAACTACAACAAAATAACTTGTTGTCATTATAATATCATTAACTTAAATTAGAACAGAAGTTAAAGACATTTGGAAAAAAATATATAGTAAAATTTTAAAAACAAACTTTCTGAGTTTCTTTCCGGTTCTTCTCAGTTGAAAACTGACTTCGGAACCGATGGTAGCTTTAGTAGCTTCATGCCTAATATGAAGAGGTAATGGCTTTGTCTTCAAATATGATGAGAGGTAGATAGATATTTCATCCCATCGATCTTTATGCTTCATCCTAATTGTGTCCAAAAGAACTGTTATAATTCCATCAAAATGAGGACATTAAGGCCAGGTCTAAGCTCAAATCTCAAAAAATGGGTTTCTTTGAGAGTCGAGTATGACGTAACGCAATGCAATACCTAACACAAAAAAATACTGTAGATAGAAGAGGGTTTTGAGAAAAATGTTAACCGAATAGAATATTAAAAAGTGCTTTGATATTTCCAATAAAAAATTCGTAAGTTACGTCTAAAAAAATCTTTCGCGTCGAAATACTCCGTATTTTCAGCGATGACAACAATTTTATTTTTAAGAATATATAAGATACAGAATTATATTAGAATGTTAACCGGACACTTATTCAATTTAATGTGTATACTCTGTATAATCTAAAGAAAACCCGTAAATAACAGTCCATTTCATAGAGTCGACACATTTATGATTTAAAATTTTCAACCCTATTCCAGTGAAGAACGAGTGCTATCAAAATCGAAGTCATCTCGTTTTTTGATACTCAAGGTTGCTATAATGACGGAATATATTTGTACAATTTAGCATGCAGATACATCATATCTAACTCGGTCAGGACTTAGATTTTGATGTAATTAGAAAATACAAGTTTCAGTAATGAGACGAAGTTTAATTAAATACCTATCTCGTAACTAGGTATTTCACGTTCAAGAAATAGTAGTTCTTGAACGTATTGTTCGTTATTTTATCTTATCAGTCCATATCTAGGTACTCAATCTGAAGCAATAACTAGGCTGTTGTTCATGTAGAACTGTAGTCATTAACTGGGGTAAATGAGTCTGATCATAAAATAATGAAAGTGACTGTAGTTTTTTTTTATACTACTTAGGTAGCAAACAAGCATACGGCCCGCCTGATGGTAAGCGGTTACCGTAGCCTATGGACGCTTGCAATACCAGAGATGTCACTCGCGCGTTGCCGACTTGCAGAAATCTCTTCATACCCGTTTTGGAGAACCCCATGCTTTACTCCATTGGGAAAACCACGGCGGGGAGCTCATTCCACAATCTGCGCATCCACGGAAGCCCCTTTGAGATCGCACAGTTCGAAACAATTCTGGTTTCAATATGTGAGGATGGACTCCCCGTCGATGGCGAGAGTTGCGATGGTGGTGGTGTAGTAAATCAGACGATGCGTAAATTTTGGTGATCATCCAACATCGCAGAACAATAAACTAGAAAGATACTCCAGAACATCCAAAGGAAATAAGCCAATTTCAATTCCTCGACAATCCAGTTACAATCGTGTTGTCCGCGCATGCGTGGTTACACAAGCTGCGTGCGCGCATCTCTGTCACGCCCCGACTATTGACCTTTATACGTGGCTGCTTATGACCCGCCGGTGACATTGACTTTTTTAATTGCCTTTTTGTTCTGTCCTTCAAACTGCAGATTTTTCGCATGAATTGTTCTTTTTAAATATGGGGTAAAGGCGGTAACCATATCTAGATGCCAATTCGTCATCTGCATCAGCAGCAATTTAATTTAAATATAAACAATACAATTTGTTGATGATGGAAACCTGAAAAGAAATAAAAATATAAATTAATACCTTAAAACTATCTATTGTATAAATGTAAACTAAGAAAAATGTATAAAATAATATTATGTAAGTACTTACCTTGTTTGCTTATGCTATATCAGTGTATGTATCTACCTACCTACTAACATTGAAATAAATGGGTGGACGTTAGCCGTTTAGTCGTCTGCACACCGCTCTTAAAGCTACACGCTGTTCGACTAGCGATCCAATTTAACCGAAAAAGTCTCATCTTTTATTTAAATCTCAAACCAACGCCTCTGTCGTGTACAAAGCTGGTCATTCGAGTCAGATCTTCGTTGTTGAGAGTTAAAACTAAACCTGTAAGCAGGATGTCATTCCTCCGCACGCCGCGCAAACCCCACACACGTGGCGCATTGAAACGTGAGTTACTGGCTAACCAAGAAAAAGAGGAGACACTTGAAACGATGTCGGAAGTCATGGATAAAACAGTGTGTAAAAATAGCAGTGCACCAAGTGCGAAATTAGTCGATAAAAGTGTCACTCAAAGTGCGTCGTCTAGTGCCGTACGAAGGATGCAACTTGAACTTCAAGCTGCCCAATCGAAAATGCGTATCCAGTTGGAAGCCGCTGAAGCTGAAGCTGAGGCAAAATTAAAGGTAGCTCAAACCAAAGCACGACTCGAAACCGAATTGCTTGAAAAGAAATTAGAAGTGGAAATGGCCGAGTTGGAATCACGACGCTCTGAAAAATCATCAGTAAGCGGCGTACAAAAAGTAGAAAACTGGTTATATCGTTCTAACCAAGAAGAAAATAAGCAAAGCGAAGAAGTGTTACAAATTCAATCGAATCGTGATAATGAACAAGCCGCCTGCAGTAACGAAAAACCTCACGTTGACCGCCCAGACGTCCTCCACCAATCAGGCGACGCCAACGGTGGTAGTCGGGACGACCGCCAAGCTCAGCATAATGATGTTCACGAACCTTCTAGAAAGCAGAACAGTGATATAGATAACTTAGCTAATGCAATTCGTGATGCCATTAATGCCTCGTCTTCTAGAAGCGAAAATAAAGAATTGTTGACTAGGCTTGCCACATCGAAAGACTTACCTGTGTATTTCGGCGAACCAATGGAGTGGTTACAATTCAAGGAAGCTTACCATGAATCAACAAAGCTTTGTAAGTACAGTGATACTGAAAACATGTGGCGTTTACGCAAATGTTTGCGAGGTGATGCTAAAGATGCCGTCACTTCACTTTTGATAGGCGATACAAAGCCTGATGCTATAATCGCCACACTTGAACTGAGATTCGGCAGACCAGAGTACATTATGTTCAAAATAATGTCACAGCTAAAGAAATTACTACCATTGCCATCAGCCTACCACAGCGAAATTGTCACATTTTCAACAAAAATTAAAAATTATGTGGCTGCTACAGTGGCACTGAAACAAATTAATTATTTGCATAGCCCGGAAATGTTCAGTGTGATTGTGTCCAAGTTGCCAACTACATTGATATCAAAGTGGGCTGATTACTCTCACGATAAAGACAGTAAACCAAAACTAGAATTGCTAGCAGAGTTTTTACACGACGAAGCGATAAAAACTGCAAAATCAGGTGTAAGTCACATTTATAGCCAGTCTGATCGCAAGAAACCTGAGGAGCGTAAAAATCAATACGTTCTTCTACATAAAGACACCGAGAGCAAAGAAAACTGTAAATTCTGTAAGAAAAAACTAAATCATAACCTAGAACATTGCAGTGCTTTCAAACGAGCAATGAGAAGAGATCGCTGGCGTTTTGTACGCACTAATAACTTGTGCTACAAGTGCCTGGGCGCGCGTCATAGCGAGCCCTCAGTGTCTGTGTGTACAGCTGATGAGTGTGACGTGGACGGGTGCGGGCAGCCGCACCACCGCCTGTTGCACTGGGTACAGCGCAAGGAGCAGGCCGTGCTACACACCGAAGCGCGCGGACAGCCCGCTAGCGTGTCCGCGCTGACGCCGCCTTCCGAGCCGTGCCGCGCCGACGCCGGCGCCGCTGACGACGACTACGACGGCGATAGCGACACCGATACTGGTGCCGATGCAGGCTCCGACAACGACGTCGCTGTAGCGCATGCGAGTGCATCAGTTTCCCAACAAGTGTTCCTAAAAATAGTGCCCGTTACCGTGTTCGGTCCTAGTGGTAGTGTTCATACTCATGCGTTACTCGATGACGGTGCAACCGTGACTCTTATCGCGAGTGACATCTGTGAAAAGATTGGAGTTAACGGCAAAAGCATTACAATGCGTGCACGCAGTGCATGGGACTCAGGTGAGCTTGTGTGCCAAACTGAAATCATAAACTGCCATTTAAGTAACAGTGATGGTGAACGATACACATTACAAGCTCGAAAATTAAATGAACTGAACTTGCCGACTCAGCGTATTTCATCTAAGATTTTAGCTAAATTTAATAATGCTAAATATAAGTTTTGTTATTGTAATGTACGGCCTAAGATATTAATTGGTCAGGATAACTATCATTTGATTACACCTTTAATTTGTGTTGGGGGGAAAACAGGTGAACCATTCATCACAAAGACACCACTTGGCTGGTGTATGCATGGGATGGTTAGTACGGTGTGTAAAAACAAATTGGCTGATCGCTTCGTCGCACACTCATCGTGTTGTGAAGTTAGCGCTCGCGCCACTCATAGCATTGCGGCCGAACTCCGGGCCGGATCCGCGGAAACTTCACACTTGTTTACTATCCAGTGCAGCGAGCCCTCGACGACCGCGCTACCCACCGTATCCCCTGCAGGTAATAATGATAATATACAACATAATTATAGAAAAATAAGTAAATATTGCTGTGAATGCGACTCCAAGTTGCACGAGGAACTACGCCGCGCATTTGCGATAGATTCAATTGGAATTTCTAATAAGACACGCCAACATCCTGACGAGATACGAGCTGTATCTATTTTGGATAAAACCTCAAAGTTTGTAGACGGTCAGTGGTCCGTGGGTTTGCCGTGGAAGTATGATATGTTTGAAATGCCTGAATCATACCCTAATGCTTTAAAAAGATTGAATTTAGTAGAACGAAAAATATTAAAAAATTCAGATTATGCAACACGTTACCGCGAAAGAGTACAGCATTTACTTAGTAATGATTACGCACGAGAGTTAACGAAAGATGAGTGCAGTCAACTTATTTGGTATTTACCACATTTCGGGGTGGATAACCCTAATAAAAAGAAATTACGTTTGGTATTCGATGCCGCTGCCAAAACTCGCGGAAGCTCATTAAACGATTATCTATTACAGGGACCAGACTTGTTACAATCTCTTTATGGAATAATGTTGAGATTTCGTGAGAAACCTATAGGTATTATAGGTGACATAAAGGACATGTTTCTCAGGATAAAAATTAGAGCGGAGGATCAGCACGCCTTCAGATTCTTGTGGAGAGATAAAGGAGAACTAAAGACGTATGTAATGAATTCTTTAATATTTGGAGCTAACTGTTCTCCGTTTATAGCCCAGTATATTAATCAGAATTTAAATGTATCCCGATTCCAGGATCAGATTCCAGAAGCCGTCGCTGCTATACGAAACTCGCAGTACATGGATGACTATATCGATAGCCTGGATGATGAGATCTCAGCTAAGAACAGAATAGAACAAGTAACTTTTATTCATAAGAAAGGAGGTTTTCAAATGCGAAATTGGATGAGCAATAGTTCGACTGTACTACATAATATGCCACAAGAAACCTTAAGTGAAAATGCCGTAAGATTCAAGATTGAAAGTCAACCAGAACGTACACTTGGATTACTCTGGTATCCAGCAAAAGATATGTTGGCATTCGACCTATCTCTGAAACGTATTCCTAGTGATATATTACAATGCAAACGGAAACCCACCAAACGAGAATTGTTAAGAATTATAATGTCAATTTATGATGTACTTGGATTTCTTGGTCCGTTCACAATTAAAGCAAAAATCATAATGAGAGATGCTTGGCAAAGTAAATTACAATGGGATCAGGAAATAATTGATGAGTTATTTTCGCCTTTTCGTGAATGGATTAAACAATTACAGAACATAGAAAATATTCGCATACCCAGATGGTATTTTAATAGATACAAACAAGGCTCTAATTTGCATGGACTCTCAAGCAAACTTTACGAACATGATGACGTAACTTATACTACGAGTGCTCGCGAGGCGACAACACTGCAGTTACATGTATTTTGTGATGCATCGCCGACCGCGTACGCAGCCGTCGCCTACTGGCGTAAGCGAGCTAGCGATGGAAATACTTGTGTCGCATTTATTGCTAGCAAAAGCCGTATAGCACCCACAAAACTCGTTACAATACCGAGGCTTGAGTTGCAGGGAGCATTATTGGCCTGTCGATTAGCAAATACCATTACAAAGGAACACAGAATACAGCCCAATGATATATTTTATTGGTCGGATTCTACCACAGTACTTCATTGGATAAAAAATCAACACAGAAAATATAAAACGTTTATCGCTAACAGATTAGGCGAGATTGATGAAATGAGTAAACCACATCAATGGAACTACGTTCCTACAAGTATGAACGTTGCCGATCTCGCGACAAAAGAAAGCGATTTTAAACTACAAAACGACTCTGAATGGTTTTCGGGACCGCCTTTCTTGTACTTCAGTAAACAGAGCTGGCCGCACGCACCTGAAATAAAGGAAAAAATTAGTGATGAGCTCTTGGAAACAATACACAATACCAATTTAATTGAAGTCAAGATACAGGACCTCCCAGTCCCTGATCCTATTCGTTTTTCAAGCTGGCTACGACTGCTACGATGTACCGCCACTGTCCTTTTGAGTGTAGAGAAACTGAAAAAGAATAAAAATACATGCATTAATGAAGAGTTAATGAGAAAAGCCGAAATCTTAATGCTTCGCCATTCACAATCACAAACCTTTCAACAAGAAATAAACCTTCTCAAGCAAGGCAAAGAAATTGAACGCAACAGTCGATTACTTACCTTGACGCCTTATTTAGATAAAGAAGGCTTGCTTCGCGTTGGTGGTCGGATTGGAGCGGCTACTGGCGTTACCATGGAAATCAAGAACCCAATCATTTTAGATGGAAATCACCATACATCAAGGCTAATTGTGAAACAATATCACATAATGGCAGCTCACTCCTGTAACGAAACCGTAGTCAATGAGTTACGTCAAAAATATTGGCTTTTGAGATTGAGACCTACTGTGCGAACTGTCGCTTCAAAGTGTATAATTTGTCGTATACGTAAAGCGACCCCTAGACCCCCGCGACTTGGAGACCTACCTGAAGCCCGATTAACACATCACCAGAGGCCATTTACTATCTGTGGCATAGATTTATTCGGACCTATGGAAGTGACGATGGGAAGACAGAGACAGAAACGGTATGGAGTACTCTTTACTTGTCTTACTGTACGAGCAGTTCATATTGAACTTGTCTCATCATTAACAGCTGATTCGATGATTATGGTTTTGCGAAGAATGGCGTCCCGTCGAGGCTGGCCTCGCACGATTATCTCAGACAATGGCACGAATTTTCATGGCGCCGAGTCCGAACTGAGGAGATCATTCGCTGACCTGGACCAAAGCAAGATAATGAGTGACGCTCTCAATACCGGAGTAAACTGGAAATTTATACCACCTGCAAGTCCACATATGGGTGGGGCATGGGAAAGACTCATCAGAAGTGTAAAAAATGCTTTGAAAGTCGTACTGCGAGAAAGGGCACCGAAAGAAGAAATATTGGCTACGCTGCTTGCTGAAATAGAAAATATAATTAATAGTAGACCTCTTACTCATGTGTCTGTGGACCCCCGTAGTCCAGAATCATTGACCCCTAACCATTTTTTGATAGGCTCGTCTTCAAACTTACCTGTGTCCGGAGTATTCGATGACGGAGATCTGTACCTACGTCGGCAGTGGCGTGCTGCTCAGCGCTTAGCTGACCTTTTCTGGAACCGTTGGATGAAGGAGATCTTGCCAACCCTCATACCTCGTCGTAAATGGAATCAGGAAGGAGCGGTTTTGAAAGTAGGTGATTTCGTAGTAGTAGTAGACCCATCATCGCCGCGTAACATCTGGCCGAAGGGAATAATACAAGCTGTTTACCCTGGACGCGATGGACGGGTAAGAGTTGTTGATATTAAAACTACGACAGGTGTGATGAAGCGACCAGCCACTCGCGTGGCTCCTATACTACTCGATGATGAGTGTCAGCTACCTGACACTGGGGGGGAGAATGTTGATGATGGAAACCTGAAAAGAAATAAAAATATAAATTAATACCTTAAAACTATCTATTGTATAAATGTAAACTAAGAAAAATGTATAAAATAATATTATGTAAGTACTTACCTTGTTTGCTTATGCTATATCAGTGTATGTATCTACCTACCTACTAACATTGAAATAAATGGGTGGACGTTAGCCGTTTAGTCGTCTGCACACCGCTCTTAAAGCTACACGCTGTTCGACTAGCGATCCAATTTAACCGAAAAAGTCTCATCTTTTATTTAAATCTCAAACCAACGCCTCTGTCGTGTACACAATTTATTTTCTTTTTTGTTAGTTTTTTTAATTTGACTTTTTTAATCAATGATAGAAAAAAAAAAGAGGTAGATATCGCATTAAGACGCGGACTGACTACGATTTTGACAGCACTCGTTCTTCACTGGAATAGGGTTGAAAATGGTAAATCATAAATGTGTCGACTCTATGAACTGGACTGTCATTTACGGGTTTTGTTTAGATTACACAGAATATACACATTAAATTGAATAAGTGTCCGGTTAACATTTTAATATAATTCTGTCTCTTATATATTCTTAAAAATAAAATTGTTGTCATCGCTGAAAATACGGAGAATTTCGACGCGAGAGATTTTTTAGATGTAACTTACGAGTTTTTTATTGGAAATATCAAAGCACTTTTTAATAGTCTATTCGGTTAACATTTTTCTCAAAACCCTCTTCTATCCACAGTATTTTTTTGTGTTAGGTATTTCATTGCGTTACGTCATACTCGACTCTCAAAGAAACCCATTTTTGAGATTTGAGCTTAGACCTGGCCTTAACGCACGCTAATTGTTGCAGACAAATTCAGACAATTGTCGTAATTTTGCCTAGCGGATACATATAGCTATCTCTTTCTGTACCATACGTTCCGTTCGCATTCACCTAATTCAACAATAACTGAACGCCGCATAGTATGAGAGTAGCATATCTCTATTATAATATCATTGTTTTTAATTAATTTCTTCAATGTACAATCATAGGCACATTTCTGTTACAATTTTATAATAGTGATAATGGCTGTATCATTCAGACGGATAGATAGACCTGACGAAATTACGAGGCTCCCTAGTTTTCCTCAGCGATGATAGGTACCAAAGCTGCAGGTGATGGCATAAGTCTATTATTTATTCTTATTTATTTTATTTCGTAAGATTCTCAGTAAACAGAATCATTGTTTTAGCAATTAAAATCAAATTAATAAATTGGTTACTAATTATTTGAAGATCAATTAAAACTACATATATAAAACTTTTTTTTTTTTTTTTTTTTTTTTTTTATACCACTAAGGTGGCAAACAAGCATACGGCCTGCCTGATGGTAAGCAGTTACCGTAGCCTATGGACGCTTGCAACACCAGGGGCATCACTCGCGCGTTGCCGACCCTGAAGAAATCTCTTCACGCCCTTTTTGAAGAACCCCATGCTGTACTCCATTGGGAAAACCACGGCGGGGAGCTCATTCCACAATCTGAGCGTCCGCGGAAGAAAGCTCCTTTGAGCCCGCACAGTTCGAAACAATTCTGGTTTCAATATGTGAGGATGGACTCCCCGTCGATGGCGAGAGTTGCGATGGTAGAAGGTAGCAGTGGGCAACAAGTCGAACAATTCTTTAGAACACTCTCCGTTGTACAAGCGGTAGAACACACATAAGGAGGCAAAGTCTCTCCTTAGACTAAGGGGCTCTAAACCGCTTGTGAGCTCGGGATCGTCAACAATTCTGATGGCACGTCGTTGAACCGAGTCTAAAGGCCCAAGCTGGTATCCAGGTGCTCCCGCCCATAGGTGACAGCAGTACTCCATATGAGGCCGGACTTGTGACTTATAAAGTTGTAGCCTTTGCCCCGATGTGAAGTACTGCCTCGCTCTGTTGAGCACTCCGAGCTTTTTGGATGCCAGCTTAACCTTGTCTTCCAAGTGACTTCGGAACAAAACGTCGCTAGAAATGTCGACGCCAAGGATCCCGATGCTTTGACTGATGTTCAAGGAGGTGTTCTGGAATTGTGGAGCCACAGACCATGGGGTTTTCTTAGCGGTGAACGCGCAGGCTTGAGTCTTGATAGGGTTGAAATGGACTAGGTTTAGTCGACCCCAATCGGAGACACTAGTTAATGTAGTTTTATTAATACGTTCATGCAAAACCAGTTCTTGTGAATCCTGTTTCAATTTACGTCAATTCTAAATTAAAATTCAGTTGATTCTCATCTCATGCGCCTGAATAACAGTTATAAAATAACTTATTCATTATTTTTATTAACATATACTTTTATTACCTATTTAATGGTTCTGTTTTTCCGTTTTAATGAATTTTATTATAGAATTTGCATGTAAAAACTTGTTGTAAAATTTTATTACAAAGTTGACTTTATACCTTATCTATACCTTGGTGTAGTAAGGGGATAGAACCTTTGTGGCATAGCTAGCCGCCGCCATTTTAGTTTTTTTTCAATGTCGCGGCGCACGATGTAACTGGTATATATGGATAGAGGACACTTATACAAACAAAAAATGTTAATCAATATGGTGGCCTAAAGTGTCACGTTTCCGAGATATTTGGAGGTAAAGATCGCCATATGAGAATTATGAAAATCATTAAAAATTAACTTATTACGTGTTTATATGCATTCGATTGTATTCAAATAATAGTTCCCAGGTTGATTTATAAATTTTTTTGAATAGAGTAAAACTAGGAGCACGAAAAACAATATTTTTAATTACTTACCTACTAAACAGCATCGTAATATTCGCTATGAACCACAATATTGTCAAAGTAGTTCGGATCGTGACTTGTTTTCCATCTTTTCATTATTATACAAACAAAAGGGACAATACTTGTCCTAAAATCTATGTTCCCAAGTTAATTGGAACTAAAGATCGCTAAGTAATGCTCCCTGGGAGCTAAAATTGCAATAGCGTCGTAAATAAATAAAAAAAACCCGGTCCCGTGGCCGGCCCGACCTAATAAAACTTCCACCTAAATGAAAGTCCCGTCTTCGTGGAAGACTGCTTACGTGCACACATTGCCAAAAAGGGTGATAGATCAGACCCGACGAATTACAGGCCTATTGCCATCACCTCCCATTCTCTCCAATGTCATGTAGCGAGTGATCAACACGCAACTCTTGAGATACCTAGAGGATCACGATTTGTTGAGTGACCGACAATATGGCTTCCGCCATAGTCCCTTGGCTGTGATGTGTTTATGTTATACACTAGGTCACCAGCCGAGTGGTCACTTGCCATCGAGAGTCAAGGTGGCGAAGGCGTTCGATCGGGTCTGGCACCGGTGTCTCCTAACTAAGTTACCAGCTTATGGGCTTCCCGAGGGACTATGCAAATGGGTCGCCAATTTTCTGTCCAGCAGATGCATAAGAGCTGAGAGATATAAATGCTGGCGTCTCGCAAGGGTCTGTACTGTCCTCAACACTGTTCCTGCTGCATATCAATGAAATGCTGTGTATTGACGGCATTCATTGTACACAGGACGCGCATCGCCCGCGCCGCACCACCTACCCAGCTACTGACCCACTGCCTGTGTCTACTACGTCAGCACCTTTTACGAAGCCCATGCCTGAAAAGGAATCGAAGCGGGCTTGTGATGATGGTTTTGAGATAGTGCAAAGCAGGAAGCACCGTCAGAAAACGAATAAGAACCGATGCGGCACAGCTCCTGTGGAGCCCAAGCAAATCATGCGTGCTGCCATGCCAAACACTCCGGTGTATATTTCTCGTCTACACTACGCCACCAAGGCGGAGGACATCGTGGAGTACATTCGCCAAAGAATCAAGTACTCGCTGAGGGTGCAGCTGTTGAAATCGAGCCGTAACGTCAACTTCAAGGCGTTCATGGTGCGAGTATCAACATGTTTTCTGCACCTCGTCATGGAAGAGGACTTTTGGCCGCAGAACGTGGTGTTCCGTCACTTGCGCGGACAAGTGCCACATGATCGCACGAAGACATAGTGCAGTGCAGTAGTGTTAACTAACATAGGCTTTAGTGTTTTATACTAACAAAAATGTGTTATTATACTATTTATGTTAGTTTGTAAGGTATAGGGTATGGGCCACAGTAGCCTGATAATAAAGATTTAATATTATTATTGCAAATATTCCTCGTTTCGTGGTGGAGGAAAGCCGCGATCGGCTTGTGTCTGAAATCGAGAACTAGTGTTTCCGATTACGGTCGACTAAACCTAGTCCATTTCAACCCCACTAAGACCCAAGTCTGCGCGTTCACTGCTAAGAAAACCCCATTTACTGTGGCTTCACAATTCCAGAACACGGACACCAGTGAAAGCTTCGGGATCCTCGGCATCGACATTTCTAACGAAGTCAATAGCCGTCTAGAAGACAAGGTTAAGCTAGCATCCAAAAAACTCGGAAGTGCTCAACAGAGCGAAGCAGTACTTCACATCGGGGCAAAGGCTGCAACTTTACAAGTCGCAAGTCCGGCCTTATATGGAGTACTGCTCTTACCTGGATACCAGTTTGGTCCTTTAGACTCGGTTCAGCGACGTGCCATTAGAATCGTCGACGATCCCGAGCTCACAAGCGGCTTAGGGCTCCTCAATCTGAGAAGAGACTTTGCCTCCTTATGTGTGTTCTACCGCTTGTACAACAGACAGTGTTCTGTAGAATTGTTTAACCTGATGCCTACGGCTACCTCCTACCATCGCAAGTCTCGCCATTGACGGGGAGTCCATCCTCACACATTGGAACCAAAATAATATCGAACTATGCGGTCTCAAAGGAGCTTTCTTCGCTTACAATCAGGCGGGCCGTATGTTTGTTTGCTACCTAAGTAGTGTAAAAAAAACCTTTTATTTAAAGGTTTGAGGTCACGGCTTGTTTCTATTATGTGTTTTATTTTATTTTTAAAACCGTAATGCGATATTATTTGACCACTATTGCTTAAAAACAAGAACATATACTGTACTTAATCAACATTAAACTATTCTCATTCGTCTCATATTATACATATATACATCGATATTCCAATATCTCGGTAAAATGATATTTTAAGACAAGTATTGTCATTTTTGGTTAATAACGGCGACATGGAAAACAAGTTAACCACTACGATCTGAGCTACTTGACAACATTGTGTTTCATTGCGAATATTGCGATGCGGTTTAGTAGGTAACCAATTAATGAATATTGTTTTTTCGTGCTCTTTGTTTACTATATTCTAATAAATAGTTAAATCAACATGGGAACTATTATTTGAATACAATTTAATGCATATAAACACGTAATAAGTTCGTTTTTAATGATTGTCGTAATTCTCATATGGCGATCTTTACCTCCAAATATCTCGGAAACGTGACACTTTAGGTCACCATATTGCTTAATATTTTTTGTTTGTATAAGTGTCCTCTACCCAAATATACCAATTACATCGTGCGCCGCGACATTGAAAAAAAATCAAAATGGCGGCGGATGGTTATGCCAGCTCCCATACAAAAATGTTCGTACCCCTTTATTAGTCATCGAGGAAAAATGCCCCTAGAGTAGTAACAATGAATAAGTTCTTTAATAAAAATTACATTTTAATGAATACAAGCTTTTTTTGAGTGATGGTACTTTTTGTTGACTGTACTTGGATTGTCATACAATATACAAATGTATACCAAATATCAAGTCAATCCGACCACTGGAAGTGGGTGAAATTCGACCTGCAAGATTCCACCCGAACAAACATACATACATACATTGCAAGTTAAATAAAAGCTTGTAATAATCAAATTCCACCACTAGTCAGTGATTTGTCACTGATTTTGAACAGTAAGGACAAATCACTGCATCTTGTGTTTTTGACTTAGCCAATCAGAGTGCATTTTTTAAGATATTTAATTAGCATCAGAAAAAGATGCAAACAATCATTTAATAAAAATAAAAAACGATGTATAATTTTCATCGAAATAATAACGGCTAGTATAAAGTGTCATCTACACATTATACAGGTCGTTGGTCAGCGACGAGCGACTCCGGGTCGATAATACAAATGATACTGGTGCTAAAAAAAATATTTAAAATATACTTTATTTTTTTTTAATAATAAAAATAATAAAATATTTTTTTTTAAAATCATGTAATAAGCTAAAGTACTCATAATACTCAACGGGAGTACGAGGGAGTAAAGGGGTGGGGCGATGGCGGCTTGCGCCTAGCTCTAGTCTGTGCACGTGCCTAGTAACCATACTTTGCGGTAATTTTATTTCAAATTGAATAAGGTATTTCTCAACATATTTACAGTATTTAATGGAATTAAGTCCATTTTTGGGGAATATATAATTTGTACTACCGCTCCTGGGTCGCTCGTCGCCGACCAAAACAACACCCTGTATAGTCTACGTGCCGCTTCACTAAATACACAGGATGTTCGACAGGACGCTAATTTTCATTGTTCATTTTCGAAACGCATCCGCTAATTATGCAATTGCATAGTGCAGTGGGCAACTGCGCCGGCGCACAGAGCCGATGCGTTCAGTGAAAGTCGAACTCTTGACTCTTACGCGTACGCGCTAATATTAAACGGTGTAACATTCAATTCACTTATGTTATAAGTGATTTTAATGAGCCAGTGACAGCGCCGCGGCTATGTTGTGTAACGTCTCACTTGTTAGTCAAAACGGTGGGAAGAAGAAGATTATTTATTTTGAGTGAGTTCTTTTTTAATCTACAAAAGAATGGAACACAGAGCAGAAAAGCCTCTTTATTATATCTATGGAAGCTATGACAGACGGAAGCTAGCATAGAGTTATTATAATTGTAACTCTATGGAAGCTAGCGTAAGCTTATCCGGGATAAAAAGTATCCTATATAATAATGTGCTAATCCAGCACATATTATATCAGTGTGCCTCATCCAAATCTGTTCAGTAGTTTTTGTGAAAAAGTAACAAACATCTCCACATCCTTACAAACTTTAGGGTAGGATTTCGGGATGTCACACTGAAAAAAAGTATCTAAAAAACTAGTTATGTAAGTTGACGTTTTGTTGTAGGGAAACTAACTTTAGTTGTCGGGAAACTAACTTTAGCTACATTTAATTTAGTAACGAACAAAAACTAGTTTTGTTACTGGTAAGTTTAGTTCGCAAGTCACTCTGGTCGTCAAATTTATAAATTTTTTTAGTCACTTGTAGTTTATTTTTTTCAGTGCAAACAAGTACTGTATATACCTAACATAAGCTATTTTTTTATCTGCTGGAAATCGTGCCTTATTGTAATTAATGTATGTTATAGGTATTATTGTGATATTCATGAAAATTTGTACGCTTGATAAAGACATAAAATAGTGAGACTTACATATACATTGTAACATCTTCATTGACCTATTTTAACAAATATATAATTTTGAATTACTTGTAAGGCGATGATAGCTGGAACAAAGGCGTGGGTACCAATGCTAAGCTGGAGCCCTGGAGCTATTAATTTGGTCAAGGAAAACATCGCGATGAAACGTACGACAACTATATGATGTAAAACTTACTGGTGTTTTTGAGGAGCTGCACTTTCCAGCCTAGACTAAAGCCATCGAAGAAAAATCCCTTTAGCAATCCAATTCCGCAACTCGTCAGTGATTTTGCACTGCTTTTGAGTAGTAAGGACCAATTTTGTGTTCTTGACTTAGTCAATCAGAGCGAATGTGTCCTTGTCTAATCCAATTATATCGTCAGTGGTGGGGAATTCGCGGAATATATTTCAAGCAAAATGTACGTCATTGCGCTTCTATGAGTTAAAAATAATAAAGGGATATTATTAATCGAGCGAATAAATAACAAAGTAATTTAAAAAAATTCAATCGACTTCATATTACACTAAAAAGTATGAAATAACTCTGAGCTAACACTGATTTTGTTTATGTATTTTTATTTTTTAGTGTATTCGGAAGTCGATTTATTTTTTTTAAATTGCTTTTTTATTTATTCGCTCGATAAATAATACTTTATTTATATTGAAGGCGATTAAATAAAATACTAGCTGATGATGTGAATGTAATAACACAGACAAAACGGAGCGACATAAAACTTTGTTTGCGAATAAATAACTAAACTGGCGACTATGATGATTCACTAATAATTAATAAAATGGGCTACTAAATGTGATAAATAATTAATCTAAACTTGTAATCCAAATTCTAAATGAGCGAATTCAATTTAGAAGCGGGCGAATAAAATACTCAGTACCTAAGCAACTTTAATACGAAGTGAGTGATCAAAAAAATCATCTACGGTAATAACTGAAGGGCTTAAAAAAATCGCACTTTTCATGGTTTTTTGAGCTGCGCCAATAATGCTATTGTACTACAGAAAATTAATTAACAGTGAATAAATTTTTAACCTTACGCCCATGTGACGGTAGCAAAACGGCCAAGCCACATATTTTGACTACAGTTTGTAGAGTTTGTGAAGTTAGAGCTTGTAGAGTTAGGGCGTGTAGAGTTAAGTATAAGCTTGGCTCTACATGAGATCTGATAACTTTTTGACAGTGCGAGCCATGGTCTCGTCGAGGCAACATTTTACATGAAAATGTTCTTGATGGGATTTCACTTGTTTTTGTATGTTGCTTATGACAACTTTTTTTTTATATTTTTTATTGTTTATGTACTAATACAAGCTTACATACCAAATTCCAGCATTCTAGGACTTCAGGAAGTATCCTAAGAGTTTTGATGATCATCAGTGAGTTAGTGACGAAATCAGGGTTTTTAAATATCAATAAAATCTAAAGTATAAGAGCTATGTTATCGAAACTTAATATGTTTAATAAGTTCACTATTGAGATCATATTCCGAGAATTTTGATTATCTGGTATAATCCAAACCCAAGTTATGACAGTTAAAAAAAACGACGAAGCGCTAAGAGAAAAGGTAGGTAGTGCCCTTTCGCTTCGCTTGGCTGTCTTGGCGGGGGGCACTTCCGTGCCCCCAGATAGTATAAAACTTCTGTCCGCTGCGCATTCTCACCGCTTTCCCAGGATTTAAAGTGCCAAAAAAAAACACAATAGGCAAATTTCCTGAAAAAAACTAATTAGTCCGTCTTTACATTATCAAAAAATATTAGACACGTATTTTTTCTTTTGTCAATTAGTCAAAAAAATACGAAGATATCGTTTGTTGAAGTTCCGCGTGACGTCACGGTGTGGTACACTTTTTAGGAACAAGTGACGTCACGAGCCCCCACTCCCGAACTTAGTCGCGCTTTATCTTCGTCAATTGTTAATGATTTGGTAAAGCAAAAAATACGTGTTCAATATTTTTTGATAATCTAACTGACGGACTAATTTGAATTATTATATTTTTACCCAGGCAACATCCCTATTGCCTGTGTGTGCCATTGAGGAGGCGTCAAGCGTCAATCAAACTCCCTTGTACATTATTATTCTAGAATTTTATATTTTTAGTTTGAATGTCGATTTAAAGTAAGATCAAAGCTCACTGACACCCTGAACTCCGTCAAACAATTGTACATTCAATATAATGCAAAATCACCTAAATAATATGCAAATTTTCATAGACAGAGGCTAACTTCATAATTGAGTAATAGCTCAAAGTATATAAATACTTCGTAAAAGTAATAGCTTGATATCTGTTGCTAAACAGCAATATGTTTAGCAAAAATATTTTACAATATCGATGTAATTTCTTCTCAAGTTTGACAGGTCGGTTTGTGACTAGGTTACGTAGCCTGACTGTCATGTATGAGCCTGACTGACAAATATTTTTGTACATGAACATGGCTTGTTTGTGATGCAGACTCAGAAGTCTAGAATTTTGGTTGTAAAGATCTGTGCAATGTTATTTTTAGTAAGTACCATGGTGTCGATTCTGAAGAATCTCGAATTCATCACTCGTTCGAAATAAGGTTTAGAACTCGTTCTTTTTTCGAATGAAAATCAAGTTAAGCTATTCTGGCAATTTCGAAGCCGCCATCTTTTCTTATTTTTCGAGGGCTAGCTCTCGAACTGCTACAACTGGTCGTGACCGTACTAAGTGTATTTCAATTTCGAACTGTCAAACGTCAAACAGTTAGGTTGTCATTAAAATTTGGAAACGTAAGCCTATAATTATTATAAAAAAAATATTCAATTTCGGATATTTTTTTTACTGTGTATAAGCCATGGTAAGTGATGATGTGGCCGATGGTGGTAAGCACACAAAGCCTAGAAGGAACTGGGTCTCAAATGCAGCTGTCGGAACACACCTGTAGGTGCTTGGCGACAGATTTTCAACTTGAGACTTTAAGATATAAAACGTGTTAAACGTTGCCATAAACATTTTACAGACATCAAAATCTTTCCCGTTGGCACAGCCATTGGTTCTCACGAGGGACACGCGTCCTATGATAACAATTGATGTCATTGTTATTTTTTTAACTTCGAGCTAAAGTATTAAATTTAATTTAATATTGTCATTGCGTACGTTAAAAAACGCAATTATCAAGTGAAACGAAACGTATCGTGCAATTTGTATCTATCATAACGGCAACATTTATTCCTTACACTCGTAATTATTTGAAGATTAGTTCGATTAGTGTCGAGAATACAGGAATCAAAAAAATTACTCCGCCCTCGAAATTTTACACTCGAAATAGCACTCGTAATGCAAGTTCGATGTAGTGAGAATCGGCTCCCGAGTGCCGATACACCCCAACAAGATTGTACAGTATTACCCAACTTATATGGCGCGTCGTGAATCTTCGTTCGTACAGAAAAGAAAGTATGGCCCCGAAGATTAACGAAAGAATGCTTAAAACTTACAATCAACCTTGGATCACTATTATAAGATTTATAAGGTTCATAATACACTGCAGCTGTTAGTTCCGTCTCACTCGCAAGTCACGCCCCTCCGTACGGCGCGCGCTAACATGGCGGCAGCTGCCGACCTATAGCGTTTCCCGCGCTTTGAAAATGTATCTTTTGCGCAGGTACATCGGTAAGCCATATTAATTGGGTACTACTTGTAATCACTTATGAACACACAGTTCGTTTTTTTTTATACTACTTAGGCAGCAAACGAGCATACGGCCCGCCTGATGGTAAGCGGTCACCGCAACCTATGGACGCTTCCATCACCAGGGGTGTTACTCGCGCGTTGCCGACTCTGCAGAAATCTCTTCACACCCTTTTTGAAGAACCCCATGCTGTACTCCATTGGGAAAACCAGGGCGGGGAGCTCATTCCACAATCTGAGCGTCCGTGGAAGTAAGCTCCTTTGAGACCGCACAGTTCGAAACAATTTTGGTTCCAATATGTGAGGATTGACTCCCCATCGATGGCGAGAGTTGCGATGGTAGAATGTAGCCGTGGGCATCATTTTAAACAATTCTTCAGAACACTGTCCGTTGTACAAGCGGTAGAACACACATAAGGAGGCAAAGTCTCTCCTCAGACTGAGGGGCTCTAAACCGCTTGTGAGCTTGGGATCGTCGACAATTCTAGCAGCACGTCGCTGAACCGAGTCTAAAGGCCCAAGCTGGTATCCAGGTGCCCCCGCCCACAGATGACAGCAGTACTCGGTATGAGGCCGGACTTGCGACTTATAAAGTTGCAGTCTTTGCCCCGATGTGAAGTACTGCTTCGCTTTGTTGAGCACTCCAAGCTTTATGGATGACAACTTAACCTTGTCTTCCACAAAACGTCGCTAGAAATGTTGACGCCAAGGATCCCAATGTTTTTACTGATGTTCAAGGACGCGTTCTGGAATTGTGGAGCTACAGCAAATGGGGTTTTCTTAGCGGTGAACGCGCAGGCTTGTGTCTTAGTGGGGTTGAAATGGACTAGGTTTAGTCGACCCCAATCGGAGACACTAGTAAGTGTTCTCTCGATGTCAGACAACAGCCGTTCGCGGCTTTCCTCCACCTCCACCTCGAGGGATATTAGCACGGCCCGTGTAATGAGTGTCCCCTGTACTGTCGTCTGCATAACAATGAATGCCGTCAATAAACAGCATATCATTGATATGCAGCAGGAACAGTGTTGGGTACAGCACAGACCCTTGCGGGACGCCGGCATTTATATCCATGCTATCGGAGCAACTACCGTCGACGACGGCTCTTATGCATCTGCTGGACAGAAAACTGGCGACCCATTTGCATAGTTCCTCGGGAAGCCCGTATGCTGTTGGATCGTGACGCCCAAGTCTGCCATTACAATTTACTGTGTTCCAA
The DNA here is from genome assembly GCA_951394255.1 of Polyploca ridens. Classification (NCBI taxonomy): domain Eukaryota; kingdom Metazoa; phylum Arthropoda; class Insecta; order Lepidoptera; family Drepanidae; genus Polyploca; species Polyploca ridens. The sequence goes on from OX596245.1 coordinate 2,302,600, forward strand.
GGAACTATCAGTGGTGGAAAATTCACAGATTTGACAGTTTTGGTAGTATACTAACTAAATTATTTCGAAAACCATTATGAATTTGGTAAACAGCGCAAAATGGCTCAATGACAACAGAGTTGTATTGGGGTCGTATCAGAATGTCATAGGTACAACGGCTACAGATCAAGCTATACATTTCCAGTATAAGCTGATCTCGCACTGTATGGGATTTCCCTACGATGAGAGGTCAGCTGATACTGGAAATGTATAGCTTGATCTGTAGCCGTGTGTACATAACAATACTATAATCACTTGAAAAGCACAGCTCCTGGTTTCATTCATAGTTATAATTCCTGTAAAGCGGGTAGTTCTTGGTCTGTCATAATTATTTTGTATATTATTTACATAGTTTAATCTTTTTGCTATGATTATTTTGTTCTGACTTCCATTATTTATTTATTTATAGGTATAATTAAGGCAATACAGTTATGAAATACGACTTGGATAGGTTAGCCTATTTATAAGTTTTTTGCTTTTTTTTCTTTTTTTTTTCTTTTTTACCTTTCTTAGTTTTTAGTTTTTAGTTTATTATTATTTAGATTATGTTATTTAGTAGGTATAGTTTTATTTATAATGTTTTCATATTAAAATAAATTTAATAATGTTATGAAATTAGTACGTATACAAATTTGGCGGACGCCCTGTTTAGTTGATTTACAATATTTATAATAATTAATAGTTACAGTTCGAGTCTTAGATTCGAGTAAAAAAGATAGAATTACTTATAAACGGTTTTAGCAGAGATTTATGATTATTCCTTTAATTGGCAAACCACTATTAAAGTCGTAACATAAATAATCCATTTTAATTTGATTAAAGATTGAAGATGACCTTTGTTTTCAGGGAAAACATGTTTACAAACGCAATATTCGTTCTACAGCGACCTTGTCAATTCGTCCATCCGCCCGTCCAGGATATCTCTATAATTCATTATGTAATTATTTCTAATTGAATAATTGTATATGAACATACCTACCTACTGTATTCTCTTCTCTTGGTAGGTATTTAATCACGAACATCTTGCATTTCGCAAAGGTTAAAATATAATAAGAAAAGTTTTTTAAAATGTTTTTTTTTAGGTTTTTGCTTTGAGATTTTAGTCAAAATAAAACATTAATGAGATTCAATTATTTTAAACTATTCACCTCTGTTCAATTATTTATTGCGGTAATTACAGTCCATAAATATTTAAAAGGTATTAAATGTCATTTAAGGTTATTTATTAGTATTATTTCGTTATTTGCATTGTTCATGTGCCAAAGTCTATTTAAATATTAATTATTCGTGCTATTTAGAATCGTAAATTGGAAAGTTTGATTGTTTTATGTTCCTACATAATAAAAAAATCTCCGAAATTACTGAACCGATTAAAAAAAATGTTCATTAGTGAAAACGTAAATTATCCATGAGTGCCATGACTTTTTATCTTGGGTATGCAAGTAAAACTGCGGTGGACAGCTAGCAAGTTCGAACCTCATCTTTGACGTTTCGGTGGACACTCCCGCGGCTTACTCGCTTCGCGTTGTCCCCTACTGATGACACTAAAGCTAATATAATAACGTGATTATAAAAATGTACGCGTATCTTTTTTTTATACAATTAAGTCGGTAAACAAGCATAAAGCCCGCCTGATGGTAAGCGGTTACCGTAGCCATATGGACACTTGCAATACAAAAAGCATTGCTCACGCGTTATCAACCTTTTACCTCTCCCCTATGAGCTCTGGCGACCTTACTCACGCGCAGGAACACAACTTTACACAACATAAAGTTATTTGGCTGCGGTATTCTGTAAGGTGGAGGTACTTGCCTAGTCGAGCTGCTCTTTGAGCGAATAAACGCTTTGATCTACATCCCTCAAAATTTACATCTAACTTTTAATAATTTTGGTAAGTACTTACTGTAAAAAGGTTTTTGACAGCGGTGGGATTCGAACCCACGCCCTTTCGGACTGGTGCCTAAAACCAGCGCCTTAGACCACTCGGCCACGCTGCCTTTAGCACGTAGGGCATAATTTATTATACTGTAATGTGTCATGCATGCATGTAATCTGTCCATAAAATGACCAGCGCATAAAAAACAATGTTAACTGGGGATTTTTCTATGTGACCATCATCAATTCGAAAAATAACCATGTCTCTAATGATTGACTAGAATTTTGCGAGGATACCAGTCTCGGCAGCTGCACTTTGAGAGCCAGCTTTTCTTTAGGCTTCGGTCAAATGCTCACATACCATGGAAGAATTGTAGGCAGGCCTGCGTGTGAGAACATCCCAGGATATTTATTTATTGTTAAAAAAAACTATCTTCTAACGTTCTACAGTTGTAGGAATTGATAAATCGTTAATAACATAAAAAGGGAACATTATAGAAGTATCAACTCAATCAAAATCAACTAGAACAAGTTTTAAGGCTAGGCGGTTTGTTACAAGTAACATCTCTCTACGTGTTTTGTTTTCATAATTTATGTTGGATTCTTCCTGCTGAATAGGTATCATACCTACCATTATGAGATCAGACTAAAATACTACTAGAACAAATGTATGATATATTCGCCTAGCCTAAAACATTGATATTTATTTATTGTATACATGTTTTTGTTTAATTTATAAAGTTCGTATTAACCGTGTAGAGTTTTTGAAGTTAGGGGCTTGTAGAGTTAAGGCGTGTAGAGTTATAAACTTGGCTCTACATGAGATCTGATAACTTTTTACAGTGCGAGCCATATGGTCTCGTCTTGATAATCCATCCATCTCTTCTTCGGTCTTCCTCTTCCTGTATATCTATCCACTTTCATAACATGTCCATACATCGCTAAACGGTTCCCTCTCAAGTTTTCAGTCACTGGCGCACTTTCAAGCTTCCCCTTATATACTCATTTCTTATCCTATCCAATCTTGTCACTCCACACATCCATCTCAACATCCTCATCTCAGCTGCATGCAATCTTCTTTCATCCGTCTTTTTTACTGACCAACATTCCGAACCATACATTAAGACAGGTCTTACCACGGACTTATAAATTTTCCCCTTTAGCTTTAAAGGCATCCGTGGATCACATGTTATTCCTGTTACCTATCGCCATTTCATCCAACCTGAGCTGATTCTCTGCTTTATATCACGGTCATAGCTCTGCATTTGCGATCTGAGGTACCAAAAGTCAGAGCAGACTGGCACTGACACGCCATCCATCACAATACAATTTTGAGCTTCGTGAATAATAATATTAAAGACTATTATTAAAATTTCCACTGGATTTGGGCAACAATTTGCGACATGCGTGGGCCATTGCGACGCGTTTGCGACTTGACATCGTTGTCGGTTGCATTATGTGTATTTGCCTAAGGCTGGACTGAGATTTTATCATCGTTTGCAATGCGGGAGATGATAACACAGCTTTCTGTTACCATTGACATTGACCGATGAATTAGATTAAGGCCAGGTCTAAGCTCAAATCTCAAAAATGGGTTTCTTTAAGAGTCGAGTATGACGTAACGCAATGAAATACCTAACACAAAAAAATACTGTGGATAGAAGAGGGTTTTGTTAACCGAATAGAATATTAAAAAGTGCTTTGATATTCCCAATAAAAAATTCGTTAGTTACGTCTAAAAAAATCTTTCGTGTCGAAATTCTCCGTATTTTTAGCGATGACAACAATTTTATTTTTAAGAATATATAAGATACAGAATTATATTAGAATGTTAACCGGACACTTATTCAATTTAATGTGTATATTCTGTATAATCTAAAGAAAACCCGTAAACAACAGTCCATTTCATAGAGTCTACACATTTATGATTTACCATTTTCAACCCTATTCCAGTGAAGAACGAGTGTTGTCAATATCGTAGTCAGTCCGCGCCTTAAGTAATTAAAGATACAAAAATGTTTTAATTGGGCTTGGAAACAGTGCACAAATAATTCGGCCTTACCTTGCTGGACGGTCTTTGCCCCATTCACTTAAAAAAAACAATAATTAATTTAAAAAATACTAAAAAGTAGTTGTCAGATTGCAACGTTTTAGGCGTAAGACATTTCGGGGCTGATTATAAAATCAATACAATCCCACCAAAAACATTTTCATGTAAAATGTTGCCGCCAAGACATATGGCTCGTACTGTCAAAAAGTTATCAGATCTCATGTAGAGCCAAGCTTATAACTACATGCATACCAAATTTCAGCTTTCTAGGACTTCAGGGAGTACCCTATGAGTTTTGATGATCATCAGTGAGTCAGTGACGAAATCGGGGTTTTTTAGATATCAATAAAATCTAAAGTTTAAGAGCTATGTTATTGAAACTTAATATACTTAATAAGTTCACTATTGACATCATGTTCCGAGAATTTTGTTTATCTGGTATAATCCAAACCCAAGTTATGAGGGTTCAAAAAAACGACGAAGCGCTTCGAGAAAAGGTAGGTAGTGCCCTTTCGCTTCGCTTGGCTGTCTTGGCGGGGGGCACTCCCGTGCCCCCAGATACATGACACATAAGAATACAATGCATGACACACTGCAGTCCAATCTATGACACATTACAGTACAATACATTATGCCCTGCGTGACAAGGGCAGCGTGGCCGAGTGGTCTAAGGCGCTGGTTTTAGGCACCAGTCCGAAAGGGCGTGGGTTCGAATCCCACCGCTGTCAAAAACCTTTTTAAAGCGTATATAAGTTTTTTAAAGGGTTTTAAGAGCTGATATTCTCCGGTGGGGACAGATCCAAGTTTAATCACCTTCACGGAAGCGTCCGTTGACCTTGTGATGACGAACCAACTAACAATACAACAATGTTTTGTTTATAAATTACAATCTATACTATATTATATATTTATATATTACTAGCTTTTTGCCCGCGGCTTCGCTCGCGTAGTCTATAAGATCCTTACATTCGTGTTATCAACGATATATTGTTCGTGAAGATTGTTGTTGTTGTTGTCAAAATACTCGTATATTCTTGTGGACTTCGGTGGACGGTACCGACCGTATGAGGGTATTTAGGGGATGAGGACGTCGAGGAGTCTAGAGGCCCAAGCTGGTATTAAGGTGCTCCCGCCCACAGATGACAGCAGCACTCCATATGGGGTCGGACTTGCGGCTTATAATGTTGCAGTCTTTGCCCCGATGAGAAGTAAGCTTCGCTCTATTAAGCACTCCGTGTTTTTTGGATACCAGTTTGACTTTGTCTTCTAGATGACTACGGAACAGAACGTCGTTAGAGATATCAACGCCAAGGATCCCTTAGCTTTTTATGATGTCGAGGGAAGTGTTCTGGAATTATGGAGCTACAGCAAATGAAGAGCGAGTGAATGGAAGTAAGAGAGGTAGGTACTGCATGGGAAAGTACCTCTACCTTACGGAATACTGCAGCTAAATAACTTAATGTTGTGATCGTGCGCGTCCACGGAATAGATATTTATCTGTTCTGTGTGCGCGTCAGTGAGGTTACCAAAGCTCGTTGGGGAGGAGGAAAGGTTTGTAACGCGTGATGCAAGCGTCCATATGGCTCCGGTAACCGTAAAAAAAGTGAAGTGAGGGTCGGCAACGCGCGATTGATACGCAGGGTGGTGCAAGCATCTATAGGCTACTATCAGACTGGCAGATTGCATATTTGCCACTTAAAGAAAAATTGTATCTTATCTGCATCTAGGTACACCTATTTACTTATGTGCCGTATCAATGCCAGTATGGTACTTTTATTGATCAGCTTGGCCACCACATGCTATTGTGCGTAAGAAGCGCAGGCACGCCACTCCAACCGATCTTAATGACATCATTCATAGGGCTCTGGCCAGTGCCCACATGTCAGCTATTCGTGAATCGAGTGGCTTGATGCGGGACGACGCCGACGGTAATAAGCCTGATGGAATAACATTAATGTCCTAGAGGAAAGGACAGCCTTTAATATGGGATGTAACTTGTGTCGATACTCACGCACCGTTACACCGCTAAGAGACTGTCAAAATAGCCGCAGTGAAGCCGACTGTGCTTAAAATCTAAAGCAGCGCAAATGTAATCAATCACCTGAATTGATGGAGCCTACATATTTTGCTCAGGAGGTCAGAAGATCATCGTATTTAACGCGATTTTTCGAAGTATCTGATTACCTCATGCTTCGCGTGGCCAGAGGGCTGGCGAATACCTTGCCAGTATATTAGCATATTTATATTTTTAGCAATTTATAATACTAACATAGAATTAATTTTATATTTTTCCTCTTTTTGTAATCTGCAATGAAATATAAGGCTTTTTATTTTATTTTATTTTTATTTATATTTATTATATTAGCATCACCATACAGCGCCGGCAACGCTTTAGGCTTACTACAGGCAGCTGCTAGCGATTCAATAGTTGATCCACTACCAACTGATAGTAGATTAGCTCTTCTCTTTGTAAACGGCTGTTCACTTCTTTTTATTTGTGTTCTGTTTGTTTTCTATTTTGTTTATCGAGGAATTACATATTTTTAAAATGTATGGTCTGATCATGATTCAATTTTTCTTCACGAACATTTTAGCGTTGATTACACGAATGTAAAAATCTTATAGTCTACGCGAGCGAAGCGCCCAAGCCATTTCTGAGGAATCGGTGAATATTATTTTTAATAAAATGACGTTGCGTTTTGCCACTGACCAATCCATAAAGGACGATGACGAAGCCTAAGATAAAGCACACTTACCCAGAAGAAACCTATTCACTCTGGCCTGGAAAGTCCCTAGACGTCGGACGCAAGTCCCACTCCCTTGCTGTCCGCATTATACATGAGGATATACATATTACTGTGTCCGTACTTTCGGTATGTCAACAACATACGTCTGAAAATGTTCCCAGCGTTTAGTGGTTCGGTATAAAAATGGGGATGGTGGAATAATTCCTGCGCACACTCTTCAAAACAATTATATCCTGTAGAAAATCGATAGGCAAGCAACCGTTCGATGGTCGAGGCTCGTGAGTTTCCCCTTAATAAAGATTCATCTCCAATGAGTACCCTTTTCGACGGTCTATTGAGTCAAGGGCTCAGCGGATCCATCCCAGAGATGGCAGCAGTACTCTTTGTAGGACCGAACTATATAAAGTATATAAAGTTAGCTAGTATAGCTTTATAAAGTTGTAGCAACTGTTCAGGCATGAAGTACCGCTTAATCTTAGACAGGTTCCCAGCTATCTAACAGCTGTTTATGCCTTCGACTCAATAGAATAGTCCAAGTTTATTTTGGCTGTTAAATTCATGCCGAGGAGATCAAGCCAATCGCACATAGGCAAGGATATAATTTGGAAAGCAGGAGCCTGGTGGAAAGGACTCCTTTTGGCGGTGAAAAGAGACGCCAACATACATGCATGGAAAAAAGAAACATACGCGTCGATCAAAGAACCTCCTCTTTTTTTTGAGTCGGTTTATTATGGCACCTTTTGTAACGGGAACAGTGGGAAGTCGTCCCTCAGCATGCTGCATGGAGGAAAAGTATTTTTAATAAGTTTTTTTTTTAATTTCGCTGGTTCGTTGCCTAGCTGGGCCTTTTTAAAAAATCTATCAATACGGCTGTGATATTTTTTTAGCTTTTGCTATGTAACTAAACTGGCTTTTTTCAGTGGACTAAATGGGAGGAAGAGTCTCTGATGAATTTATATTCCTCATCCGAAATCATCTTAATTTTTTTTTGATAGAAGCTGTTTTTGTCTTCCTCCCTTACACGGAGAAAATCCTTACTAAGCAATCATTGAACGTGTCATAAAATCGTGAGAACGAAACCATAGTGCGATTTAGGAAAAAGACAACGCCATCTATGTAGTCATCAATATTTTAGTACTTACATCTGTGTGTAGCCGTGAGACGGCCTGCAAAATTATTAAATTGGGATATCTTTTCTTCCCGTCATCCGTTTTTAATGAAACAAAGCCTAGTTGAAGCGCCAAAAAAAGTCGAATCAGCTCGTGGAAGTTCCATGCAATTCCATTCTGTGGATTCTGAGATTAGCGTGTTCAAACAGACAGACAGACAAAAATTTTTTTTTTTAGTTTTTTGTATTCTGTTCCTCATCTCAAATCACCCCCGATCAGTTTTTGGTAAATATATTCAATGTACAGACACGCCGGTTCTACAGTTTTATTATATGTATAGATATAGATATATATTATTATATTATTATATATACTATAATAAAGCGGAAGGAATACACTGATAGGAAGCTACATTATCCCCGAGTATTATAGGCTTATACTTTTTATCACGGGAACGCGGGTGAAACCGTGCGAGACAGCTAGTAAGAAAATAAATTTCATTTAAAGTAATACTTTATAACATTTCTGAAGGTTTTAGAAATGAAGGAATTAACTGTTATTAATTATTTTGTTTTAAAATGGACGAAAATATACTTTAATAAATAAACATTAATTATAGACGAATAAATTAATTATTAATTTAGTATTGTTTAATTTAATTATATCTAGATCAAACCATGAAATAAAATAACCAACATACGAACTCTTGCAATGTGCAATCTGTGTTCAATTTAGATCGAGAACTGTTCTAGATTATACCAGTTTCAATGCACTTTTCTTGAACGAACTGCATTGGGTCAGAAAAAACTGGTTTATTCTTACTAGTGCTCATCCTATAATGACAACAGATTTAAATGATACTCGGATAGATAGATGAATACTTTTTACACCCGGAAAACATCTCTATACAAATACACCCGAAAAACATCTCTATACAAATAAATAAATAAAATTGAAGTGACAGTTTTTACGTACAGCATTTTACTTAAAAAAAAACCGTCTGTTTGTTAAGGCTAATCTCCGAAACGGCCGAACCGATTTTGACGGGACTTTCACTGGCAGATAGCTGATGTTATAAGGATTAACTTAGGGTACTTTTATTTGACAAAATTAGGGCTACGAAAAAAAACGGGTGTAACCACGGAGATCATCTAGAAAGTTTTTTTTTTACTAAGATCCTCTATTGAACCCATTGAATTTTAAAAACACTTCCTTAGCGAGTGTCTACGTTATTGTGTGTGCAAAATTTCGGGATTCTGTAACTCCTCAGTCCGTCAAGTCAATCAGGTCAAATCATTTTTATATAAAGCCCATCACACACGTAGCTATAATATATATTAATATAAATCTTAGCAAGGCATATTACGATATATTTTCAATACTAATCTTTGAGTGACCGCACACGCAGCTATAATATATTTCTGTTTACCAACGTGTACCGTAATTTATATTATAGCTCGGCATATTAATATATATTATAGCTAAGTCTGTGATGAGCTTAAAGTATGTTAAAAAGTCGAGTACAATAACCCTCACATGAACTCTATTTACAAAGTTATAGCGTTAATATTGACATATATCATGTTAAAGCGAAGTATAAGTAAGTATATACAACCTGAAATCATCAAATATTTATAGCAGTAATTATATTCTTATAAACCCGTGTGTACACGATCATATCTGTTTGCTCACGATGATTGCGCGTACGCCATTAACCTCGAACTTGAATGTACGCACTGTTTCACATAAATGCGGCGGTTGCAGCAACTATTGCCTAAGTTTGGTAGCAAGGTGAAATGGTCGTTGTGCAATGAAAAATTTGCGTAGGCTAACTGTATATCTAATAATAGTGTATATTTCAAAATGAGGCTATCCTTTTTAGTGCATTATTAATTCATGAGATAATACGGCCGGATGATTTCGACATAGGTTCTTGTCTAGAGTAGGATACAAGATGAATATTTTAATAATAATGTAACCCACATAAGAATTGACGGGCCAGTTGGCGCAGTTGGTTAAGGTTCACCTTACGCGCCGCAGGTCGTGGGTTCGATTCCCACACAGGACATTTGTGTACATGAACATGTCTGTATGTCCTGAGTCTGGGTGTAATTATGTATATTAAGTATGTATTTACAAACAAAAAGTAGTATATGTATTATATAAGTTATCTGGTTTCCATAGTACAAGCTCTGCTTAGTTTGGGATCAGATGACCGTGTGTGAAGAAATGTCCCAGGATATTTATTGTCCCAGGATATTTAATTATACCCACTACAGTTGTCTGTAATGGGTAGGTACCAGTGGCGTGCATTGGTTTTCGGAGGAGGTAGGCAATCTAGTACTAGGAGAGTTTTATTGCATATTATCGGTGGTATTTTATCCAATAAAGATCAATCCACGTGCACTAGTGAAATGAAATGAATTATGTGTATCGTGATTTTACAAGTTGTTTCAAAAAGTTCGTGAAAAGTTTTAGTACAGTGACCACCATTTTACTAAAACACGACTGAACGGACGACCGTGACTGATAATGCGGACTATGTAAAAGTTAATGTGCGGACTATATGAAAGTGATATTATAAATTAAATGTATGCGACTGAAGGACTTTGTGTCCATAGTCATGAACAAATATTAAAAAAAAAGCCAAACAAGGGTTTCCAGCCTCGGTTGAATCGATCGATTTTTTAATCAATATTCGATAAATCGTCTTTGGAGATACGGATCGATCTTAAGATCGCCACGAAATTAAAAGATCGTAAATCGATTTTAACGAGACCATAATATTCCATTTCGAATTTTCGAATCGATATTTTTTGCAGTATTATGTTAAATATTAAAGTTTTTTTAAATAAATTAGCACACGTTACTTTCTTTCTCGCGCATCAATGCCGAAATCGATCGGAGAGCGTCTAAATCGTTGTTTTTATAAAAATCTCGACAATGTAAGTTTAATCGAATAACCATATTCGTTTAATTATATTTTTATTAGTGACCTAATAAACAGTGCATTTTTAAAAATATTTTTTGCTACTAATGAACTGAGAATATATAAATATTGATTTTCTAAGGATCGATCTTTTATATATATTTTTTAATCGATATCAGTCACTTCGTCAATGTACGGTAACCCTTTGCAATGCCAGCCAAACCATAAACAAAACAATACAAATAAATTGCGAAGTTATATTTGAGTTGCTCTAACGTTGGTAAACTGTAGTTTTTTAATTTGGCTGGGTTACTAGTGTCACAACAGAGTAGGTATGGTTACTTTTGGTCCATAAATCGCGAATGTCAAATGTCAGTGTGCTACGCATAGTAAAAACGTGATTTATGCTTTCGTCGTATTATCCTAAAGAAGTGTGTGTGCGTGTATGCATATGCCGAAATCGTTTTAGTGTGCGTGAATTTGTTACACGAACTCGCGAGTGCCTGCGCGATAAAGTTTGAAATTTTGTATTGAATGTTAGGTTAGAATTTTTATTTAAAATGATTATGTAATCTAATTGAATCAATATATCATATTATTGAATCTTATGAGGTAAGCATTGCTTATTTGCCTATATGGAATGCACGCCACTGGTAGGTACCTATATTAGTTTTGAGAATACTCTGACTGTTCAAAAGTAATATATCTAATACACAAAGAAAAAAAAAGATAATTTAGAAATAGAAAAGTAGCGACATTATTAAACTATTTAACATCAAACAGATTTTTTGAACAAATTTTGGTCGCGTGTCCCCGCAGCGTTACCCTCGCGTAGTGCGTACACCCTAGCCGCGACTACGTCATCGACTCACGCGCATCATTCGACACAGTCACGATTTTAAATATTTAGGGACAGAGAAACATTGTGTGTCTAACCAAACCACACTTGGAAGTCCAACCACGTATCAATATTTGTTTCCTGGTTCAATATTTTGATAAACGAATGCCTATTATGAAGTTCTTGATCTTGTATGCATATGAGTATCATACTTTATACGGAGCATAGGATCGTGTTTAGATCTAGGACAAAGGTCATCTTTATTATTTACTACCTACAATATAACTTGAAAGCAATTAAGATAATTATTACTATAGTGTACTTATTAAATCGCGGTTAAAAAAATAACAATGAATACCATTGTTAATATAGGACGCGCGATTCTCGCGACAACCAATAGTTCATTTTGATTAATTACACTAAAATAGTACTTGTCATACTATCAGGGGCCCAAGTCTGCTATTACAATTGTATTCCAATCGCATATCCAAGTTCTTTGGTTCCAATGAACTATCAGTGGTGCCAAAATGGATACATTTTACAGTTTTGATAGTCTACTAACACACTATTGCGTCATAATGGCGCCATAATAGCTTTCCGATGATTTTCCACTGAAACTACAATCGTGCCACAATGATCTTCTAGTTCACAGTTTTGTCAGTTTTTGTACTAACTTTCCTTTCATTCATTACGAGACCGTTATGAATGAGTAGACTCCGCACATCGACTCAGTGATAATGGAATTGCAATAGTATCGTGTCAGTATGACATTTTAGCAAACTTGGCCCTAGATATTCTGAGGGAGATATCGATGAACTAGAATATTTTATCTTGTAATAACTATATTGTTTTCCGATTATTTATGATACATGTTTGAAGTTTGTGGGCGGAACGCAGATAAGAACATAATACTATCAAGTACTTCACTGCCATTGCACATAAAACCTTAAAATATGCTCGGCTGAGCTGTTTGCGATGATGGGCAACGAGAATGAATAGTGATGACGTTACAGTGTAGATAGAAAATTATTCACTTGCTAATCAAGATGTAAATAAATAACAACAAGTTCAATTAAACAAAATCCTTTTTTTTAATTCTTTATTTAATCGGGATTTGTCGGTTTGCGACAACGTCGCTCCGTTTTGACAGCAATTTACTAATTAGTTACTTTCTTAAACCTATTTTAGCTAACAAAATCCTCGCCTACACAGGGTGCCTAGACAAGATGGTGATCGTCATCTTTAGTAAACGATCAACATTTGTATGGGATTGACATTTCAAATCGAAATATCACGTGATTTTTAACAATCTCTTATGTCAATTCCATACAAAGGTTGATCGTGTTCTAACGATGACAAATTGTCCACAACCATCTTGTCTAGGGGGGCTGGTTTGTGTAAAAATACAATTTCGGGTTACGCTAAGGTTTCTATACAAAAGGCGGCTCTTTTAACTCCCAAGTGTCGTCAAAACAATATTGGCAATCCCCTTGGTATTGCAAATGTTTACAGCCAACAGTGACCATCTGCTTTAAGTCTAAATTCACAATCTGCTATTCCATAGCTCAGGTATCGGCTTTGCATCATCTTGTCCGATAGATGCAGTTTACAACAGAGAGCTGCGAAATCCATGCTTACAAAATCCGCTCAATGTCATGATAGCCAACCGATATTTTGTACAAATAAATGAAATATGCTGCGTCTATTAGGACATAGAGCTTATCGAGCAGCGTGAGGATTAGCTAATAGGGATGTTGCCTGGGTAAAAATATAATAATTCTAATTAGTCCGTCAGTTAGATTATCAAAAAATATTAGACACGTATTTTTTCTTTTGTCAATTAGACAAAAATTTTTTGACGGACTAATTTGTTTTTTTTAGGAAAGTAGCCTATTGTGAGAAAGACCACGTTTTGGAAGACAATTAATATTGTTGAAGTAGATGTATTTACAAATAACGTAGATAAAGATCGCTCCAATGAACTAAGCCTTTGGCAATTAATTCGTCGCAGAAGTTATGTCGAGGTCGAGGATGTAGCACGCTTGCCCAAAAAAACTATGCACTCTAGTCTTGAAGGTAAACAGGCTTTATTTCTTCAGATACATACTCAAACCCCGGATGTGAGTTTGACTTTACTACTTGCATTGAGAATGATAAACCAGCAATAAATCCATGCAAGATGTCGACACCCTTTCGAAAATTCTTCCTGGGGGTTTTAATTCGATGGAGAAATTGGTCTGAAGGAATCACATCGACAAATACCTGTTTACATGTACAAAAATATATCTTATAGAATACCGATAAGAATGCAACCTTACGTCAGTCAAGTATGGCTTCAGTTGGCGACTTCACTGACGAGTCTCCAAGCTCAATGACCTATTAAGTCAAAGGCCTGGTACTTAGATATGACGATAGATATATCTGTCTGTTTTCGCCATAGGAAAGATCAGGGGGCCTACAAAATAACCTTATTTGTCTTTTGTCCCGTTTTGACGTCGGATTTCAAAGAAAGACAAAAGTCAAATAAGGTTATTTTAACCTTGTTTTAAGAGCCTGTGGTTCGCCCTCTGATTGATGATGATTTGAATTGAATTGATGAACTGACATGAGTTAGGGTAAAAGATTGCACTTCATTGTTGCTTGTTGTAGTAGAATATAAATCATTGATTTAAATGTTTCCGGGCTTATTAAAACAAAAGTATATAACAGGAAGCAATAAAAAGCGAAACACACCAGACCAGTTATAATTTCCTGCTACTCGTATTTATCGAATGGTCCAGAAAATTAAACATAGATGTAATGTAAAATATGAAGGCCAAAAGGCACCACAAATGTATGTAATAGTTGTAGAACAAGAATAAAGACCTTGGCCGGAAATTGCCTGTAATTCACTTATAATGGTAGCATCTATTTTCTAACTATAGCAGCAAATTACATACAGAACAGTATCAACCTTGAAAACGATACGTGTTTTGAAATTATTGTTGCCGTTTGCTTTTGTTTTGACACAATAAAATATAAAATTCATAAATTAACAAAAAAGATTTTAAAAAATGTAAGATATTCTTCAAATCTCTGTCCATAAAGCTAAGTTTTGCACGAAGACAAATAGACTTCCTGTTTTTCTCATAATTATATTACATACTTATGCTTTTGCATAACTATAAATTTAAAACCTGTTATTTATAAATTACAACGTCACACATACTAACAAATATTTTCTTCCTCCACAGGACCGACGAACAAGGCATAGGCATGAAGATTTACCAAGGAGTAGCCATCGCGCTGGAGATCATGGTGCTGTACGTCAAGATGACCTGGACGTGGATCTACTGCATCTACCAGTTCTTCGTACCCCCAGAGCCTAAGAGCGTCAGCGGAGAAATTATACTTGTAAGTTCTTTAGCTGGATTATTGGCTCAATACCGATGCAGTTTGATATTAATTTCGGTAATCACAAATTTCTGGTCTAGCCCAGAATATTAATTATTCTATAGAGCAGGGGTTCCCACGCCCTTGGGAAGTTGCCATATATTTGCGACGCCCTGGCCTTCTTTCCATACATTTACCTACTAGTTGTGGTTCTAGCCTAATAACAATTTGTCAGAAAAACTCCAAATTTTATTTTTTGTTAAAAAATAAAGAACAAAACATTAAAACAAAAATGAAAGTAAGCAAAAAAGATAAAAAGCAAGCTGACCCTTTTTTATCTCTTTTCGTTTGGTATGTGCTTGCTTTTCTGAGCATAGTATCTCAAAATGAGGCTCAAGTTTCGAAATTGCCGGTCTTGTCTCTGTCTCTAAATTTATTTTCGATCTATACTTGTTCTTAATTACTGCAACTGCAGAGAAACCTGTCTCGCACAAGTATGATGTCGCAAACGGTAATAAAACCCTCAATGCTGCAGTGCTGATGGAACAATATTCTTGATAAACTGTACTCCAAAATTCAAGTAGCTGACACAGACAGCCAACCTATTTAGATCGCCTCACGACGCCCCTGGGATACTAGCGCAACGCTCCAGGGCGTCGTGACGCACAGTTTGGGAACCCCTGCATATAGTATGATCCCAATCTCATTGTTCTATCTTTACTATAGCATCTAATTCCTCTAATGCTTTGTTTACTTGACTAGAATTTGTATGCTTACCACTTTTGGTTACATCATCACTTACACATTACAGGTCCAAATCATCTCCATGATTGCCACGGCAGAAGTTAAGCTGCTATTCATGTCACTCGGCTCTTATTGTTTCCTTATAACGTTAAAAACAAACTCCTTCATTACAGATTACAGGCACAGGTCACGGAATGGGTCGGGAGACAGCCTTGCGCTTCGGCCGCCTCGGTGGAGTCATTGTGTGCGTCGATATCAACCCCACCGGCAACCAAGAGACCGTCGACCTCATCAAGGAACAGAAGGGCAAAGCGCATAGATATGAGTATGTTTTGTATTTTTATACTTGGAATAATAAAATTGTACAAAGTAGAAGATTTTAGTCTCGTAATGGGCTCGTATTAACGGCCGGTGCAATGATAATAAACCCATTAACCCTGTTACTCTTTTTACTTATTTTATTGGATCGCGATAAGAGAAATTACCTCAAAATATCCAGCAGTAGCTTATTATAGCCTTTATGGCCCATCATTTTCATATGAATAAGCATTTACAGGTCGACATATGTTGCTTTTATGAATCAAGATAAATAGTTAGTGGAAGACAACAGTTTCGATAGGAAACGAATTTTCTGATCTACACAACAATACCATCGACTCTTATCGTGAGTCAATGGCTATACCAAAATATTGTGCTCGATTCACAGGTGTGACGTCACAAATCGCGCAGCTGTCATCGAATTAGCAGAAAAGATCCGTCGAGAGGTCGGTGAGGTGACCATGCTCGTCAACAACGCTGGGATCATGCCGTGCAAGCCGATGCTGCAGACATCAGAGAAAGAGATCCGTGCCTCGTTCGATGTCAATATAATTGCACATTTATGGGTAAGTTGATGGATACTGCAATTAGAGGGGGCGCCATAAATCGTATTTGGAATTTCCACTCTATCTTTTTTCACCTTTAATGATCATTCACGCCTCTAATATGACTTTTAATGACACCTTAGGTAGATAGGGAAGGTCGTCATTATAGTTAAGATCAAACTCAAATTATTCAATTTAGGCCATAGTAAGGCACTTATGAAGGTCAAAGCTACTGAAGTTACCACCAGTTCGAAAGTATGCCTTCAACTAAGAATAGCAGGCAAGAAACTCGGTAAAATAAATAACATGTTTTACTGCAATGGTGGTCATTGTACTAAAACTGTTACACAGACTTCTTGAGACAACTTGAAAAGTCACGATACACATAATTATATATATTATATATAAATATTATATATAAATATACGTCCAGAAATACTCCAGTATATGCCTGTTTTTTGGACTTGTCAAAGGCTTTCGATTTAGTTTCTTACGAATTGTTGTGGCAAAAATTAAGGGAGGATACTACATTACCGCCTGAGATAATCTCAATGTTTGGGTATTGGTACAACAACCAAAAGAATTGTGTGAGGTGGGCAGGCGTACATTCGGACGTGTATGGGTTGGATTGTGGAGTGCGACAGGGGGGCTTGAGCTCGCCGAAACTGTTCAACCTGTACATGAACCGACTGATCCGTGAGCTCAGCAGTCAGTTTATTGGATGTCATGTGGACGGTGTGTGCATAAATAATATTAGTTACGCCGACGATATGGTTCTGCTGAGCCCTTCGATTGGTGCGTTGCGAAGGTTGTTATACATCTGTGAGACCTATGCAGTGTCCCATGGGCTCAGATATAATGCCGCTAAAAGTGAGATAATGGTGTTTAAAGCTGGTACAAAATGCTATCAAAATGTACCCTCTGTGGATCTTTTCGGTACCCCTTTAAAAAGAGTCTATCAGGTTAAGTATCTGGGCCACTGGGTCACCGATAACTTGTCTGACAATGTGGATATTGAGCGGGAGCGCAGGGCGATGTGTGTTCGCTGCAATATGTTGGCTCGCAGATTTGCACGTTGTAGTAAGCAAGCTAAATTGACACTTTTCAAAGCCTACTGTCAGACCTTCTACACGTGCAGTCTGTGGGTCAATTTTACGCGGAGCGCATACGGCGCACTGCGTGTCCAATATAATAATGCATTCAGGGTGCTGTTTGGGCTGCCACGATTTTGTAGCGCATCAGCGATGTTCGCAGAGGCGAGCACCGACTGCTTTTATGCAATCATAAGAAAACGGTGCGCGTCGCTGATGTCTCGCCTGCGTGGCAGGCGGCAGCCCAAACAGCATCATACGTACGCTACTCGAGCGGTGGGACTCAATGTTACAGGGGCGGTGGCTACAGTTGCACGCCCCTGCCATACGCCCCTGATAATGTTGTCAAAATTGTATATTTATATAAGTTTATGTTTTTACTAACACTATTATTAAGTTTTTACTAACAACTATGGAATCATTTATTTTCTGAAATAAATTCTTATTATTATTATTATTATTATTATAATTCATTTAATTTTACTTCGCTGGTGAACATGGATTGATCTTTATTGGATAAAATACCACCAATAATATGCAATAAAACTCAAAATACACGAATTTATGAAAACGCAATGTCTCTCTCCTAGTTCCCGCCAAAAAGTCAGATAGCCAAGCAATTAATCTCTAACGTTATGTGTCCAGCTCCTCCAGAGCTTCCTGCCGTCGATGATGGCGCGCAACCACGGGCACATAGTGGCGATGTCGTCGATGGCGGGCGTGGTGGGGCTGCGCAACCTGGTGCCCTACTGCGCGACCAAGTTCGCCGTGCGCGGCCTCATGGAGGCGCTGCACGAGGAGCTCCGCGAGGACGACAACGATTACAGCGGGGTGAGTACACAACATATGTGGTCGCATTGGAATGCACGATAGATCTTCACTAATAGGTATAAAGTGAAAGTCGACGGGCCAATTGGCGCAGTTGGTTAAGAGCACTCAAGTCGCCATACTTTTCATACAAAACCTCTGTACTTATTATGGCGTTGTTAAACATTTCTCGTTAGGTGTTTTGAACAAATTAGTACTTGTGCACTTTATCTAGCCGTGTATATAGGCGAAATTGAAAAAAAGTGTGAAACAAATTCAGTAAAAGCCTCCGAAAAACAGCGTTTTTGCTCAAATGTTACCTGAACTTTGGCCATAACACGAATGTAAGGATCTTATAGACTACGCGAGCGAAGCCGCGGGCAAAAAGCTAGTGTACCTATAAATTTTAAAAGTAAAGAAAGCATTTAGATAAATAACTAACTTTTTTTTCACAAACTTTTAAGATTTTTTTACATGAAGTATACGTCTGGAACAAGTTTTATGATATGCGAAATCATGAACGACCTAGCGAAGCGGCCGCGAGTGATCAGCGGAATTTACCGACTGATAACCGACGGCTCTGATGCTGTCTCTCTTTTTTCGCAGTCAAACATTACGTTGGATGAAACAACAAGCTTTTAGACTATGCTTGCGTTGAAGTTGCGCCGGCCACAGAGGGCCGCCTTAAGGTTCACCTTACGTGCCGCAGGTCTTGGGTTCGATTCCCACACAGGACATGCATTTGTGTTCATTCTGTATGTCCTGAGTCTGGGTGTAATTATGTATATTAGTATGTATTTACAAACAAAAAGTAATATATGTATTATATCAGTTATCTGGTTTCCATAGTACAAGTAAAGTGGAATCGCTCGTGGTGTAGCAAGATTAGCCGTTCTTAATCGATCGGCAAAGTTAAGTTACGCCTGTCGTGGTCGGTACCTGGATGGGTGACCGCCTAGTGGTATTTCAAATCGAGCGTTTCCGTGCTTCGGAAGGCACGTTAAGCCGTTGGTCCCGGTTATCACTTAATTGTGATAGTCGTTAAGCTAGTTGGATGCCTCCTAGGCGGCTTGAAAAATTCCAACAGTAGGTTGACAACTAGCCTACCTCCACCGATCCGCAGTGGGCACGCGTGGTGGAGTATTGCCCATTCCCTTTCACCTTCATTTGTGAAAGGAGGCCTGTGCTCAGCAGTGGGACATTATAGGCTGATGATGATGATGATGATGATAGTACAAGCTCTGCTTAGTTTGGGATCAGATGACCGTGTGTGAGGAATGTCCCAAAATATTTTTAATTATAAAAATGTGTCAGTTTGATGCGTTTTCACAACTAAACGACCGAAATCATTTTTTTCAACACACTTGTTCGTAAAGTGACATTTATTGCACGGTTTTTAGAATCATATTTTTTTTTTTTTTTACTGTTTATAGGCCTGTGTTTGACCGCAATCTCACCATGGTAAGTGATGATGCGGCCGAAGGTGGTAAGCACACAAAGCCTAGAAGGAACTGGCTCTCAAGTGCAGCTATCGGAACACACCGAAAGGTGCTTGGCGACAGATTTTCAACTTGAGGGTGGTAGCCAGCCAGGCGGGTACTACAAAGTACCCTACCACCGTGCTATAGTTTCCTCACGATGTTTTCCTTCACCGAAAACTCAAGCTCATTGTAGGATTCGAACCCGGGACCTTCATCTCGGTATCCGACGTCAATAACACTGAGCTATCATCGCCTTAAAAAAATAATGCAGCTTATTACGCACTAGTGGCATGTCTGGTCAATCACATACATTTTATAATTAGTGTAGAATTCACACGTAAAGATGTCGCTACAAACATCGTAAGGATTGATTGAAAATTAATTCTTAGTCAAAACGCTATTAAATTACTTGTTGTTGAGCTTTATTGCAAGGAAATAGAATTTGAAGATAATTATTTACATAATTTAATTTAATTAATGTTTAAAACTCGTATTTTTAATATTTGCAATTTATGTAATTTTATTTAAATCTTTCGACCTTACATAGATGGCCTAAGCGTCGATTATTTTTATTTCATTTCATCGTCTAAAACCAAAACAATCAAATAATAATAAAATAAATCTAATAATAACCTGTTTCTAATAAGCAGAGACTTCAACGGTAAATAAATATAGTCTAAATATTTTGAAATCTACTACGTTTTTTTTTAAAGTACAATGGGCAGTTTCATCCCAATTGTATTTCATTTGTTTTTATGGGGTTAAGTCTGTATCTAGTGATGAAAAAGTTATCGTGGTTTCATTTATTCAACAAAATATCAAATAAGAACAACTTAATTAATAAGTCTTTTATATGGACAAAAGGATTAAAGCCATCCGTTAGACACTGAACCTGCTCACAAAATTTCTGGAGAATCGGTTGAGAAATGCGACCTGGACATACATACGAAAGCATTTTTGTCCAAGTTGAAACGGAGACGCTTCGCTCGCTCGGTATTAAAGTGATTTTTAAAACTTATAGTAGATTTGAAAATTGCTATCTTGACCTATTTTTAATTGTTCCCTAATCAGGGCCGGCTCTAGCCTATAATATAGCGCCCGAGTGCAAGCAATACCCCGGCGCCCTCAAGTGGGCATACGAACAAAATGGAATATTCTCACCAGAGTGATCGGAAATTCGTGTGCAAATATAAATGACTATATTTTCATTCTGCAGTTTCAAGCAAGGTCTTTTGGAAATTTCGCAGGCTTCCCAATTTAAAAAAATATATATCCTATGTCACTCAGTGATAAATAACAATATGATTCGAAAGTTTTTTTAAATTGTTCCATTAGTTTTTGAGTTTATTCATTACAAATAAAAATACAAAAAAGATTTGTATTTTTGTAGATTATCTCTATTAACATTTACACTAACTGTTGAAAACTAAAAAAAAAAAGTTTTTGTTTATAAAAACTATTGTAGTTTATCAGAAAGAAATTAGTGTGTGCCAGTCGCTTGGTCGCCTATTTTTTCCACTGCTAGCAAAATTATCAAAATCCTCTACACTAACACTATTAGTGTAGATGTCACGAGTAGCGCTCGACGCCCGTCCGGATATCCTGTATATATATTTTAAACTTGGGAAAAAATGGGACCAGGATTTTTTACCAATTTTGTTGGAGGTATTAGAGAGAACTCTTTCAAGCTTATGTTATCCTAGTATTATATTTGAATAAAAATTATTTTAGAGTGACTAGAGAACAGAGACAGAGTTCGGGAAAAGCGAGTAAATCTAGTCACTCTAATATCATCTCACAAATATTATAAACGCGGAATTTTGTGGGTTTGGATGTTTGTCCCTCAATCATGCGTCAACATCTCAAAATTCAAAATCATTTATTCAAATAGACCTTCACAGGCAATTATGGAAAGTCTGACTCTAATACTACCGGTTCGGAAGGTTCCATTTGCTGAAAAGAGCCGGAAATAAAATCTGTAATTACTCTTTTAAAACAAGCTTAGATTCATTCATCTGAACGGATTTGGATGAAATTTGGTATACAGATAGAACGTATTCTGGATTAACATATACATAGAATACTTTTTATCCCGGGAAAATAATATATCCCTCGGGAAGGTGGCTGAAACCACGGGGCGGAAGCTAGTACAATATAAAGGAAAGTTCAATAAACATGATTTTGTTATTAGCTTATAAATACTGGGACTTCTTCATAATATCTTATGTGGTATAAAGCAACTTAATATTTAGTAATAATTCGATAATTCCGATGGAGGAGTTTGCGAATTGTTGATGAACAATATTATTAATATTATAGAGTATTTTAGGAATTGTCTCAATTACCCGTGGAGTAAGATGCAACTTAAAATCAGTATTTTTAGAATTGAATAACATAATAATAATTATTTGGATTAGTTTAGGACTTAATGTATGGAATTCTTATCTTTTTTGAACAAAAGTATGGAGTAGTTTGGGAAAAAGCCTTTGTGCGAGTAAATGCTACGCTTTACCTCTCTTACACAAAAACAAAAAAAATTACAAGTATGCCCATTATTCTTTAAAATTAAATTCTTTCAACAGTGTCATCTGTTGTCATTTACTGAAAAACAAACATTGCTGTAGTCACTTAGAAACCCAGAATAGGAATTAGTACCCCAATCTCGCCACCGGCGCTGTACTTGCGCGAGTTATGGTGGTAACTTTTGAAGTATGGGCGCTGTCTCTCTGTTGTACGTAGTATTTATATACACGTAGTATTTATATACTCTGAGCTAGTGGTTTCCACTTTACATTACCACAGTTTTATGGTATAATCCCGATTATGTTATGTTTGTACCTCAATGCAAGTGATATGTGTGGAGACGAAGCATTCTTAATTTGAACGTGTTAAACAGTTTGACAGCTCACGGCTGTCAAAAAAAAACTTGTGCACCATATTTTTTAACATTCTCATTGTGTCATTGATTATTATCAAAAAATCTATTTAAAAAAATACAAGTGTGTTTTTTTTTCTCACAAGTGTGTTGAAAAACATCTTATGACACGCGCGTGTGCATTGATTATTACACTCTCGGCTCACTAATCGCGTTCGCTGTGTTAATAACCATCTTTCCACACATGTATCATACGAAAACTATTACTATGTACTATTGCACTATTATGTAGGTACTATTATATTATGAAAATGGACAAAGGAGTTATTTGTACTTTTGTGCCGCGATGGTACATACATAAGAGAATTTATTCCGTGATTGCAGATGAAATCGTTGGTATCAGCTAATCAAATCATAATAATATAATTAAGTTTACAAGCGACCTGAGAGTCACGTTGCTCGTTGTTTAAATCTATTGGGGTGAACTATGTTCAGAAAATTACAACAACAATAATCCAACAGCGATCATTTCAAGATGATGATTTTTATGAGACTCAGCAGATCAAAATTACCAGTTTAACAAGTTATCGATAATCCGTGCTCGTAAGGTTGATCTAAGGTCTATAAGGTTCAAGTTAAATCAACATATCCTTACAGTAGTACCCAACTGACATGGCGCGTCGTGAATCTTCGTTCGCACATAAAAGAAAGTATGGCCCCGAAGATTAACGAAAGTGTGCTTAAAACTTACAATCAACCTTAGATCACTACTATAAGGTTCATAATACACTGCAGCTGTTAGTTCGGTCTCACCATGTCTGGTCAATCACATACATTTTATAATTAGTGTAGAATTTACACGTATAGATGTCGCTACAAACATCGTTTGGACTGATTGAGAATTAATTCTTAGTCAAAACGCTACTAAATCACTTTTGATGAAGCTTTGTTGCAAGGGAATATAATTTGAGGTTTAATAATTTATTAAATTCATATGTAAAACTCGTATCTTAAATATTTGCAATTTATGTAATTTTACTTAAATCTTACGACCTTACATAGATGGCCTACGCGTCGCGCGTCAATTTACGAAATTTTTTAAAGGATAATGGGCGGTGTCGTACTTTGTGTTGTAAACCTTATCATATCAAATGAAATCTATGTCATATGAAAGGTCTCCATGAGTATTACATTTGTTAGTATGGGCATATTTAAGTATGTATCGCGTGCAAGGAAAAAGTTATAGTGTTTTAATTTATTCAACAAAATAGCTTAGATTACAATTACAGATATTAAGATACTTTTCAGTAAATAGACAGCTTTTACTCGGCGAATTTGCTCTAATATAGTAATGTCGAGTAGCAGCTATATAGTAGCTTCTTAAACATGAAACTTGGGAATCGACAACTCTATTACTGCACTCATGTGTGGTATAAACGAGAAATGGTAGCTACTATACGGCTATTGAATAAATGTACTATAAGAATATCGAGTAAACGTTTACACAACACGGTTAAAGCACTTAAAGCAAAAAATGCTAAAAAGTCGTAATAAAAGCTTTTACACTACATTGTGGGTACTACGTAGCAACTACTCAACATTTATTCCATCTGTAGCCGAATAACTCATTCATTATTCGACTGTTTGCTAGTTGGGGAGCTTACCCAGCAACTACATTGACGACAAGGATTTATTGAAGTAGCCTGTCTGCACTTGGAAGCGGTACTGCACGGAACTGTATGACACTGGCCAACCTACCGTTAATATTGCTCAGCCAGAATCAACACAACAGGAACCCGATATACTACAGTCGGAAGTGGAATGTGCTATCACTTGTCTTAAAGACAGCAAATCTCCCGGTAAAGATGGGATTCCTGCCGAGCTACTAAAAAACATAGGCTCTAATGGTACACAGCAATTACTAAGCATCTGTAATTCCATCTGGAAGACCAGGAGGTGGCCTGTAGAGTGGACGGAGTCGATCTTTATTCCACTACACAAGAAAGGATCTACAAAAGACTGTGGTAATTACAGAACACTTGCGCTTATCCCACACGTCAGTAAAATACTCCTGTATATTATCAATCGCAGGCTCAAACATTTTCTTGAGCACCAAATCCCAGAAGAACAAGCTGGTTTTGTTAAAGGCAAAGGCACAAGGGAGCAAATTTTGAAAGTTCGCCAAATAATCGAAAAGAGTCGCGAATTCAACAACCCTGTGATACTTTGTTTTATCGACTACACCAAAGCTTTTGATTGTGTGCAATGGGATAAACTCTGGAGAGTGCTGAGTGAAATGGGTACACCTCAACACCTTATTGAACTAGTCCGAAATCTCTATGTAAACAACCGCTCTTTCGTCAAACTAGACACCAACTGTTCAAATGTGTTCTGCATTAAGAAGGGCGTTAGACAAGGATGCATTCTCTCTCCTCTGCTATTCAACATATACGGTGAATACATAATTCGCAAAACCCTCGAAAACTGGGATAAGGGTTTTGCTGTGGGTGGAAAGCGTATTTGTAACCTACGTTATGCAGATGATACAGTACTCCTCACTACATCCTTTACTGATATGAGGGAGATACTGCATAGGCTGGAGGTAGAAAGTCAGAAACTAGGACTAGCAATAAACAGGCAGAAAACCAAATTGATGGTGGTGGATCGTGCGGGAAAGCTGTCAGATGTCCAGAACATCCCGGGCATTGACACTGTGGAAAGTTTCATCTATTTGGGTTCAAGCATAAATAATGAAGGAAGCTGTGTACCGGAGATCAAACGCAGAATAGCGATGGCTAAAGACGCTATGGCACGCCTACAAAATATCTGGAAAAATCGGGGAATAAGTTACAAAACAAAAGCTCGTTTAGTCAGGGCCTTAGTACTCCCGATCTTCCTCTATGGAGTGGAGACGTGGACAATCCGAGCAAGAGAGAGACAGAGAATAGATGCATTCGAAATGTGGTGCTGGAGGCGAATGCTACGAATATCATGGATGGCCAAACGCACAAATGTATCTATTCTCTCCCAACTCGGCATTAAGACCCGACTGTCCACCACATGTCTACAACGCGTGCTCTCATATTTCGGCCATATAATGAGAAGAGGAGATAACAGCCTTGAAAAGCTGGTCATTGTTGGCAATACCGAAGGCAAGAGAACACGAGGCCGGTCGCCAACACGATGGTCGGACCAAGTGAAAGAAGCCACCTCCTCTTCTAAATTCTACCAAGTGGTGAGGGCTACTTCGGACCGGAATCGATGGAGGCAGTTTGTCCGTTTAAGGGGTTCCAGTGACCACGATCCTCAGGAATGAGGGACCGACTGAAGAAGAAGAAGTCTGCACTTGCTTCCCTTGGCAGTTAATTCAAGGCTCAATTCTAATTAATAATTATGCCTATAACAGGTGGAGATTTCGAGATGGCATATTAATTTATTACGAAAATTAGGTTTATCATGGCATACAGAGTCAATCAGGATGTGATAGAATAGTAGATTGTAATTTAAGGAGCTAAAATTACCCATCATACACGAGGTAGTTCAACTACCGAGCTTTAGAGAGGAGTAAATAGAAACAGAGTAATAATGGGATTTTAGCGCCGTGTGTAACATTCTATTTTTCACTACGATTGCGAGAAAATAAAATCAACCAATACAATTTTTTTTTTGTCTTTCTCTTCCATCTGTACATTATGTTCCTTCTCACTATATGATGACATGTTCACTATTGTAAAATAAATTACGGTCACCAACTCAATTTGCACTTATTCTAAAGATTTCACGCCAATGCCTTTTATTTAATTTGTTCTATAGCCGTAACGCAATGCATTAGGTCTGTTTTCCGTAGTCATTTGTTGAATGGATATAAATAAAAGAAACTGAAAAGAAAGCGGATAAATTTATTTTGGATGACGAGGATTATTTTTCAGTGGGTCCAATGGAAGAAACAACTTTTATTGGACTTGCTGAACGATAAGTAATAGTGCTAAGTTTCAAATTTATAAACCCAAGGAATTAGATTTTTCAAGAGAAAAAGAGCGCGACGCGAGCGTTGGAACATGACGTCACACGCATTGAGTACCAAGCGGTTGAATCGCGCGTCCCGCGCTGATTTTAAAAATTCTATATCTCGGAATGTAATTGTCATATTGAAATAATTCTTTCACATATATTTTTTATTTTCTACAGAAAATACGATGAGCTAACATTCAGAATTAGTCAAATTCTTCAATGTTGATGAACAATAGCTAGAGTATTTTGGGAATTGTCTCAATTAACCGTGGGGTAAGATGCAACTTAAAACCAGTATTTTTAGAATTCTATAACATAATAATAATTCTTTGGATTAGTTTAGGACTTAATGTATGGAATTCTTATCTTTTTTGAACAAAAGTATATAGTAAATGCTACGCTCTACCTCTCTTACACAAAAACAAAAAAAAAATACAAATGTGCTCATTGTTCTTTAAAATTAAATTCTTTCAACAGTGTCATCTGTTGTCATTTACTGAAAAACAAACATTGCTGTAGTCACTTACAAACCCAGAATAGGAATTAGTACCCCAATCTCGCCACCGGCGCTGTACTTGCGCGAGTTATGGTGGTAACTTTTGAAGTATGGGCGCTGTCTCTCTGTTGTACGTAGTATTTATATACTCTGAGGTCTCACTCACAAGTGACGCCCCTCCGCACGGCGCGCGCTAACATGACGGCAGCTGCCGACCAATAGCGTTTCCCGCGCTTTGAAAATGTATCTTCTGCGCAGGTACATCGGTAAGCCATATTAGTTGGGTACTACTGTACACAGTTTTAAACACACGAGCAAATAACTTCCTTTATAGGAATAGAAAATATAATTTGTGTGTCGTATACGTCCACAGATAAAGCTGACTGTGATCTGCCCGTACATCGTGGACACGGGGCTGTGCAAGCACCCCAAGATCAAGTTCCCGAGCCTCATGAAGATCCTCACGCCGCAGGAGGCGGCCGACGACATCGTCGACGCCGTCAGGAGGAACTACTATGAGATTACCATCCCTAGCTCCCTTTATTATGTTAACCAGGTACGTACTTGATATATTATGTATAAAAAATAATGTTTATCTGGTTAAGAGGAAATGCTAGTAGCGTTTGTTCCATACAAACGTAATCCTCAGTTTCCTCTCTGGATAATGACACTAGAGCAATGATTATTTTACCATGCAATCTGTAGGTACCACTGTATGTCCCTCGGTTGTGTTTTTCTCCATAAATTAATTATTATAAGAATTAGGAGCCTTCTAACATCACAAAAACTTACCATTTTTAACGCCCTTATCAAACGTCTAGCGAAGAAATTTGATTAATATATAAAAACAAAGGAAAACCGACAGACAGATAGCTAATAGCTAACAGACAGATCCTTATTATAATTCTTGTTTTTTTTTTTAAATCGATCTAGTTTTTTGAAAACCGGGGATTACGAAATAGCAATTTCGTCTAATTTAAATAGGTACCTATAATCGGTCCAAGCTGTAGTTGTCTCTGTCGCCCTCGGGCGGGATAACTCGGGCACAGCGCGACAGCAATATAATGTTAAAAACCTATTTTTCAAATTTCGTGCAGCCATCCTTTCCTCTTAAGAATGACCTTTATTTTTCGTTTTTCTGATTACGATGTCCATACCTCATACCATATAATTATTTTTATTAAAATTTCAACTCAAATAGCGTTGAAATCCACTATCTTTATAAAGACCACAAATTCCCTTTATGGTAGTAATAATGACTAAACATACCCGAGCTAGCTTGCTAGGTCAGGGCTAATCGCATCGGGTTAAAAACTTCAAACCTGTTTGGTAGAACTACTCGACTCGTTTGAAGTGTATTTATTCTGGCCTAGTTATTTAAGGTATGATTTGTTTAACATGGATTAAGGTCTGGATGAAAATGGGCTAGAAACATCTTAAGTTAATTAATGTTTTTCTTTTGGCCAAATATTTAAGTCATTGCCACTACCATATCTGTAAGATAGAAAAAATATAATTTTCAATACACTCGCTCGTAAAGTGACA
The DNA here is from genome assembly GCA_951394255.1 of Polyploca ridens. Classification (NCBI taxonomy): domain Eukaryota; kingdom Metazoa; phylum Arthropoda; class Insecta; order Lepidoptera; family Drepanidae; genus Polyploca; species Polyploca ridens. The sequence goes on from OX596245.1 coordinate 2,331,472, forward strand.
TTTATTGCAAAATACAAGTCTGTTTTTTTCCTCGCAAGTGTGTTGAAAAACGTCGTATGACACGCGTGTGCATTGATTATTACACTCTCAGCTCACTTATCGCTAAATACCGCCTGGAGTGTTAATAATAAACTTAGCACACATGTATCATAATGTACTATTATTATATGAAATAATTGTAAAAATAAAAAAATATCAACGCACCTTTATTTATCACCATTAATTATTTATTAATTAGGGGCCCTTATACTTAATGCGTAATAAAAAATCTTATGCATAATTTTTTTAATTTTCAGATCTGCCGAACCATGCCGCGAACGGTTCCACTGTATTTGAAAGACTTTTTAGATTCAGGCCTTGAAGCTGAACAGTAATAAAGTAGTTTAAATATAATTTGGTATCATAAGTATCACTATATTATACGCTAAGTTTAAATTATCACAGAATTTAAAAAAATACAAATATCGAAAGCTTTAAGCAAAACTATGTCATTCTAATATACAGAGAACCTTTTGTGTGTCTGACATTTTATTTTTTATCTATTTAAACGCTATTACAACTATTCTGGTTTGTAAAATGTAAGCATCTGCTTTCGAAATAATTTATTAAATGAAATTATTTTATTTACATGAACAATTATTATTATACATATGTATAATAATAATAATTATTATACATATATATTATTATTATTATTTTTATTATTATACATATGTATAATAAAAATTAGTATAATAATTATTATTATAATTATAATTATTATTGTTCAGATGTTTTTATTTTGATAATTTTTTTTTTTGAATTTTTTATCCTATTTTTTTATATTCAAAATTTGACTTACCGTTTAATATAGTGAATAAAAATGTTTTGTTATAGAAACTAGAGTTACCAATAGATCTTTTTGTACCATCATCATCACACTGGGTTTACCCAACTGCCGCAAGACTAAAAAGTTTTGTAAGTTTGCCAATAAAAATAAGGTAATTTTTTCCCTTGCCACAAGTAGCCTATACACATTTGGTTAGGGGACTTAAACGGAAAATATTATTTGTTTAGTTATCTATAAGAATTAACCTAACTTAATAACGAGTAAAAAATATTATGCAGATATACTATATATTTTTTTTTGTTTTTAGTTTGTGTGCACTACCCTATTTTGCAATATTTCAATGCCCGATGCTATTAACGTATTTCTTATTTTATGATAGACCTTGTACTTCTATCTATCTTGTTATAAAATACGCGTATAATATACTCTTTCTCTCTTTATAGCCTATCTAACGGTTGTACATACTATAATCTGGCTATATTCACACGTACCACAAACACACTACCGCCACCACATCACAACCACACCGGGCGGGCGCTAATTTGTATGAAAATGAATAGTTGAATTCACACGGACCATATTTGGCCGTCACTATCGACCGCGTGTGTGATACCGACCACGCCACAGCCACGTCGCAACCACAACGCAACCACCAGCGACACCGTGAACAAGGCCGTACAAACATTTTGTAGCTACCACAAGGCAACCACAAAAAGCCACAGCGACACTACTCACACGTGACCACAGCTTGACTTCACTTGTCGCGACGCTGTGGTGTGATCGCGGTACGTGTGAATAGACGCCAAAACTATGTACACAAAAAACATTAAAGAAAAATGTGTCCATTTTCTTAATGTATTTTCAACTAAGATCATTCAATGACCAAGATACAAATATGAAACGATTATAGTGATGTTTGAATGTCGATTTAATAAACCTTTAATTTGACGGTAGTAATTAGTGACTACTCTGCAGTCATCGATGAGCTGTTTAATAAAAATGACCACGATGTATGAGTACCTAAATTGACTTCAAAACTGTACTAACATCTTTTTGGTGCTTTATGGAAGTTTTTTTTTTTTGGTTTATTCTATAGATTTTTTAAAATGTTTCTCGAGGAGTATTTTATTAGATTCCATTAATTCATCTTAATTGTCAATTATAATCAGTATAGTATACTTTGTCTACTCGTTCCTTAACCGTTGAAGAATTCTGTAATATTAAAAAAAATATATATAAGAGCAGTCTTATTCTTTTAAAATTCATCTTAATTGGCACAGAGATTTCTTAAAAACGGTAAATGCGAATTTATAATACGCATCAGATTGATAATCTCCTCAGTTTTAAAAATATAGTGTATATAAAATGTTCTTTGGTCATCATAGTACTTAAAAGTTCATTTATTTATTAATAGAGTAGAGTAGATAAAATCAACGGTAGTGCCACAGTAGTGCTTTTTAATCGCTAAAACATGTTATAAATCATATAATCATAATTATCAACTTTGAGTATCACTATAATTTAAAAATATTTTTTAAAGCTATTTACCATAATTATTTTAGTTTTTTCAATGCGTAAAATAGCATTTAAGAAAAATCAATGTTTTAAAAATCGACTTACTTATTTAGTAAGATTAGTATAAGTTATATAAGAAACGAATAAGTGCCTTTTATATAAGTGTTTTTGTATTTATTTTATTACGAAATGGTCTTCTAACCGATCATTAACTGTAATTTTAATATTCCAAGAAATTGATATACATTAAGTTTTATCAGTGTTCTCATTATTTGAAATGGCAACATCTCATCAAAAACAGATTGTTTTGTGACTCAATCTAAAAAAACGTCTATCTAGCTATATAATATTCTTGTTTTTTTTTATATTATAAAAGATACTATAGTGGTAACTTTATGCAAGTTAATATTTATTGCTTCATGTACTTATATTTTTAACGTCTTACAAAGTGCCATTAATACAGGAAAAAATGTGAATTGGTTACATACATCACATGTTTTTTTTATTTTATTTTTCTTAAGGTTTTTTTGTATGAAAAGTGTGTTTGTATTAGGATAAAGTTTAAGATGTTAGAAAAACAGTTTGAGCTATCTACATTTTTAAAATGATATACATATTAAAAGGATATGAAATATTTTAATTTATTTTTTATTTTATTCGATCCTAGTCACCAAATTTAAGATATCTAGAAAGATCAGGTATCTAAAAACTATGTGACTGTTGCAGATAATGGCATAGGTTTTGGCAAATAAAAATAAAACAGCTTTCAACTCTCATTCTATTTATTTCAAGATAATTTCTGATTACACATCAAATTGTACAGTTTCTAATACATTATAATATCTCATAGACCTTTGGCTTTGAAGTACATTTTACACAATAGTGATATAACATGTTAAACACTTGATACCTATTTCTATGGTTGATACGTAGGTAATATATTTTAATTTAATAGATCTGGGTATTCAGTATGGTTTGGTTCATGCAAGATAATGCTTGGCGAATTAGGGGCATCATAAATCCATTATTCTGATATTAATACCATTGCCTTGTTATTATCAGTTAATATTAGTCAAGCATTATCAAATTAAAGTACAAAAACAACATTATCATTAAATATTCACGGTTTTTTCGCTTAAATTAAATAGTTTTCAAATGAAAGTTTAAAAAAATATGGATAGGTGATAAGTTTTTATGTCAACAGGTTGTTGTTTAATTTATTTATTTTGGAAAGACCAAAAGCTTTACTATACAGACTTTAAGTATAAATATTTATATACTTTCAAATTTTTATATACTTGAAAGAAGCCAATATTTCTCCCAAAACTGGTTGTTATGGTGAGGGAAGTGTTTTGGAACTTGGAAGGCGCCAATGGGATTTTTTTTTGTAGAGAAAGGATATGTAGGTAAGTATACCAAAATCTTCTATACATACTGGTAAACTAAAATGCCATTAGATTAACTATTTTCATTATACATCAGAATATTGTTCTTATTGGCGTTGAAATTATATTACCAATTAAAATTAATAATATTGAAAGCTGTAATTTCCATGATCGTAGTACAAAAAAATTTGCCGTTTCATTCATCATTGGAATATGCTATACGGGTATTCTTTACATGATAATGTTTAAAAATAAAAATACTGAGGAACTTACGGTTGTAAAATGTCGATATAGCATCGAACTTATCGATAGTATAGTCACTACACTACTTACAATAATCGTTATGTCTATTTTTTGATTTTCTTTTTTCTTTTTTTCAAATATATTTATATCATAGTCAAATAAATTAAGCTATTACATTTAATAATCAATCAACAGCTTTAAATATCATGTTTACATAATTATGACTAATCGTCCGATTCTTACTTCCAAATTCTTATTAAAGGTACACAGCATTTTATGCAAAATGTTTTTAGGTAAAATTATTTACACATCTACTAGATACATTTACGTTGTAATAATAAATTGTTATACAGTTGGTACTTACATATCATAATAAAAATAATAAATACTCACATGACCAAATAAAAAACCTGTATTTATTATTTAGGATTTGATCTTGTCGCTGTGACTTCAATAACGAATAGTTAGGGATTAATAATATGGCACAAATAATAAAATAACGGAAAATGTTTATTTAAAAAAACAGAATGGAACTTGAGAGCCAGTGGGGTTATACTGGCAGGAATTTCTATGCGATTACTAGTGATCTATATTTCAGCAAATTATTCAAATTAGTTATACAGATCGTTGTTTTGGTCAGCAACGAGCGAGTCATGATTCATAATACAAAATAAATTATACTGGTGCTAAAAAAATATAAAAAATACTTTATTTTTTAATAACAATAAAAATAATATTAATAGGAAAATCATGTACCTAATAAGTTAAAGCGTAGTCGTAATACTCAACGGGAGTGCGAGGGAGGGGTGGGGCGAAAGTATTCAAAATTCAATTGTGTTACTAAGGATGTTACGAATCACAAAAAATGGCTTCTTGTCTCAGAAACTTTGATGCTACCACACGCACTGTTCACAAGCGACTCACTGGGGCGACTGACTGGCGGGGGCGAGGACAATAATTAAAACGGCTTCTAGACCAAGGTAGTTGATAAAAAAAAATTGCTACGATTGCTAGAATTGTTAAACTTTGCAATATAAACATTTTCAGAATCACCCAATGCACCTAAAGAACTTAAAAAAAAACGGAAAGACTTTATAAAAAAAAAAACAATTAATGTGACATGTAATTTCAAAAGTCAACGTGAAGCCAATGAAGTTTATTATTATTATTTTAATAATAAAGAGGAAAGATTTGATTGTTTGTATGTGGTCGCTAGTTAATAAAAACAAAAACATATATTGAAAATGTTTTTATGCGTAGACTTTCCTTTAAAAAATGAAGTAGCATAGTACGACATTGCCTATAATAAATAGGTTCGTCATTCATTATTTTAATTTATTTTTAATGAAACTAATTATTGTTTTTTACAATACTTATTCTAGACTTCAAGCATAGGTCTTTATAACTCTATGGTCTATATGTACCAAATCTCGGTGATACCTACCCCTTGGCCTTGGCGCTTATGAGTTTTTTTTAACATATTACTTACCTGTATTCATAATAAAAAAATATAAACATTTGCGATATTTTACTCTAAAAAAGCTAAACCAGTTATTTAAATAATGTCTTATGTGAAATCATAAATTATATTAATAGATTCAAAGTAATTTTTATAAATCAGTCGAGAAAATCTTGCAAGAGAAAATAAAATAAAACAACATAGTTAATATTCCAAGTCCAAATTTCTATCATACTCGTAAGTAGGTAACCAAACGAATGCTACGAATAAAAAGTTACTGAAATAGCATTTGGAATAAGTACTATTTTATGAAGATTCAATGATAATTTCAAGATGGTTTTTTTTATAAAAAGGAATATTATCATTATGTTATGAAAAATCTGCATCTTTATTAATACTGCTAAGGTAAATAAATAATACCAAAAGTTTAGAAACTTTTTCAATGCATATTATTACCGTGCTATTGAATGTATTTATTATATTAAAGGTTAATTATAGGTTAACAAGGTTAACATAATTTTCATATAATTTCATCAAATAACTTTGGTGGCACAATCGTGTGGAGATGGCAACTAAGTTTCTTGCCAGTTCTTCTTAGTTAAATGCCGACTTCCGAGCCGGTGGTAATACCATTAGTACAAGCGCCCTATTAGGACCTAAGCTGAGTAAAAAGTTTTGACTTTGGCTGCTCAATTACAATCTTTTGAGGTTAAAGGTTCCAGTTCGCAGCCGACTGCAGGCAGCAGCAGCAGGCAACACTGTCGCTGCGACAACTTCTTTCTTTTTCGTTTGTATGTATTATTATGGCGACGACGCGTCGCAACGTGTCGCTAGCTACGAAAGGTCATAGTAATACATAGAAACTTGTAGTGTCCAGAACCTTTTACCTCAAATGATTGTAATTGAGCAGCCAAAGTCAAAACTTTAGAGTTACCTAGGTACCTTTAGAGTTTTCCCGGCTTTTGCGATCTTGCGGTCGGCTTCGAACCGGTACCTTTAAAGTTTTCCCGGCTTTTGCGATCTTTTCCACATAACGATCTTCTACGTCCAATATAAGTTTGTAAGTTTTTGTATAGCCTAAAACTACGCGTTTTTTTATTATTTCGAAGTTTCTTAATTGCTATTCTAAATTATTGATCTTCTCTTGATGTCATATATTTCATATGTACACATGGACTATCCTAGAAAAGAAAATTAACTCTGCATAATTCTTTTTACTTAATTTTTGGCATTTTGATTTGTACTGATTTAAAATTGTGATAATTACACTATTGCTTGGTGCTAGGTATTATTATTTTAATTAATAAAATAGTTGATAGCTTAGGTAAATAACTATTTATTTACACTACATTCAATAGGAATTTGTCTTGTTTGAAAATAATTATATGTATTTCTTTAACAATAAATTAGTCATAATTAATAAAAGATCTCATTGATATTTTGCTATCGATACTTTGAGCCATGTAAAAAGAAATATAACAAAAAAAGTATATTATGCGCTTATGCATGTCTTATCCATTTCTATGGTATTTAAGTACTAACCTATCAAAATAATGTTATGAAATATCGTTGAAATCACATAAGTTACAAACACATTACAATAATATATAATAATAATTTTATGAAAAAAACAGTTTGTTTTATGTCTCATTACATTTGTTTTATCCCAAAAAAATTGCTTTTAGTGTAATAAAAAAAGCATGTTAGTGTTAAGTGTCTAATAAAGATCAAAATACTTTACAGTACAACTATTTCGGCTTAAAATGGTGCCGATATTGTTGTAAATCGCACAAAACTAATTTTAGTCACATCACATCTCTTTCTTGCGAACATTATTGAAAAAGGATAGAACATATTTAAAGCTTTCAAATTAGTCTTTGCCGTCTTCATTTGCGGGTATTTAGACATAACCGCGATAGATGGCGACTAAATTTATATTGAAAACAAGCATTAAACTAATTTGACGAGACAAAATTTCTTACATCCTTTTCTTATGTTCTTTGTTAGAAGAGACTAAAATTGGTTAAGTTGTAAACAACAGAATCAGGGCCAATGTAAGCTCAATAACTATAATAATACTTAATACACACGAACTTTCTACAACAACTTATGCTTATAATTCTTCAGACCGTGCGTACTGTTTTTATTTGTACAGGTATATTTATTTTTCATGATAGATTATTATACTTAAAGATATATATTTTATATTTATTTATATTTTATTTATTAATTTAGGGATGTAATCGATTGAAATGGTACATAGCTGCATGTTTACAATAATTAAATGTTCTGAATTTATTTTGGTTTTTGTCTAAGTTGGGTGGTTGAATCTGTTCCACTGTTGTATGGTAAGTCAACCAGCCCGTAGCTCATATAAGCCAGTCTGGGCTCTTGATACATGCGCAAATATAGCTTTTGGTGGAGTAGTATTTTGATTCAAATTACTGGTCGTGTAGATTTTTTTAGATTTTCAAAGAGATACTTGATTGTTTTAATCTGGCTGGATGAATAGATTTTACATAAATTATTGGCCTACTTGATTATTGTGATGAAATTTTAATAATCTTAAGTCTAATCTAAAACTACGGATTTTAATTTAAAGGTTTCTTAGTTGATATTACTACATAATACACATTAAACTGTAGGACTATCTTAGAAAAAAGGGAACTTTGCATTTGAATTTTATTTTTAACTTATTCTTTTAGAGTTTTTATTTCTATCGATTTAAACAATAAAAGTAAAATTGAAAATTACACTATAATTTGGTTAGGTACAAGATTTTTGCAACATTTTTTATTATTCCATTGTTCCTTTTAAATCCAGTTATTTTACGTAATTTTTTGGCCACGCAGTGATGTTACTTTACTAGTAGCTAGATCGGCACTGGTTTTTGGGTCTGTAAGCGGCTCATTTTTTTATGGATTTTCACCTAAAATGTAAAACGAGTGTTATTATTATTGAAGCGAAGGTTTGTAAGTCGACATTTTAATGAGTGATTTAATCTTGACACTTGTTTTAAATCATGTAATTATTGGAAGAAAACATGGAAATAGTCCAAACAATGCGAACTTAACATTTTCTTTTTATTTAAAGTTATATAATATTTTGTATGAATCCAATCAAGCTGGATTGTGATAATCAGAATATTTACGTTGGGTGCTTTCTATTAAAAAAAATCAGTCGAGGTCTTTGTAAATTATTTTGTACTTCAAATTCTTTAAGCTTACATAACTAGTAGGTACTAATAATGTCAACACGAAATCCTTCACCGTCATACTTGATCATATTTGTATATACTTATCAATAAATATAATAATTATTGTTATTTTTATTAAAAAAAATATAGCACAAATTATGTAACTCGAGAATAAAAGTTTTTTGGAAATCTTGAAACTAATGAAGTTACATAATTAGTTTACAATATTATGAAATAAACTTATTATTTAAAAATATTAGAAACTTATAAAATACACCTTATTCAAATAGTTTTAGTTGACATAATACTGTAGGGGTGTTATCTTTTATTATATAAATAATGCACTCACATAACTTTTCCTTATCAAGATACCATTACATATTTTTATAATATTTGATTATTTGGCTAAAGGCTGTCATCCAAACCGGTCGTTACGTAGCTTCGACCTAAACTGAATAATGCCCGGTTTCAATAAACAAAAACGAATCGTTTTGCTTACCAATGGTAGGTTTTTTTATTGCCAAACTGGGCATATAGATCATTTCGTAAGCTAATTTTACCTGTGATAGCTACTTCCATATGGGAGGTTCCGGTATGCAAAGCTTTGAGGTCTTTGCTTCATTATTAGTAAAGATATAAGAGTCTTAATTTTAATAAATCTTAACCAATACCGGTCCGTAAATTATTGAAACCGGGCCTAAATGGATTTGACTTATTTTATTATTTTATTTATTATTTGAGAAATTATTTGATCTTCTGGTTTTGCTATTGAGATTTTAAATCGTTTAAAATAGATAATTGATTGTTGTGCTTTAATAGCCTCAAAATCCTCCTCGATGGCTAAAGGCTGATGGTGAAGGTTATTTTTACTTAATATAAGTAACTTATTACTACCTATTACACATATACTATTTCCGCTATGCTATATTATGTAATATTGGCAATTGCTATGGTTAACTTGGAATGATTTTATATTATAAATGATACCTTTTGGTCAAACATCAGATTAAATATGGAACTGAAGTATTCCCGTTCGAGCACCGATTTTTAGAGGACCATGCTTTAGAGCACCAATCAATATTTTAGCTAATGCTCAAATGGGAACAAAAAATAAATTTGTATTTACTCCCCTTAGAGCACCTACGGTGCGGTGGCATCTAGTGTTATGGTGTTTAATAAAACATATCGATACAAATATACTTATTATGAAAAAATATACCTTTATACCTATCTTTGAGACCTCTGTAATATACTTTCGAAAAAATTTAATAAAAATATACTATATATTATGTAATGTAGTATGTAAGATATTAGACAGAATTCCTTCAAGCTTCGGTTGCCCTGGTACAATTTGGTCATAATTACCACAAAACTGTAACTAATAAAACTGTTGATTTTGACTGATATGTTTTATGAAACACCCCTAGTGGTAACCGCACCGTTAGGTGCTCTTAGGGGAATATAATTCTTAGATTTGAATTTAATTTTAGTTCGCCTTTTATCCCCCAGCAAAATATTGATCGGTGCTCTAAAGTGAATGCCATTGGTGCTCTAAGTATTGTTACTCTAACAGGAATACTTCGTTGATCCAATGGACATTAATATTTTATCTAATTTTTAACCAAAAGGTGTCACAAAAGTTTTCTATTTAAAATATAAGACCAAAACGTTTTAGAATTTTAAATATAACTTTTTTATACGGAAGAATAAATAAACTGAACAAAAAAATATTCCTACATACTACATGCTTAACTAATCGTTTTATAACTATGCGATTAGTACTTTGTTTTTTCTTATGATTTATATCTGTGATTTAGTCATAATTGACAGCGATTATAATAGAGTACAAAACAAAATTATTAATATAAAAAAGCATAAACAGCATTAGGCAGTGCATTATTAATGAATCCGACAGTATTTACCTATATACGTATTTTATTCATTTTATTATTAACAGTACATAAATGTAATAAAATAACTAAATTGCACATCAATATATAAAGAATTATACTTTAAGATAAAATATAAAAATAAGAAAGAAATGAATAAAGTTATCATGGAATGCAAAATAGTATTTGTAATTAGTAGTAATAGTCTAAACATAAGAAACTGATAATCTATTTTTTATTTTAAATATTTAATGAATTTCAAGCATATAAAAATATTTCTTTGCTTAAAAATATTACGATTATTATATACGAACTATAATATTGACTAACAATTAAGTATTTACATTTTGTTCTAATGACCACTTTACTACAGTACTAATCTTTAATTTCATTATAAATAACACGCTTTATTACTATAGTTTAATTGCACATTGAATATATTGACATTGTTTGGGAAGGCTTGTGCTCCGCGCTCAGAACACTTTAAAAGTAACATAATCTATTCAAAAGAACATGAATCATCAATAATTACTCTTTGATACTCTCATTTAATACAATCACAAATGCAGTCACGTTATCCAATCAATTTAATGGGTTCGAAAAAAGGAATTTACTTTTACAGTAGAAAGATCAACGATTTCATTATTTAAATGTTATTTTATTTAAAATGTTTTTTTTTTATTATTTAATTTTACTATGTAGAGATGCAATGAATTATTTGAGGATATAATCATGAAATAGCATTGAAAGATCTAAAAATAATTATAAGGCTAAGTGAACAATTAAAAATAAATGCATTAGTTGAATAGGTGCATTAGTGAATAACCATAATTATATGACAAACGATAAATTGTTAAATCGTTGACGTTTAAATTATAGTATTTTTATATAGTACCTACTACTAAGATAGTAAACAAGTATACGGCTCGCCTGATGGCAGATCATATTCAATTTCTTGTTTTTTTAATAATAGAATACTTATTTTTATTCTGCAGATGATAGTGATTGATTCAATTTTATTATTATTTAACTGCATTTGTTTTTAATAATTATGTGATACCTAATGTGCATATTACCTAATTATCATTTTTACTTAATTTAAACGGGAAAAATATTGAGTGAATGAATGAGTAATATCAATTAGGTATTTACAGCTACAATATAATAAAACATTATCGATATATATATCGATCATATACATATTATAAATTAGTGGAATGTAGCATATGGACATGCTTGAAAAAGTATATTAGTTACGTCTAGTAGGTAAATCGTAATTTCGATAAATTCCTGTTTAATATTATATGTATCATATTTAAAAGGGTATTTTATAATTTTACCTAAGAATGCTTTTTATATTCATTTATTTTCTTATTTATTAATAATTATCATTGATGCGCTGAGGTGGACTTTTCTTGTTTTTATCTTTATCGCCTCGGATTGTATCATTCGCTACATATAATGTTTGTTTTTGGCCTTAAATTTATTTTTATCTCACATGCTTTTTATTTATTGGGTATTTAATTATTGCGGAGTAGCATTTTAAAAAGTAATTATTTCTTTATGATTGCAAAAACATGTTTAGGCGAAATGTTATAATCTCAGGTTGCAGGATTTTATGAAAATAAAAACAAACATACCTACTTATTATTATTTATTTTAATTGTTTATTATCATCATAATTTATTTCATCATCAATCTAAAACACTTTCTTGTTCAGAGACATCGCAGGGTTTATTCGTATTGTTTTCTGTTAGCCAGACAACTCTGGTTAATTTAAAAATATTATTATATATATTTTTTAAATAAACATATATATACTTATATGTCACACATATATATGGTTTATTTATATCAATAATGATCAATAAACAATAGACACAGCTTTATTTGACATCACAAACCAATAAAATTAAATTATTGATCAGGTGAAAGTATGAGTGTACGTTTTCGAAAATATGTACTTTGTAATGAATAGACAGTGCAAATGTATAGACAGATAAATAGATAAGCACACACAAATCCTACATACACATACAATCAACAAATAAATAACATTCAAATAAAACATTCAACAATATTATTATCTTATTATTATGCTGCTATTATGCTGAAGAGCGGTTTTTAATGTATTTTCTATACTTCATTCCTAAGAATATTGGTTTCGTCAAATTGGAATAAAACATTATTATAAGTATTTCATTATAAAAATTGGAAGACATTGCAAACAATATTGAGACATTTAATAATATAATTAGTTTATTATATTACACGCTGACCTTATAAAACAATAAAAAATGGCTTTTTAACCTCAGTATTTTATATATTTTTTATTTCCGTGGCCATGAGTTATTAATGACTTATTTATGATTTATTTCTCATCTCTAGATTATATAAACCAGAATATGAATATGTATAATTAAATATAACTCAGTAACGTTTACCTATATGCATATCTATATCGCAGTCGCGTCGATCGGCATATAATATCTATATACTATTATTTAAATAACTATAATAACTACTTTCATTATTAGCGTATTAAATACGTAAATATCTATACACTATACATACAAGCATTAATCATCGTGTGAGACTATAATCACTACCTTAATATATAATATATTTTAAGATATATATAAATTACTGATGATTGGCGATGCATTGCTTTTTTGTTCGATTTATTTTTATATTACTTTTATTAAAATTTTTTACATTACGTATATTTAAATAAAGTAGCATTATAACCTTATCAATAGGTTGTACTTGCAATATTATATCAAAATCATTATCATAATATAAAAATAACTAAAAATACATACTCTATAACGATACTAAAATGGTTTATTATTTATATATAATTAATGTCAAATAAAATCTTAAAAGGTGTTATTATATATACATTTAATACTTTTATTTACCTTTATATACATTTTCCAATGACAAATGACTATCATAAAAAAAATGGCATGTTCTTCCAGATTTTTTAATATAAATTTGGATAATGTTTTTATTTATTCTTATACTATCAAATACCAAAGGCCCATAAAATATATGTAAGGATTGTAAATCTATGAGAATTATTGAACAATAATGTATTACAAATTCATAGGAGGTTATGTAGGACACCGATGCGTATAAATATATAAAATAATTTCCTTTTTTTTTTAAACCAGCTATTTTTCATACCTTAAATGAAAACGAGCTTAAAAAAACTTTAAAAAAATGTTTTACCTAAAATACTTAAAAATTATTCTGGAATACCCATATTTTTCCCGAAATATATATCCATTTTATGGATTGGTGTCAATAAATTAGTTCAAAATGATGTTGTAATTTTAATTATAAGTGAATCATAAAAACACATTATAACAACAACGCAGACCTACGTGTATCTAAGAATACGTAAGTAACATAAATCAATTAATTATTATATATTTTATTTAAAAAAAAAAATGGTATTATTAACATGATGTAAAAACGGAAATAAAAAAAGTTGATACCGAGGTATGGTGAATTGTTAATTTGTTGACACCTTAAAAAGAATGCTAAATAATAATAAATTCATATTTACCTAAATTAAATACTTTTAAACTCTAAACGAACGTCCTAATTATTTTCCATGAAAATATTGTTTCCTATGTATTATATATTATTATAATATAACAACATAATATGACAGATAAATTAAAATATATCCACATCTTGTAAATGCTGGTAGTTGCGGTCCCAATAACCCCCGTTGTAGAGCCAATCTTCTTGTTTTGTGTAGGGATTTGTGCCTTGACTGAACCATCTGAAATATTTATCAATAAATGATTGGCCCATGTTAAATCACATACTTGCTAAATAAGATGAGATATTTATACTGGGTGGAGACTTCGAGATGGCATATTTTCGAAACCTATGTTGGGTTAGTCATGCTGATCAACTTTTACAATGGGATCAATGGTGAATTCTCAAAATAAAAATTAATTCTTCATAGTAAATGTCAACCTCGCTCGATCATAATGTATGAAAAGTAAACATTTTTATTTGAGAATTGAGTGTTGTTTCGAAAATATGCCATCTCGAAATCTCCACCTGTTATATGTGCAGATGCGTTGCCCGCATTTTATATCGACAATGGCCCTGATTCTGTTGTTTACCACTAAACTAATTATGGTCTCACTATGTCTCTTTCTAACAAAGAATATAAGAAAAGGATGTAAATCGCACTAAGTTAATTTTAGTCACATCACATCACATCTCTGTCTTACAAACATTGTTGAAAAAGGATAGAACATATTTAAAGCTGTCAAATTAGTATTTGCTGTCTTTATTTGCGGGTATTTAGACGTAACCGCGATAGATGGCGACTAAATTTATATTGAAAACAATTAATGGACTACTTTGATAGGACTAAATTTCTTACATCCTTTTCTTATGTTCTTTGTTAGAAAGAGATATAGGAAGACTTAATTAGTTTAGTTGTAAATAACAAAATCAGCACCATTATTAAAACAAGATTACTGCCCGGAATTTACTTAGTCATTCACCAAACAGTGTCGCGGCTATACGTCTCGTTCAAGCGATTACGCTATAGCTGAATTTATAATAGGAATAGATTCTGCCGAAAAAAAACATATAATCTCACACGTAATGCGCATTCGTGCGGTGTACTTTCTGTACTGTTTGATAGTGCAATAATATTGGCCTATGACGCGTCTACTCCTAAAAACCCTTACATTACCAACCAAGTTTTTGTCATCATTGTTGATGTTCTAATTTTATTGCATGTGTCTTAAAAGTTAATTATGTATTCACTTCCTCAAAAATATCATAGATTGTAATAGATGGTTCTATATTTACCTTGGCTGCCAACCTTCAGAAGATTTCTTCAGTAACTTCCTCGCCGTTCTTTGTTTTTCCTCCAGTCGGGTTTTCTCTGCCGCCGCACCGTCTATATCACCTTGTTCTAAAAGCCTTACATCTGGTCGCAATCGGCTGTCTGTCGGGCAGAGCTGGCCTTTCATGTCCCTTTCTAGTTCGTTTAGGGACATCGCGAATTCTGTGAACTGGTAGTACTGAAAGAGAGGACATCCAGGATAAGCATGAGACTAGACTGCAGGTACATTTTATGGACCTAACGAATCTAAGCTTTTTTTTAAAAGAGTCATTTGATTGTTCTTTTCAGCAAATGCAACCTTTGGTATCAGAGTCAGACTTCATAAATGCCTGTAATTTCTGTTTGATAAATATTTTTAATTTTGAAGCTGAATGAAAAAAAGCTGCAGGGGCAGCTGCGGCCAGTGCGGAAAATTCAAAAAATACGCATCAATTGGACCCAATTATATTTTTGTGCCTTTTGCGGTCGAGATCATGGGACCGTGGGGGTCCGAAACTCGCCGTTTTGCTCGCACCTTGTCATCAAAATTGATCGAGACCTCCGCAGACCAGCGGGTGGGGAGCTTTTTCCGTCAACGCGTCAACTTGGCTATCCAAAGAAGAAACGCTGCGAAGCAGCGGCAGGCTTGAGGAAATTTTCTATATATAGATTTTATTTTGTACATATTTGTTGTAAATAAAGATATATTGTATTCTTTTGAAGCTTAAGTTGCTGCTGCAATTTCTATTGTCATGATATTTGGAGCTATTAGATTGTGATCAATCATTTATTTGATTTGATTTACGATAAACAATCATAATTTGATTTTTTTGAGCTTAGTTCTATATGGTTGTCACTCAGGACTGCCCTCCAAATTGTGGAAAACACGATATAAAGATAAAAAATGTAAGCCTAAGAAGATATACTAAGTGTTCTTACTTGAGCACTATTAGGTGGTCTAGGTCGTGCCTCCCACAGTGTGACAGAATCTGGAATATCTATGTTATACGACTCATCGGGCTTGGGTACCTCCTCGGAGTTTTCTGCATCATCTGGCTGTAATAAACATACAAATTAATATTGGATGACACATACAATCTCACTGTTGTATGTAATGATGAAGTCAAAAAGTACATAAAGACTGGAAGATAAGGCATTTACCATAGACTGAAGTATACCAAACCCAACACCAAAACTTAGTTACATTACAATTGAAACGATATTATGTACTCGTAGCCCAATGGTGGTTCGAATACTATACTAATTGATTGGGCAAAAATGCTTTAATGTCGAGCTTTCTCAACCGATTCTTCGTGTCGGCAGGTTCAGTGCTGACATGTTCAAGCACATAAATGCATGTTCTGGAAGAGAATCGGACCTACGACCTAATAATGATTTGGACAATTCATTAAAGAAAAGCATCGAGAGGAAACCATAGCAAGGCGGTAGGGAGTACCACAGGCTACAATACTTTGTACTACCCGCCTGGCCCTCAAGTTGAAAACGAATCGAATACCAATTGCCTTCTAGATTTAAGTTAGTAACACATTTACACAGGTAAATAGTAGAATATAAAAAGTAGATGTACTTACGTCTTGAATGGACATAGATCTGAGGGCACCGACTTTGAAGCTGTTCAACTTCGCAAGAACCTTTTTGGGTGTGTGTGATGGAGTCTGTCCTGATGCTTCATCACCGCGATCCTTAGCCCATTGCTCGTGAGCCGACGCGCTGGAGCACTTGATGAACTCTGTCCATTTTCCGTACAGAAACCGAAGGCGTTTCTTGCTGGAATACGAAGGCGATGGATAGAATGTTAGCAGGTGAACGACTTTTTGTAAATTTGGTGTTAGTTGCATTATGCGTCGATATAGGTAAAGAGTTCTACCAGGTTTAGAGAAAAAAGTAAGCGAACTCCATACGAAACGATGTAAGTATCTTGCTATTCTGGATATCAAGAAATACACTCATTTCAATTTAGTAACGACCTTATTGTGTGTATCCACAGTTGTAGATGCTTTTTGATTTTGATCCTAGAAACTCTACAACATAATATATTTCTTGAGATATACCTATATCCATGAAATGCTCTATTTTATACAGTATCAATTTAGAAAAGTCACCAAAACAAAATATTCATACAAGCTCTTATCAGCAAAAGCAACGTTCTTCACCAGTATTAAAGCCAGATTTAGACTTACTAACCTAGAATCTGTGATAAACCCATCAACCCTATGCAGGTCCCGGTTGTTAAATCCAGCAGGTTTGAACGCCAAGTTAGCCTTGAGTCCAGCGCCTCCGTGGCAGGTCACCTCCATCGCTCCGTACTGCTCAATCCACAGCTTGCCGACGATCACATTGTGAACGCAGCAGTTTACGTTACTCCAGGTGTAGGCTTCACCCCATCTGGTACACAGAAGTAAGTAGTTGCTGGAATTTTGTTCTATCAAGGTTTGTTGAAGTTGAAGAATGGAGACAATTGTGAAGACAATGGGTATCCACGATAAAAGCTCTCTTGGAAGTAGGTAAGTAATTTTGCAGTTGACCAATTTCAACAAAATTTATTTATGTAAGTATCAAATGAGATTAATTAATGATAATTTATTAACGTTTCTTCAATTCATAACAAAATGGCCATGACGCATAATCACATATATTTTACTTCACTTCATATTTACCAAATAAACATAGAGATCGGCTAGTAGTCTCACCTGGGCAACTCCACTGTGACCTGACCCTTGGGTTGTATCTCAACACTCTTGCCACAGAACTTGAGCTTGGGGTGAACGGAGCCGTGGAACACGAAGTGAGGACTGTCGGCGTGGAACGCGGAGACTGGAGGGTGATGTGATACCTGGGCATAAACGCGATGGTGATATAATACTTTATTTCATGATGAACAGCACAATTTACTGTTCCAATCCAAACGTTGGATTCCCCACCTTATCTTACGCAAAAACGTTAATATTCGCCGGATATCCATCCGCAGCTTTACTTGTGTGTTAAAGTTTTGTTTTTTTCTAATTGATTGGCGTTGAGAGTTCTGCCTTGGGTTGACGTGAAATTACATATTATAAAGTTACATAAAATTTACCTGTTCACACACTGCTCTAAATTCAGTTCGTTCTAACTCATATGTTTCACCCTGCAGTGGGTTGAAGGGTTTGCCCAGGCGTTCCCAGTTCGATGCCAGGGCACTGACGGCAAACGCTGTAGAAAAAGTAAATCTGTCATAATCAGTCATTTATGCGTCAGGCCTAGGCCTCTCCTAACGCATTCGGTGCCTCAACCTCCTAAGGTATTAGTTGCTGTAACTCGATTTATCTGGAAGTCGCTCTCTTTATCATGGGCAGTAACGTAGATTTACTCTTTAATTTGTCAAATTAAAACTACTTCAATACTTTTGTTTAAAGAAGTTCTTACCAGCTATATACTCCATTCTGGCAACAGGATCGGTCTGCTCCGAAGCCATTCTCAACAAATGCGCGTATTCCAGATACTCCAGCATCCTCTGGAGGAAGGACAGTGGCTCGTTGAATACCACCGGCATCGTGATCTTGGACAGCTCTTTTCCAACACAGTTCTTCAGTACCGACCAGAGGGAGAAGTCACCGCGGCTGAATTGGGCCACTGGAAGAGAGGTCCTGTGAAGAACGAAAACGAATCCTACTAATATTACAAATGCGAAAGTTTGTGAGTATGGATGTATGTTTGTTACTCTTTCACGCAAAAACTACTGAACGGATTTGGATGAAATTTTATACACAGATAGAATATGTTCTGGATTAACCCATAGGATACTTTTTATCCCTGGAAAAAATACGATCTCTCGGGAATGCGGCTGATAAGCGCGAGACAGCTAGTTAAAAATTATTTGCGAATTTCTTATCATAGTGCTTTTGCATAAAATCATCTAAGAAAGCTAATCAATATAAAGCAAAATAAGCCAAAAGACCTATCGTCAAGACTCAGACAGAATGTATTCAACCAATTAGCTAGCCTAAAGAAATTCTATAATTCATCGATATAGAAGATTTTAATCAATTCGACTAGCTCAAAGTGAGGTAAATAATCACATAACATAGCTCCGGCAGAAAATGCCATAGTAAATATTTTTGCTCTAAAATTCCTGCGTAGAAAATCTGTACAAGTGTCGACCAATGTCGCAAGTAAGGTACCTATACAAAAGAGCTATTTAGTAGGAGGGAGGGATGCTATCGACCCGTGCGGAGCTGAATGAGGTCAAGGGTGACTCCGCTGCTCTTGGTTCTCATTTCACACGGTTATGTGCTACGTTGGTTTTGATTCCCAAAATATTTATTGCTAGCGTACGTAGGTAGGCGAATTTCGCTAGATTCTTTTAGCTTTCAAGATCTGATTCGGTTTTTTGAGGAATTTTGATAAGGAAATTAATTTTATAGTTTATGTTTTGAATGTGTATGTTATTATATTCTTATTTTTTTAGATATATTTGTTTGTTTTACATATAATTTGGACATTAGTGGATAGTCTCTACCGATGAGTATGGTAAATATAAATAGTTGAACAGATCTAAAACTATGTTTTTGTAAACACACATTTAGGAAACACCTGTTTCCTTTATATTTCCCTATTATGCATAGTTATAGATTACAGGCTGTATCATCAATGGCTATATTTAGATTGAGGTCAAACACTGTATAATAATAAAATGTATAAAACAGGAATATCATAGACAAGGAAGCGGAATGATGTCAAGGGTAACCCCGCTGTTGCTTCGCTCCCTTGCAATGTTATTTGCTTTTATGTGCTCCATTGCGTTTGCTCCCTTCTATTTGTTGTTTGAGTACAAATGTTTGTTTGAGAGGGGATTTATTTATTTATTTATTACATACGTATACAAAACAAGTTACAGACATTCAATGATTAATACATATAAATTACATAAACACAAGGACAGGTTGTAACTCTAAACATGTACACACAAAAAGATTGAAAGACAGAGAAAAAATTAACAAAAAGATAAGCAATTAAATAAACATAAAGACAAAATATAGACAAGAAATATATTTATTATAAATATACATATATAGATATATATCTGTATACATTATAACAAACATATACATTTATTTATTATATGTGACAGATTATTCTAAGTAGATTTTATTTAAAAATATTACTTATTTGCTGCATGAAGCGACGAGGGCGATTATCAAATAAATCAATAGCGGCATTGTTAATGATGAGCTCATTGTAAAGGCGACACATTCTAGTAATAGGATTGTAAAAGGATGTGTTATTTAAATATACCCGAAGCATGAAAGTTTTAGGATTACGGAAACGAAAATTAGTATTGAAATTAAGGAATGATACCAAGTTGGGAGAATCGATTAAGTTATTAATAATTTTGAAAAGTATAAATAATTCACTGCACTTACGACGATTATCAAGCGAGACCATATTAAAATAGATTAATCTGTCCGCGTATGAACGAAGGGACCGATTTAAGCTCGATTTATAAGAAGCTAATCTTAGGCAACGCTTTTGAACCCGCTCGATTCGGTCAACGTGGATAGCATAGTATGGTGACCAGATAACTGAGTTATATTCAAGTATGCTTCTAACAAGTCCATTATACAATACAAGAAAACTTGAAGGTTTTTTGAAATGCTTAGTAGTGCGGTAAATAAATCCTAACAATTGAGAGCTCCTTTTGACAATGTAATCGTAATGAGCTCTAAACGTTAATTTTTCATCAAAAAATATTCCTAGATCCTTTACAACTGATTTACGAGCCAAATTGTGACTATTTAGGGAATAATCAAATTCAATTTTATTTATTTTTAAAGTAAAAGATATAACAAAGCACTTACTCACATTCAGAAGCATACAATTTGCGGAACACCACTCAGATACAGTATCAAGATCACGTTGAAGCCCAACTGCATCATCTATGCTGGATATCGATGTAAAAATTTTCAAGTCATCAGCGTATAAAAGACAGGGACATGAAATGCGGTCTATGAGGTCATGAATAAATAACACAAAGAAAAGTGGTCCCAGATGGGACCCCTGGGGAACGCCGGAAGTGACAGTAACAGGCGTCGAAATGCATCCCTTTAAAGTAATAAGCTGATTTCTGTTACTTAGATATGATTCCACCCAACGAAGAAGGTTACCATGTATTCCAAAGGATTCAAGTTTACGGCATAGAATATGATGATTTACCCTATCGAATGCTTTGGAGAAATCAGTATATATTGAATCTACTTGTCCACGTTTTGCAAAAGTATTACAAAGATAGTTTTTATACTCCAGTAGGTTACTTGTAGTGGACTTACCTTTTACAAAGCCATGTTGGTTAGAAGACAAAAATGGTTTAACGTGAGCGTAAATTACATCATAAACCAATGATTCGAAAAGCTTCGCACAACACGACAACAAGCTAATTGGGCGATAATTCTCGCAAAGAGATTTATCACCATTCTTAAAGATTGGAATAATGTGTGCCGTTTTCCATTGAGAGGGAAATGTTCCTAAGTTTAAAGATTTGTTGAATAATATAAACAGAGGCTTAGAAATTTGTGCTGCACAAATCTTGATAAACATTGGAGGGATACCGTCTGGACCCGAGCCTTTATTATTGTCCAATCCTCTGATTTTAGCCAAGATGTCTAATTGAGAAACATACACATGATCAAGAGAACTGTTTGAGTAAATACGCTTATCGTCTGAGGTGTAGGAAGTATCGACCCTCTCATTGGTAAAAACAGAACTAAAATATTTAGAAAATAATTCGCATACACCATCATGATCCGAAGCACTAAGCTCACCGTATTTCATTGTCACTGGAAAGTCATTAGAAGAACTTTTTTTACTGTTGGCGAACCTCCAGAATGATTTAATATTGCTACCTAAAGAGTCCTCAACAGATTCTACGTGATTGCTGTAGCATTCACAGGTAAGCCTCTTGCATCGAGCTCTCAACATTGAAAATGTGTCATAATCTCGCGGATTCTGATATTTTTTAAATAATTTATGATATTTCAGTTTCTCCTTAAGACAGCGTTTCAATGCAGGAGTGTACCACATAGGATATGAAGAAGAATCATTATGTTTCAGTGGCGTATATTTGTTAATAATTCTAGTAATTTCATTGTAGAAATACGCAATATCGTCGTTTACATCATTAGAAGAAAGAACAGAATGCCAGTCTATTTGCTCAATTTCATATTTAACCTGAAAGTAATCACATTTATAGAAATTGGGTCGCTCAATAACCTTACGTTTCAAAATCATTGGACTATTGTAATATGGAACGTGGATGTGAAATGGGGGATGATGATCGTCAACGCAGCTAATGGGGTGAGCTTCAGTAACCGTACACTCCGATGTTGATAAGACAAGGTCAAGATGACGTTTGTTTCTGTTGGGGATGCTGTTGTATTGCGATAAATTACAAAGGGCCATGGTGTCAACCAGAAAATTGGATTTGGTATCATGAGGATTTACGGGAGACATTTTAGGAGAGTTATTTAGCGTGGACCACGTTATATTAGGACAATTAAAATCACCTATACAAATAAACTCATCAGCATCGTCAGCCCCCAAGATAACATTATGTAAGCAGCTGTAGAAATTTCCCAGAAGCTCTAAAGAAAGATCCGGTGGTAGATAACATACACATAAGTTAATAGCTTTCTTTGAATTAGAGTCGGGTAAGATTCTTAGCCATAAATCCTCCACTTTGCTTTCCCATGATGACAGGCGCACTACATTGAATTTTTTTTTAATTCCTACAATTACACCTCCGCCATTTCTTTTACTTATACAAGTAGTATGTCGATCTCTACGAAAAACATTGTATCTGGAATCGAACAATTCACTGTCAAATACAGAGCTATTAAAATTAGTTTCCGTTAAGCAAATCGCATCATGATCAGTATTTAAAATATTCAAAAAGATATCATTAATTTTAGACCTAATTCTGTTAACATTTTGGTAGTAAATATCCATAAAAAGCATTATAAGTTACAAAAAGATACAAAATAAAATGAACCAAACAAAAACTTGAGAAGAAGACTATGAAAGAGCAAATGAGAACTAGGCATTTGTTAATTTTATTAAAGAAATATTGTCACGGATGGCGATAGCATTTGAAGAATCATCACGACGGACGTAAATTCTGCCAAATCTAACCCACACATACTTGAAATTGTGTTCTTTGGCAATTTTACGTGTTTCAGCATACAGTGATTTCATATCTGGTGATAGGTGTTCTGCTACGTAAATTCTGCATGCATCCCCTGGTATTCCAAGATGAGAAGAGTTTAGGGGTTCGGCCCTATGAGCTTTGTTGTAGCGATGAACTGCAGAGATTACCACATCTCGCTGACGAGAGGACGCAAGACTAACAAGGACATTACGTGGACGATTTGAGTTTTGATTCATCTTTGCTACACGCCGACAACCGCGAATCGAAGAGTCATCTATTGGGACATTTATTATTTCGCATAGTTTCTTGAATAAAAGATCAACATTTTCAGTTTTAGACTCAGGAAGGGCCTGCACTTCAATATTGGAAGCACGAGATATATTTTCAATTGATGCAATCTTTTGATTTAAGTTTTGCATTGAATTCTGCAAACGAGTATTTTCAGTTTCAAGGTATTTAATCATTTGGTTCCTGTTATCAATTTCCATCTTTAACTCATTCTGCTCGGCGCAAATAAAGTCAGTGGTTGTAGTAAATTCATCCTTGAGTTTATCAATTATAGGGCTAATTTCAGACAGTACAATTTCCTTAATGTCTTGTCTAAGGACAGCACGGAAGTTAACCATGAATGCGGACAACGAGTGATTCAGTTTGGTATCAAGCAAGTGGCTAATACTTTCCATTGTAACAGGTTGAGATGCGATGGAACCAACCAGGTGTACATCCCGGGCATTTTGGACATGATTATCACACGACATGTCCATGCTAACATCAAGTACTGGGACTTGAGTTGATTGAGAAGGTGGTGTTTTGCAGCGACGAGTGACATTAGCGCACACCGGGCATGTCCATGATTCGCGATATTCCTTGGTGAGCGTTGCAAATTGCGCAGGTTTGAGGTTTAGGCATTTGTAGTGGTATTTGAGTTTACAGTGGCGACATTGTAGATATTTGTTGAGATCCACTTCCTTACTACATAGTTTGCAATTCATTATAATTTGTGGCTATTTCACCTACAAATCACAAGAATGTTTACTAGAACTCAACCAACCAAATTAGAAAACCAAACAAACAACTCGCAAATTTTAAAAAGTGTAGGTGTTCGACATAGATTCGAACCCAGGCCTATTCACTTCGGAGGCGTAGCCGTTTACGCTGCGCCACCCAATGCGTTAACGGAATTGACGAAATTTTTAATCATACGTAGCAGTACTGTTTCTTCATAAAATGTATGTGGAGGTATTAGAAAATAACAATCTTCTTACGCAGTTTTGTGCACTATATCGGTTAGTTTCACTTATTTAATACAAATTATGATGCACTTATGACGAGTTATCACTTTATGAGTTAGCACTGCATTAGTAGTAGCAAGTAGAAGTGGTGTTTATATCACTCGAAACAACTTTTATAACACTTCTATTGAGCCGAGCAGTATTTGGATTATAAGTACACAAATCCAGCAGCACTTAGTACACAAACATTTGCACGCATGAATTACTGTGATATGTATACTAAAATGGTAATTTAACACTCATAGAACTGTTTTAAATAATTTATAATTCGTTAAGAAATTCCTGCTTATACTTCTTCTTTGACAGCTGTCAGTAAGAATGTATGTATTTGTAGTGTATTTGTAGTAGAAAGCGTTTGTCACTCCATATACATATACTTACCTAAGTAGGCATAGTAATAGACAAGAAATAAGGCATAATAAGCAAATGCTAGTCGCTATTTGAATGCCAGATTGTAGCTGTTTATAAAAAAAACTACTTATAACCTAGACAGGCCCATCTTTTCCATTGGGCGCTCTAGGCAAGTGGCCAGGGCCCCGCGATCGATGGGAGCCCCCTAGTTCCTGCCAGCGATATTACCGATAATTATATTAATGTGTTCAAAGACTTTGAAGAGGTGATGGACGATTTAGCTTATTTCAAAGCTAGAAGGGTACTTCTTCAATCAACATAAAAAAGTAAATTAAATCGTCTTCAAAATACACTAAAAAGTATGAAATAACTCTAATCTGACACTGATTTGAAGTCAGCGAAATATTTTCAATGAAATACGACGTGCTCTTTCGCTGACTTCAAATCAGTGTCAGATTAGAGTTATTTCATACTTTTTAGCGTATTTTGAAGACGATTTCATTTTTTTGAATTACTTTTTTATTTCGTCATTTTTGGTTTTTCTTAAATTCAATAGAATTTTACCAATAAGCCAGGCCGTCACACATATTTGTCCATATCTTGAAAACTACTGAATCATTTTAGTGTTTCTTAAATGCACTAGAATTTGACCAAGGTTTTGAGATGTTTTTCCTTTGACAACACATCCGTAGCTCGTACCAATAAGCCAGGCCGTCACACATATTTGTCCATATCTTGAAAACTACTGAACCGATTTCGATTAAACTTGCACTGTTCCCTAAGTTGAAGTAAATGTAAATCAATAAAAAAAGAATGGTTACAATCCGATTAATATCTTCGGAGATACGCGTGGACAAACATACATACATACAAATATACATACAAACATACATACAAACATACAAACACCTATGAAATTTTGTATATTTGTTTGGAAGCCCTAATAGATTATCATATGTGAATATATTGCAGTTCCAATAATATTACATACATACGTGTCGAATTGATAATCTCCTTTTTTTAAGTCGATTAATAATAATTAACTAAGAGAAATAAAATAGTTAGATTAATCTCTCATTTTCCGTATTTAAATTAACTTATCTCTGTCATAGTCATAGGGGGCCCCATTACTAATGTACCCGGGACCTCCAAAATGTTATAGACGGCCCTGAACCTACACAAAGAAGGTACTAATATTGAATCAGAGTCTAGCTAAAATCCAGCTAAAGAACTCGTTACTTAACTGTTTGAAACTTTGTGAGCGAAGGAAATGAAAGTTATAAATAATGAGACTGAGTCTGAGCGGAGGAAACAATGATGGATTCGCTAGTCTCGTTGCTGACATTGATAAATGGTAAGTAAGTCTGCAAACACTGACAGAGAAGTGGTAGACCGCGTCTATTGTACGTACAGTAGTTATTCTAAGTTTCTTGATTTTGTTATATATATTTTCGTTCTGGTGTACAAAATGTTTTTTTAACAAAATCATGGTAAAAGAATTAATCTGCTAGATATAGTATTTACTGTGTGAACATATCTTTATTTACAACAAATATGTACAAAATACAATCTATATACATATAGAAAATTTCCTCAAGCCTGCCGCTGCTTCCGATTAACGGCAGGGTTCCCAGAAGGCTGGCAGCGTTTCCTCTTTGGATAGCCAAGCTGACGCGTTGGCGGAAAAAGCTCCCCGCCCGCTGGTCTCCGGAGGTCTCGATCAATTTTGATTTACTAATATTTAATAAGAAATACATAGATGATATGACTTTTGTTCACTTTATCGAAAATATATGTAACTTAATTAATAAACCTTATGATTACAAAACATTTGTGTTTGCTTATAAATTCTCCCCAAATTTCGGTGGTTGATATGTTCCTTCCGTAAGAAAAAAAAGTTTGGTGCAAAATTGTTGTATTTTATTCGCACCAAACATATCTTTTTAATTTTGTTCGTGAACTATTCACGTACTTACTCAATATATCAACAAATTCATGTTGTATCTCAAATCTTTCCGCTCACATGATGTCAAACACAGTAATCGGGGGGCACGGCAGTGCCCCCGCCGAGTCGAGCGCGAAGCAAACACTGCCGTACCATCCTTTACAGGAACCATTTCGCCGCATTTTCAGGCCCCTATTTGAGAACCTCTGGATAAGACCCGAACGCAGAAATTTTCGTCATCCAGTAAGCTATAATCACATACTTAAAATCCAAAATTTCAAGTCTGTAGGTCATTTAGTTCCAAAGTTAAGCGAAAGCACAGTTTCACATTTATGAAACTCACTCACTCACTCACTTATGATCATCAAAATAGAACTAGTACTTCCCATAAACTCAGAGAGCTGAAATTTGGTACAGAGTTAGGGTTTAATGACCACATAAAGGGAAAACTATAAAAACTAGGATAATCGAAGATCTGGAGTACCTGGTGACCCTGATTAGAAAACACAAGAGCCCAACCAAACTATTAGAGATATCGACATACCGCCTTTACAAAAAATATTCAACTTGGTGGGCCGCTTCATTTTCTACAAAAAGAAGTGAAATCCCATCAAAAACATTCTGTAAAAAACTAGCCAAGTCTCGATGAAATGTCTTGTTTATCTCTAAAAAGTAATGAAATCTAGACAAAGTCGTGCCAAGTCTAAGGTTCCTTACTGCGATTTCTTTATTATTATAGTTAATGTTGTGTGACTTGGCCGTTGAAGGGTACACAAGGGCACAAAACCAGGTGCTCCATGACACCATTGCACCAATCTGTACTTGTACCCACTAACGTATAAAGAATGTTCAACGGCCAAGTCACACAAGATTAACTATAATAATAAAGAAATCGCAGTAAGGAACCTTAGACTTGGTACGACTTTGTCTAGATTTCATTACTTTTTAGAGATAAACAAGACATTTCATCGAGACTTGGCTAGTTTTTTACAGAATGTTTTTGATGGGATATGTTTTTCTTCGATCCCCGCATTCATCAGGGACCATCCATACCTAAATCATCGAGTGACGTAATTCTCCCAGTGTCCCATAACAGTTTTTTTATCGTTACTCAACAGCATTTAATAATTTAATTAGTTATTCTGTATAAACGGTAAAGTTATATTTCGCAATTACCCCATAATCACGTCATTTGGACCGAGAACTGCGCTAGGCAGACATTTTCTAAATTAGCTCCCACTCTACCCCAATTTTTCTTGCGAATCTTAAATTACAAAATAAGCCTTATATCATTGAATTATTACACATAGAAACAAAGTACACGCGCGAAACACAATCCATTCAATTGGAGCCATAATGGCTCCAAATGACCGCCGCGCTGTCAGTGTACTGACTGGCGTTTTAGTGAGTGGAGCTCTCAGAAAAATAATAAATATGACGGTTTGTGCAGTAAAATTGTTTCATAATTCATCAAGGAAGAAAGATTAGAATTCTGTGGTAATATTCCATAGATAAGCCACTAATATTATTGCGTAATTCATCTAAAATAACAAAATTCAAAAATAAAAATTATTCACTCGGATTTCGAGCAAAGTGTTGCCAGCTGTTTGTGTGCGAATTTATGTTGTTTTACGTAATTGATACTGATTTTGTTAGAGTAGGAAGTAGAGTAAGTAATTGAGTCCGATAAGTTGTTTCTTTTACTTATAGCTATTATAACTGACTAGCTGTCCCCCGCGGTTTCACCCGCGTTCTTGGGATAAGTAGCCTATAATACTCGGGATAATGTAGGTAGCTTCATATTAGTGAAATAATTTCGAATCAGACTGGTAGTTTTACACAGTAGTAGTTTTACAGGTAGTTTTTTTTACAGAGATTGACCCGTTTAAACAAACAAACAAAAAACTCTTCCGGTTTCTTGTATTATAAATATTAATACTATATTAGTATAGATTCAATTAGATATTATAAAAATGTATAGCTATTCGTCTTTTATACGATAATGATAATTAAATACCTACATACTTCTTAATCTTCTTTTTCTATACAACCTATCATATATGAAACCTATCATTACCAACAATACCTACTACAAATTGTACGATCGTTTTGAAATGAAATGAAATGAAATTGTTTATTTCGCCAGAAATGTCGTAACATTGAGGTGTTATCACACCTTTCGCTACAGAATAGCATGCAAAATTATAAATTTAAATTGAATCTAATAATTAATGTAATACAATATAATAAAATAATAATCAAATTAAATTAAATGAGATGTCCAAATTATATAATTATTTACCAAGTTTTGTCATATTTAAGATATTCGTCTAGGGTGTAAAAACGTTCATAGCTTTGCACATTGTCTTGGTTTACTATGTTAAAATACCCGACATAAGTACTATGAAACATAACCATTAAACTAGTAATAAATAAATAACAGGCCTGTGTCTATGATAAGATAAATTATCTAAGACGCAGAACATATATTAGACTATTTAATTAATTTTATGAATATTTACTTCCAATTTCATTCACTAGTATCGGAAGGTTAATTTTACCGAAAAATTTCGTTTAGCTTGCAACATTACTCGTGCGCTTGTGTGCGTGCCAGCGAGTGTAATTATATGGTACTCACGCACACATTGGTTGTCAAGTGGCCTACGAGTCGCGAGGATTTTTGTTCGATACTTCGCTTCTAAGCGTAATAATTCAATGCCTTATATTCAAAAAAAGAAAAGAGACCAAAACTTGTAAGTCTTCCATTAAAAGTTTTGTTGAAATTGGCAAACAATTTGCAAGTTGATGTGGACTTGAAGGTCAATCAATACTGGATGAGGCCTAGCTGTCTAGCACTGAGATGATGATTGTGCGCCTCATTCCATAATGTAGGCCAATAATGTATACATAATACATCGTGACTTTTTATTCGCCTTAGAAACGCAGCTCACAGAGGCCGTTATCAATATCGAAACGGGCCGAATTAGGTATTTGACACGTCCACGCACACGCGGGAACGCTCGGTCGCGTGTGTGCGTGAGTCCGGGAGTCATTGATGGTCAATCCGGCGATAAAATGGTTTTGATCCATTGATATTTTTTACGTGTCTTTTACTTTTTGGTTTTTTCTATTGAAATAAAAAGTCATGGTAGTAAATCAAATCAAAATCATCAATACCGGTTTGGAAGGTTGCATTTGCTGAGAAATGCCGGTAATAAACTCAGCAATGACTATTTTCAAAAACATTTTAGATTTATTACATAACTATATATATAAATGAATTGATGTTCGTTAGTCAAAATTACTGGTCCTAGATACTGGTCCGATTGCTCTCAAAATCGATATTTGAGAGTCCTCGGGGTCACAAAACAAGAATCTATTCTCAACATTTTGACAAAGTGTCCGCCATTTTGAACTTTTTAGATACTGGTTCGATTGCTCTCAAAATCGATATTCGAGAGTCCTCGGGGTCACAAAACAAGAATCTATTCTCAAAATTTTGAAAAAGTGTCCGCCATATTGAACTTTTTATATACTGGTCCGACTACTCTCAAAATCGATATTTGAGTGTCCTCGGGGTCACAAAACAAGAATCTTTTCTCAGAATTTTGAAAAAGTGTCGCCATGTTGAACTTTTTAGATACTGGTCCGATTGCTCTCAAAATCGATATTTGAGAGTCCTCGGGGTCACAAAACAAGAATTTATTCTCAAAATTTTGATAAAGTGTCCGCCATTGTGAACTTTTTAGATACTGGTCCGATTGCTCTCAAAATCGATATTTGAGAGTCCTCGGGGTCACAAAACAAGAATCTATTCTAAAAATTTTGATAAAGCGTCCGCCATTTTGAACTTTTTAGATACTGGTTCGATTGCTCTCAAAATCGATATTTGAGAGGCCTCGGGGTCACAAAACAAGAATCTATTCTAAAAATTTTGATAAAGCGTCCGCCATTTTGAACTTTTTAGATACTGGTTCGATTGCTCTCAAAATCGATATTTGAGAGGCCTCGGGGTCACAAAACAAGAATCTATTCTCAAAATTTTGAATAAGTGTCCGCCATATTGAACTTTTTATATACTGGTCCGATTACTCTCAAAATCGATATTTGAGTGTCCTCGGGGTCACAAAACAAGAATCTTTTCTCAAAATTTTGAAAAAGTGTCGCCATATTGAACTTTTTATATACTGGTCCGATTACTCTCAAAATCGATATTTGAGAGTCCTCGGGGTCACAAAACAAGAATCTATTCTCAAAATTTTGAAAAATTGTCCGCCATGTTGAACTTTTTAGATACTGGTTCGATTGCTCACAAAATCGATATTCGAGAGTCCTCGGGGTCGCAAAACAAGACTCTATTCTCAAAATTTTGAAAAAGTGTCCGCCATATTGAACTTCTTAGATACTGGTCAGATTACTCTCAAAATCGATATTTGAGAGTCCTCGGGGTCACAAAACAAGAATCTATTCTCAAAATTTTGAAAAAGTGTTCGCCATGTTGAACTTTTTAGATTCAAGTTCGATTGCTCTCAAAATCGATATTTGAGAGTCCTCGGGGTCACAAAACAAGAATCTTTTCTCAGAATTTTGAAAAAGTGTCCGCCTTGTTGAACATTTTAGATACTGGTTCGATTGCTCTCAAAATCGATATTTGAGAGTTCTCGGGGTCACAAAACAAGAATCTATTCTCAAAATTTTGATAAAGTGTCCGCCAATTTGAACTTTTTAGATACTGGTCCGATGGCTCTCAAAATCGATATTTGAGAGTCCTCGGGGTCACAAAACAAGAATCTATTCTCAAAATTTTGATAAAGTGTCCGCCATTTTGAACTTTTTAGATACTGGTCCGATTGCTCTCAAAATCGATATTTGAGAGTCCTCGGGGTCACAAAACAAGAATCTATTCTCAAAATTTTGGACCATTGGGATGTGGAATTAACTCCCCGTTACGGTTTTCCCTCAGCGCTACGATATGGGGTTCTTCAAAAAAGGCGTAAATAGAGCTCTACAAGGTCGGCAACACATCGGCAATCCCCCTGGTATTGCAAATGTTCATAGGCGGCGGTGACCACTTACCATCAGGAGGCCCGTCTGCCTGCTTGTCAACCTATTGACATAAAAAAAAAAAAAACTGACCAGTACCTAAAATGTCGGACACTTTTTCAAAATTCTGAGAAAAGATTCCTCTAAAATATCGATTTTGAGAGCAATTGAAACAAGGCCAGGATAAGTTGCTCCGCTATGGATTTCCAATGCCTACCCTCCTACTCCATCATCATACCCTGAAAATCATACATGATCAAAGTTCATCTAACGACAATTCCAACAAACCCAAACACGGCTAGGATACGATGCTCCACTATGGAGTTCCAGTGCTTACCCTTCTTCTCCATCATCAGACCCTGAAAACCATATATGGTCAACGTTCATCTCATGACAATTCTAACAAGGCCAAACACGGCCAGAAAGCATGTTGAAATCATCACAAAATATTTGGAATAATAATAAATAATATAAATTACCAAAGAATCAAGAACTCACGGTCGCACTATTTTCGTCTGTAACCTGACGGTGTCGGCACGTCGTACGTAGAGTGTCATCTCGGTGCGCAGAGCGATATGTCCACCCTCTGGAAGCGCTCGGCGCGGTCTGCTGACTCGAGGCTTGTGTCGAGTATTATATTGCGCGATTTTGGTAGTTTTAAAATATTTTTTAAAGCCACAATTTTTAATTTTTTTGAACTTTTTTTTCAGGAAATGGTTTGATTTTGAGCTGAAGTTTATTTATGTTATTTTATTTTTAAAAAACGAGTGTTCTAAGTAGCCAAAATCAAAAGCAATACTTAACCCAAATTCTCTACAATTTGACTAAGTTAAATATTTTTTTACTCAACATTTTTATATGAAACTGGTAAAAAGTGATTGGTTTATTTTATAGATAACTTTCATAATAATATATTGTAATTTTTTCGTACCGTTTAGACGTCAAGAAGATTCTTAAATATGTGATATTCTAAACCTCTTACAGCAACAATTCAGAAACAGCCATCCGTTTAAACATCGATTAATCGAAATTAAATAATAAAAATCAAAAAGTAGCCCGTTTATTAGATCATAATTGAAATGATCTTTCATGCTGTGAATTCAAACTTATAGAAATACAGCATTTTAACTGTAAAATCACGTCTGTTAAATTAGGTAAATCAGCGAAAACGGCAAAATTATGCCAACGGAGTCTTAATGTACCCAATGACAAGGACTATTCATTAAGAAAAAAATTTTTTTTTTTCATCATTTTTATATTAAAAAAAATAATTAAAATTTATTAGAATTATGACAAATCGAATTTAATAATTAAAGTCTACGTATAAAATGGTAGAAAATACCAACCAAGGGCACGAGTCAAGTAGACTGCGCTCGTAACAGGGTGTTTAAAACTACGTCATGCGTCATAAATGTAATAATGAATAATATTTGACTTCTTTTAATAATCCAAATGTTCAAAAAAAATTTTTTTTTATTATTATTACCTATTCACTGGGTACATTATGTGGGCTGCGTTTCTAAGATGAATAAAAAGTCTAAGTTTTTACATTTTGTATCTTCCACTTCGGATATACACTATTTTATACGGTTGTCAATGTATATGCCCAAAAACTTAGTTACATCGGTTTCACTGATTCCTTTACCCTGATACTTAATTTATATTGAGTTCAGTTGAATTATTTTGTATTTGTTTGAAATTCGTTAGATTTGTTTTATATGATTGATATCAAAGATTTATTTATGTCTCTATATGTTATATATTATCATAGATAGTAGTAACCCTGGGCATATCATTGATGTATATGAGGAACAATAGAAGAGGTTCGAATATAGCTCATAAAATTAAAACAATATGAATCAAAACATTGTATTCGCAATGCTGAGTATGCGTATATATATAGGTAAGCGTTTTTAACTTTACTCCATAGATGGCAACATAGGGAAATTAAATCGCGCTATGGTTGCGTTCTCAGTTCGCATATATAAACGGTGAGCAATTGTCAATTCTTTAATCAAAGTTCATTGGTTTCGATCGCCAAATATACCTATATGGTGAAATTTTTTAAGCGTATCGCATTACAAATATCAGTGATATGATACGTTGACAAAAACCATAATTATTTTATTTAAAATATTTAAATTCTTAAAGGTTTTTAGTTTATATACTTTTAGAAAATAATAATAATTGGTAGATTGGTAAGCAATATCTCGTAATATAAAGCAGCGTCACATTGACGAGGGTATGACACGGATGCGGATCAATACCGGACCTTTGTCCGGAATCAGACCTTCACGTTGTGGATACAATATATTTATTAAGGACCAGTATCTATAAGTATATCTTTTCCCGCAGACTACCGCAGTATTTCCATTCCAAAGGAAATCAGAAACTTGCCCATTTTGAACCAGTGGCGTAGCATGCCCCAAACGGGCCCTGTATCAAAATTTGTTGGAGGGCCCTTCTATCAAGATATTTTATTAAATGTTCCTTACACACGGGGCTTTAGCGGCGTAGCTGTTGCTGTTGGGGCCCCAACAGCTACAGCTACGCCCCTGTTTTGACCCATTATTTAATTTTGCGTAAATCTGAGTGCGAACTTAATTAATTAATACAGGATTCCGAAATGGAATCGGTCATAAATTAAATATTATGAAAATTCCATCTAAGTATTTCAGAATTATAAAATTTATTTCATTACTAGCTGTCCGTCGCGGTTTCACCCATGTTACCGGGATAAAAAGTCTATATCCTTTTCCATACCATAGGCTATCTGCATGCCAAATTTCATCGTGATCGGTTGAGTAGTAGGTGAAAGTGTAACAAACAAACTCACATTCGCATTTATAATATTAGTAAGGATAACATACGCTTAATCTTAGTATTAAGTACTTATTAATACATTTTTCGTCCCTACTCATATTATAAATGAGAATAACTACTCAACTATAAAAATCAGAAATATTATACTAAGCAAAGATTCCGTCAATTTTTTGTCACTGTCACATCAACTTATGAAACATCTAAGTGGAACACAAACTCCATACAATATTCATATTTCAGTAAAAACACTCCGTACGTAAGCACCTGACGTTGTTATACAGGGCCGGAAACATCTGTTGAACTACCCCCCTCTCCCTCTAACCCCCGTGACCTTGGTAGAAGCAGAGGGAGAGGAAATTAAATTTCAAGCCTACTCGGGTGGGTGCAAAACGAACAGCAAAGGTTAACTTATTGGTGAGATATTTTTGGAATATAGGTATTTTAGGGAGCATTGATTCAAATTCAAATTCAAAATCATTTGTTCAAATAGACCTTCGCATGCACTTATGAAACGTCTGACTCTACTACTCTAATACCGGTTCGGAAAGTTGCATTTGCTGAGAAGATCCGGCAATAAACTCAGCAATTACTCTTTTCAAAACAAGCTTATTTTATTTTTATTTTTATTGATTACATTGGGCAATAATAAAAATGTAATGCAATGTATACAAACACTAACTACTAAACTAGACTAAAGGTTTACCCAACTAAACGTATCATAGTCTGTACATTAGACTAAGTAAAAACCTTTTAACAACATACTTAAAGAAACAAACTGACTAAAACATAAAAGGAATTTCTAAGGCGCCCAACCTGAAGGGAAAAAAAAATTCTGGATCAATACGGCCAGCCGACCTTGGATTGGGTATTACAATGAGATTTAGAAGAAAAAATA
This sequence comes from Polyploca ridens, assembly GCA_951394255.1. Lineage (NCBI taxonomy): Eukaryota > Metazoa > Arthropoda > Insecta > Lepidoptera > Drepanidae > Polyploca > Polyploca ridens. The sequence continues at coordinate 2,367,401 of OX596245.1, forward strand.
CCCTATTAAGGAAAATAAACGGCGTATTTTACGACGATTCGGGTGGACGATTTACTGTAAGAGAGGTTTTTGTAGCGTTAAGAGGAAAGGATGGCTGAAAGAAATTTGAAAAATAGGTTTTTAACATATCTATTGCTGTCGCGCTGTGCCCGAGCTATCCCGCCCGAGGGCGATAGAGACAACTACAGGTTGGTCCGATTATACCTATTTAAATTAGACGAAATCGCTATTTCGTAATCCTCGGTTTACTCCTCCAAAATAGGAACGATTTAAAAAAACAAGAATCATAATAAGAGCTTTGGCTATGTCTGCCGGTTTTCCTTACAATTTGTTCGCTGGACGTCTGATATTCACGTTAAAAATGGAAAGTTTTTGTGATTTTAGAAGGCTCCTAATTCTTATAATAATTAATTCATGGTGAAAGTCACAACCGAGGGACATACATTGGTACCTACAGATTGCATGGTAAAATAATCATTGCTCTAGTGTCATTATCCAGAGAGGAAACTAAGGTTTACGTTTGTATGGAACTAACGCCACCAGCATTTCCTCTTAACTAGCTTGTAAACCATGGTTTTACCACCTCCGTTTAGTATCATACATATTGATGATCTATGTAATATACAAAAAAGCATACACATAGACAATTCAATGTATTATTAGTATAAGAAGTTGGAAAGGAGGATTCCTATTATGTAATTTTTCCATTCACGAGGAAAGTAAAATAAATTTTGCAAGAATATTATTTTGGTAAAATAAGGAATTTTGTTGGAAATTCTGGGCGTAATTTTGTTGTAATATATGGAGACGAATTGTAGGGATAAATTATACGTAATGTTCAACAAAGGACGACCCTATTAGTCACGGTATGCTGGAGAATATGAATGTAAATATCTTTAGGGTCGGTAACGCGCGAGGTTGCAAGCGTAGGCTACAGTAACCGTCTACCACATAGAGTAAGAATATTATAGAGCGAGGTACCGTGGGTACCTACATGAAAAATGCCTTGAAACCTCGTGATCTATGCTTGAAACAAACTACGCGTTCATAGTTTGAACGACTTTACATACTGGGTGGAGACTTCGAGATGGCATATTTTCGAAACCTATGTTGGGTTAGTCATGCTGAACAACTTTTACTATGGGACCAAAGGTGAATTCTCAAAAAAAAATTTTAACTCTTCATAGTAAATGTCAACCTTGCTCGATCATAATGTATGAAAAGTAAACATTTTTTTTTGAGAATTCAGTGTTTATCCCATAGTAAAAGTTATTCAGCATGACTAACCCAACATAGGTTTCGAAAATATGCCATCTCGAAATCTCCACCTGTTATATGAATGCCTATTTTTTGTTTTTTTATCGATACTTTTACCGGGAACATATGACAAGGAATCCATTTCGTCATTTTGTCTGACGGTAAATCAGCTAGTTTACGTTATATCTGTGAATGCTATCTATATGGAAACTGCTCACGCATCGCACCAGGCATCGATCAATTGACCCAAAAAGCGCAATAATAACATTTTTTTCCCACTACCGACAATGCGCTGTGATTGGCTAAGTCACACATGCGTTCTGATTGGTCAATTCACGATGCAGTGATTGGTCCTTACTGTTCAAAATCAGTGCAAAATCACTAACTAGTTACGTAATCTGATTACTCAGTATTACTAATACTCAATGGATTTTCCTCGATGGCACAAGGTAATGTTGTTAACGCTATCACTCTATAATATTCTTACTCTATGGACTACCATCAGACGAGCTGTATGCTTGTTTTATAAAAATATAAAAAACCTACCTATCTTTAGTATAATGTACACACAACATATGTATAATGGTTTATATTCTTGTATACATGCCAACGTTTATGTTACATGAATATTTCATTTCAAATATTAATATTCTCTTTCAAAAGCGTAGGACGTGACTCAACGGGGAGCATTTAAAAGTTTGCAGTGAAATTTTACATATATACTTGAATATTATATTGTTGTATTGTAAGTTAAGGCACAAGTTATTTTTATTCTACTTAGGTGGCACATAAGTTTCCAATAAGGGCAAAAGCACGTAACTTCGTTCGTGCAAAGAATAATAAAATTTCGTTGCGTTTGATTAATTCTGGAAGGTAATTCTGGCGATAAGTATTTGGTTTCAGAATTCTGATTTATAAGGACTAATATATAAGGATTATTATTCTAGGTTCATAAACCTAGAATAATAATCCTAGAGAATTAGTGCTTCTATACACTGAAAAAAATGATCTACAAAACTAATTATGTAAGTTGACGTTTTGTTGTCGGGAAACTAACTTTAGTTATCGGAAAACTAACTTTAGTTACATTTAATCAAATAATTTAGTAACGAACAAAAACTAATTTTGTTACTGGTAAGTTTAGTTTGCAAGTCACTCTGTTTAGGTTATTGGTCGTCAAATTTTGTGTTACTATTAAATAAAATTTTGTAGTCACTTGTATTCCATTTTTTCAGTGTTGGTACTTTTTAGTTATGGACGTAGAGTGCTCTTAAAACTCATAACTTCAACTATCGATTTTTATAATAGTGATCAATGGAAGCGGTTTTAAAAAAAATTGTGGACGAGAGTAATACCAAAATCGTCCTACCCTTTATATTGAAAACAAGTATTGGACTAATTTGACAGGACAAAATTTCTCACATCCTTTACTTATGTTCTTTGTTAGAAAGAGACATAGTGAGAGTAAATTAGTTTAGTTGACAGGCCCCTTTTTCCCACTGGGCACTCTGGGCAAGTGCCCAGGGCCCCGAAATCGATGGGGGCCCCCTAATTCTGTGTAATAACGTATTCATTGAATGTGATTGTAAAGAAATAAAACAGTTAGATAAATCTAGAATGGGCTAGATGACTAAATAAACTATTTAGTCCGACTTTTAAATTTCAAAAAATTTTACGCATTGATTTTTTCTTTTGCCAATTAAACTATAAAATACGAAGGTATCGTGTGTTGAAGTTATGCGTGTTAGAATACACTTTTTACTCTAAAGTGACGTCACGAGCCGGATCTTTGACTCGCTTTATCTTTTTAATTTTTTGATGATTTGGTGAAGCAAAAAATACGTGTCCAATATTTTTTGATAACCTAACTGACGAACCAATTAGATTTTTTTTTTACCTAGGTATCATACCTATTGGCGGAATCATAAGGGGCCCCATTATATGCCCAGGGCCTTCAATAGGTTAAAGACGGCCCTGGTTGTAGACAATAGAATCGGCACCATTATATAATATTTCTATGTAAACGTTTTATTAAGAGATTACACAAGACATTGACATACAAGCATTACTTCAGTTCGTACCTATAGAGAAGACGCCACACATCACAATTATGTTCCGTTCAATTGAAGCCATCCGGCCACATTTGTTGTTTTAGAACGATGAACGAAACGCGTAAGCGCCGTGAAAATCACGGTGTTTGCTCCTAAAAGCGTTCTGATAGCGCTACGTGTTTCTACTGTCTGCTTAGACGACTAATTATTGTTTCAGCGCTAAAGAGATCTTTAGTTAACTGTAAAAAACTGGGACATATGAAATGAAATAATTTATTCATTCAAATAGGCCTTCACAGGCACTTATGAATAGTCAAACTCTAATACTCTAATGCACGGTTCGGAAGGTTGATTTTGCTGAGAAGAGCCGGCAATAAACTCAGCAATTACTCTTTTCAAAAACAAACTTAAATTTATTACATCAGATGTTTCCTGCGAGAGCGAGCGCTACAACCACGCATTTTTATCATTTAAATATTCTTTAATATTGTAGTAAGCCTTCTGTACTAAAGCGGCCTTTATACGTTCCTTAAACTTTAGTGACGGTAAATTTAAATTTTCATTAGGGATCTTATTATAAAATTGTACACTCAGTCCTAAAAATGAACCTTGCACTTTTTGGAGTCTATAAGAAGAGGTCAGAAGTTTATGCTTATTACTAGTATTAAAAGAGTGCACGTCACTTTTTTTTACAAAAAGATTAATATTCTGATGTACAAATAATATGTTTGCATAAATATACTGCGATGCTACTGTAAGGATACCTATATTTTTAAACTTATCTCTGAGGGAAGCTCGAGAACTCATATTATAAATAGCTCGCACTGCTTTTTTTTGCAAAATAAAAATATACATAACCTTTGCTTATGATAGCTTCTCTATATGTAGTAATAATAGCTCAATGCATACGAGTTCGTATAACTCGATAATCGCATCAATCCTTCAAAACCCCTTGAAATTCATTCGTACTCAGTTATCATTCCGGTCGGTAGGAACGATTTAATTTCATTAAATGTTGATGCTGTGTTAGACGCAGTCTTCATTTACAGTTATTCCGAATGGAAAATAGAAAGCCATTCGATTTTGTAGACAACCCAACCGGGATCGCAACCAAACAGCTCTGAACCTCGATAACTTAATTAAAGCTACGTTTCCATCAGTTAACTAAGGAAAACCACACCATAAATACAGTTGTTTGACTTGAAGCTAACTGTACCAACTAAATTAACTAAAATAGTACAAACGCCGCATTGCGTCGATTCTGAATCAAAATGTTTGTACGAAAACACATTAAAACTTTACAGACAACAGTAATTATTAAAACTGTTCTTTATAACTACTAATACCCAATAGCATTTTAGTAAAAACTATAAAATTATTCTTCTTATATCAACATATTGTACCGATCGAGGGTCGATTTCTGACCGAAACTGAAGCCGAAGGTGTAATAACTTAATAAAATTCAGTTCAAGATTGACTAAAAGTAAAGTTACATACATTTTTATTTATGTTTACTGTACATAGGGTGACTGGTAATTAGTAAACGATACTTAGACACATGATTGTACTCATGATAACAAACAACTTTCCCAAAGAAACATATAGGGATAAATAAATATATTAAATAGAAGCTGATGGTGGATTCTTATTCTTGTTAGGTACTAAATTTACTCATGTGTAAAGTAAATTTAAAAAAAAAACTTTAGGAAAGTTGTTTGTTATCATGAGTACACACGGCAACACATCAAGCTATACATTTCCAGTATAAGCTGATCTCGCATTGTATAGGATTTTCCTGCAATCAGAGGTCAGCTTATATTGGAAATATATAGCTTGATCTGTAGCCGTGCGTACAATCATGTGTTTAAGTATCGTTGACTAATTACCATTCACCCTTTATACATAAAAAAAAAATTGAGGTGATTGAAATTACGTTGCAACTCGTAAAAAATAATAATAATCTTTCACGAATTCGTACAGTTGGAGCGCTTGATTGAAACCTTCGGCTTCTACCAAATATTCGGCCCTTTTTGGCCGAAGTTTTCCTACTACACCTGATGGTAAATGGTCACCGCCACCTATGGACGTTTGCAATACCAGGGGGAATGCCGGTGTGTTACTGCTCTTTCGGTCCCATCATCTTATCTAAGTGAGATTGTGGTTTAGTAAACCGGATAAATATGCCATAGATAAAAAAAAACAAACTAACACACCCAATCCTAAAAGTCCATCTTATCAGCGATCTAATTCTGTAAGGTGTGTCCCAACCTCTCACGCACTCACTCACACACACACACTCAGCGCTGTTACAATGCTCTGCTTTGCTATTCTGAAAAAGATAAATCGAATATCATCGCAAATCATAGCAACTTTTAATTTTAAAGATTTATTCGTATCTCCTTCCTCTACGATACGCAAACCGAGCACAAGCCGAGTACACGCGTAGTACGAATTCGCATAGCGTAGACGGACTTGATCGCCCTCGACTGCGCTCCGCCAATTGTAAATTTTTTGACGAACATATTCGCATCGCGCTCGTAGTACTCGTTGTACGTCCACACTTGACATCGTGAGTGACGAACGAAGATCGGCTCGGCTCGTTCTCGGTTCGCTTAGCGTAGACGAATAAAGGATAATCTATCTTTAAAATTAGAAGTTGCTATGATTTGCGATGACATTCGAGATGATTTTACTTTTTCAGACGCACCTTTAGAAGAAATGTCAAAATACACACTCGGCATAATTCTTCCCACTTCCGTAATCACTCGGTGGCACTAGTATCAAACTCACTCATAAGTAGAAGTAGAAATTATAATCTTTTTGCAGATCCAGAAGTGATATTGCAACTCTACTATCTAAGTCCGCTGTCGGCGACAGCGCTGTGCGGACTCGTCGATGAGTTTAGCTGAAGAAAATCACAAGAACCCTCTGACTCGTTACTTAACCATCTCTCTGACAGGGTCGGCCATGACATAATAAAGAAGGCTCACGCAGCTTTTACTTGAGGGTTTCCCAACTCGTGACATTCTCAAAAGATTAGTTTAGCAACTGTGCTGGTAAACTTGGTGTCGCTTGAAGCTTATCGTAAGATTGTAGACTAGATTTTGATGAATCGTTTTTTATTTATTAATATTAGATTCACCTATATTTATGTAATGGAATCTATAATCGTAATTTTCTCGACTTGAAAAAGTCAGATTAAACAGAAACTACAATAATTTGGTACCATCGACCTTTTAGTAATGGGATTTTTAAAGCGTGTTTTTTAAAGTTTATTTTTCAATTATAATTTTTTATTTTTATAGTCTTGAGTCTTGCGCATTGTTATAAATATGGTTGTTAAAATGTATTGAAATATAAAGGAAAACGTCCAATACTGGATCGATGTGGAATTTGTGAGGATGATAAGAATCGGGTTCATAACGTTTTACACGCGGTTTTTATCTATGAATCTACAAGTGTTAAATTACACTGTCATAAATTTAGTCCTCGATTTTTTTATACCACTAATTAGCAAACAAGCATACGGCCCTGATGGAAAGCGGTTACCGTAGCCTATGGACACTTGCAACAGGAATATCACACGCGCGTTGCCGACTCTAAAATTTACAAACATTATCCTGTTTGAATTTCTGCAAAACTACCGAAATCACTTAGTTGTCTCTTTCATTTGCCTGAAAATTACTTTAGCCAATACAGTAAGAAAAATACAGACAATAATTACTTATTGAGTTTTTACTTCTGTAGATTATAATATTATATATATCACTTACCTATATTTACATAGCCCGTCAACATTATCTTCCATCTTACACCCCCGCGCCACTCGTGCTGCCTTCGGCTCGCCGCCCGAACACTCGCGACTTCACCCGAACACTTACGACCTCAATTACTATTGAAATTATTATCTTTTCTATTTTTGAATTTTGTCACTTATTGTATTATGTTATGTATCGTGATTTTTATTTAATATCCATTGTTTTTGTTATTTTTCATGCCCAGAACATTTGAAGATAAATACTGCATAAACAAAAAAAAAGTTTAAAAGTGTGTGTGCCTTTTTATATTATTTTATCGTTAATTTCCTTTTTAGGTATAGTAATCAAGTCAACTGCCTATCATTTCATATTTTTGTATGGAAGATTCATGTCTATAATAATATTCTGTATTTCCTACCAAATTTCTAACATCTCGTAAACTCATATATTACAGACATCATTAAAGCATTTTATTAAAAACTTGTGCATGCGACTACAGTCCCATTATTCACAGAATGGCATTTAATTAAAGTCGACAGGTTTATTAATATCTGACAGAACCATTTGTATAGATATAAAACCATGCATCTTATGGAAATACAAACAGGTTTTAGGATCAGGTAGGTACCAGTGTTGTGGAAGTCAGTGGCTGAGGCCTATCTCCATAGGCTGACATGATGATGATGAGGTACCAATGTTAAAAATATTTTCCTACTATATTTTTTTATAGTTCCAAAGTAGTTTGGTCATTCTCCTTTAGTAAATACCGGAATTAATAAGGTAAGAAAACGTAAGTGCTGAATAAAATATTTATGTAACGTTTAAAAATGTATCCCCGAACAATATTTTAACCCTAAAAAACTAAAACGTAACATGACACTAAAAACCTGGAAGTCGCCAAGACGAAGTAGATAATATTGTTACTCTGCCACTATCCCCCGTAGCCAGGGCAAATAGAAACGTCAAACGACTAACCCAGGGGAATATGCCCGCTCGACTGGGTAAGCAAACAGTATACTATTCTGAGAAAATAAACTTGGACGAGCGAAATGAGGAAAACGTGTTTGTTAGATGAAATACCGCATATTTACTTATTTAGTCGTGAAAATGAAATTGTGAGAATATAGCTTCATTTATTTTGTGTTTTCTTTTATAGAGTTTGTGTTATCTTACAAAATTCAATTATTACTTTATTCTTCTAAAGATTTGTTTATCTTAATTTAGTTCTATTATTCAGGTTAATGGTTAATAAAGAATGTATTTTCTTTTAAATATATGATAAACTTGAATAGTTTTTAAAGTATTACAATTTAAAAGTCATCTATGTGAAGCTATTTTGTTTCAGCTTACGGTATTTTTGATTTGCCAACATCATATCACCAGCAAAAAACGAGCCCGTTATAAAAAATCTTTAATTACCCCAGACTCTAAACTTTCACTGGTTATTTCCAGCATAAATCACGAGTGTCCCGGTGACCCGACCTGCAGGTGAAAACTACGAAGGTATGCTGGCACTGAGCCAGAATAAGGCAGACGGGTCGATACCACTGTCTCTGCAATGACACAGTCTTTATAGGAATGCTACAACAATAGAATTTATCGCTTTGCTAGTAAACGTAAAGATTTATGATAAGTAAAGTCAGCTAAGTTATAGGTTAGTCATGTCCCGATTTAAATCAGCTAAGAGTTCTTCGGAGATATACCCCGGTTAAACTCCATCTAAACCTTTTTATACCTATTCTCCCGTCACAGATTATATGGCTTTTTACTCGGCTACGGTTGAAGAACTCGGTTATACCCTAGACATTTGGTTCAGCAAATTGGCCATTTGAACTGTGTTTCACAGTTTTTCACAACATTGAACTCAGGAGTAGAATTTCAGGCTATATTAGGAATTATTTTCTTGCTTTATATTAGTTCTGTTTTTTCTTAGTCGGTTTTTTGTTAGTAAGCTTAGTTTCTGCATCGTGGTTTTTCTGAGGGATCTAATGTTTTTCCGAGATTGTACTATCTCTTTTTCTCTTTAAATAAAAGTCCATAACATTTTTATATTACTAAACTGCCAAAAAAGCATACGACCTGCCTCATAGTAAGCGGTTACAGTAACATATGGGCGCATATTCCACAACCTGAGCGTCCGCGAGTATGAGACCATTTTGGTTCCAATGTGTGAGGATGAGCTCCCGTCGATGTTGAGATGAAAAATAATATCCAAAATACCAAATGTTCGTCAGCCTAATCTTTATGGGTTGCTAAATAAAGTCAACACGCTCGTCACTTATCAAAATTGAACATAACATAAACAGAAGAAAATTTAACGAAAATATTATTATTTACATTTTGTATTTACATAGGTACTGTGGGTGGACTAATACCTGTACATGAAACGCTATTTTTAATAATTCATCAAACTTTCATAGAAAAATATCTATAATCCAACATCCTAAATACATACGAACTATACGTTTAGCAAAATATTGATGCCCGGTTTCCATAAACAAAAACGAATCATTTTGCTTACCAATGGTAGGTTTTTTTTTATTGCTAAACTGGGCATATAGATCATTTCGTAAGCTAATTTTACCTGCGATAGCTACTTCCATATTGGAGGGTCTGCTATGCAAAGCTTTGAGGTCTTTGCTTCATTATTAGTAAAGATATAAGAGCCTTAATTTTAACCGATAACGGTCCGTAAATTATAGGAAATGATTCTCGTAACTAGATTGATAGCCAGTCCCCAAGCTTTTTGCACCCACATCATCATTTTCATTTATTAGGGTAAAGACCCACACATTCAAACACATAAGCCAAGACCTTTTAGCATCTCAGATTTATATCATGACTAAGTAACTTCTAAAACACGAACTGTGTGATGTCATATTACTTTAGCTGTGTCATGTAATGGCTGGCTCTTCCCTGATAAAGCAGAAAGCAAAGCTCCTTTGTCTCATATTCATAACCATAATTTTAAGTAACGTCGGGTTATCTTATATTTAGTTTGGGGTAATTGTTCCTGTTTCGGGGGCGTTTGAGACAAAGATACTTTATATAATTTAATAAACACTGGAATAAACTAAAACCCGTGTATATATTATGACATATATTTGTCCTCATTGTTCAGATAAATCTGTAATTAATATGTGCGAAAGAAAGTTCAAGTAACATAATAAATTCTGCGCATTCGACTTTTTTGAGTGAACTCTGAAAGCAAATACTCAGCGCTGGTTTTCAGTAAAGCATTTGAATCACCTGAAAAATTACCAGTATATATTGTTGGCGTGGCGCATACCACTCAAACAATCGCACTCTCAAATTATATATCTACAAAAGCATTGTATATTTTGTACAATACCCGTAGCGCTACGAAGTATAGTCAGTGCTACGAAATATATTTTCTAAACCAAATAAAAACAGATTGTTTGGTGTCCTAACTATTCCTTATATTAAAATTTGAAAGTGAGTTTTTTCTAAACCTGAAAGACATGCAAGTAGCCTATGAGATGAGGAGTGAAATTTAATCTGTTGAAGACGGGTAAAACAGCAGGAGGAAATCTAGTCTTAAATAAAAGAAGAGAGCCTGGCATCTACGCTGTAGCACCTCGTAGCAGAACGCTACGAACTACGACCTTAATGATAACAGCTAGCTATAACTACGGTTACACCCGCGTTCCCTATATAAAAAGTAGCCTATGTCCTTTTCCATACTATACGCTATCTTCATGCTAAATTTCATGATCATCGGTTAAGTAGTTGAGGCGTGAAATCGTAACAAACAAACAAACAAACAATAGTTTTTGCAGTAGGTACTTGTATGTGGTTTTGTGACAACGGGAGATTTTGATGTATGAGTTTGCTTATAAAAAAATGTTGAACTTTGATTACGTTGACGAAGTTTGTTTTTTTTACAATCTCTAAAAACCGTTGATTAAGAATCGTCGTTTTTTTTTTGTTGAGTATTTGATATTAATGTCTACTTGATACCTCTAACCATTCTTGACAGACGGACAACAAAGCCTTTTAAGATACGGATCCCAAAATAATTTAGTCCTCTGTTAAATATATTTTCCTTAAAAACAAACGATACATACATGGGCGAACGTTTCTAAAGAGAAATGTAGTGTTCCATTAGAAACTGTAAACAAGTCTTTGAATAGAAAAAACAACCAATGAATTCTTAACAACGCGTAGGTGTAGCGCCTTGTAGCAGTTGCTACGAACTCCATCCATCCAATTTCGCGAAAAAACAATGTTTGAAATTGTATCTACCTTATCCCGAAGAATAATTTTACGTCTAAAACCAAACACCTGTTATTTACATAAAGGAATAACCTACCTACACTCCAGAATTGGGGATTCGAATGTTCAAATGCTAATTTAGAAAGATAATATAATAAGAAAAATTATCTTTTAACCCTCGTAGTTAAAAGATAATTTAATATAACAACTTTTGTGTTGATACATTTACAAGTAACATTAAATTATTATCTTTCTAAATTAGCATTCATAAAACTAATATACTGTTAAAATGGTCAGTTAAGTAACCGTAACCATTTATATGTTAGTAATAAATAGCATTTTATGAGTAAGGCTGTTAGTATTTAGGTATGTAGGCTATGGTTGGATTTAAAAGGAAAAAAAGTATACCTACCTAATACTATGTACACATGTATATTCGGAAAAATGTAAGAAAATAGTGTCTTATTTGTTACTTCACGTTTTTAAACCAAAAACTCAGTGGGTTAGGAATTTGTCCGAATTAAGTAAACTTAGGCTAAATATCCAAAGTGACTCATAATTCGAATAACATTAGGTACTGTGAAATAAAAGTCTATTTGACTACACCAACATTACCATAAAGTAACTAAACCTCTTCGAAGGGTTTATTTAAATCCGTAAACCTAAATCTGAGGTGCTCAAACTTTGTTCAGAAGACCCCGTGCCGTTTTTTTCCGTTTGCCGTAGCCCGAAGACGTAGTATCGTAATTTAAAAATCGGCCATGTCCTAGTCGGACTATACGGAATAGGTCGTTCATTATGGGAATCAAGTCTCGAAGTTTTCCTAGTTTTTCCGATTTTGTTATTTTTATATGTATGAGATGTACACAAACTACAAACTAAAAATTTACGATTTTCTTCCTTTACGTGTACTACATGGCCTTGCTTCTTGCCAAATTTCATGATTCTAGGTCAACGGTAAGTAGGTACCCTATAGGTTCCCTAGTTTGCGATCGACAAAATATTCGACATAAACGGCCGTATGTTTTGATTGCGTTGACTTAGAAGTTTAATTTTTTTTCAATGCTCCAAAGGATTGCAGACCTTTGTTATTAATTTCAGTTGAGTATTTGAAATTTATTTTAGCTTCTTACCTCCACACGGTCCTGAGAAAAACGGTCTTACAGACGGACAGATGGACAACAAAGTAATCCTATAAGCTCAGATATGCTCAGGAGTGGGACATTAAAGGCTGATGATGATGAATATATTTTAGGTAGGGTATGCTCAGATTTGGTGCCCTAACTAAGCGGATCTACCCTAGGGAACCATATCACGCATTGCCATTTGTTTTTTCGCTGACATGTACCTACGCTCTTTATATCAATCGACCTCGGGGGACTATGAAGGCCACTTTGGGAATCACTGACCTAAAACGTTGGCGGAATTAAAACAATATCAGTCATAAAGAGATTAACTGATTAAATAGAACCTACGGTAGGATAATGTGTTTTCTTTTACGATTATTTTACGCCTCGTCTTATACTGCTACTTTGTTATGGCTCTTAAGTTTATAGCATACATTTACGTCATATGTTATCTTTGTCATATAAGAGGTAGATATTGAGACTAAATTCTTTACGGGGTTCATATTTAATAAGTAAATTGCAGCTCCTTTTATGATGAGGCGAAATTAACGAGCCTTGAACATCGGCGTAAGGTTTCGTGTTTGTCGGTCTTTCATAGGATATATTTTGGAGTGTGCTACAGTATTATTCAATCTAATTCCCCGATCCCCATTTCTCCATCGAAACACAAGATGCCGGAGAATTTCCACCCATACGTTGTCGACATCCCGCGTACCCGGACACAACGCTTCGCTTCATCGTTTCTTATACGAACAGCAAAGGAGTGGAACTCTCTTCCGGGGTCTGACCTAGATATATTCAAGGCCAGAGTGAATAGGCTTTTTCTGGGTAAGCGTGCTACATCCTCGGCCTCGTCATATCTCCTCATGGGGTCAGTCGAAGGTGAAACGCAAGCCCATTCAACTTAAAAAAAAAAGAAGTTAATCCTATCGTCTGGCTTTACAGCTTTAAGCGACATTACATTTCTCATAAGTTGTGTCAAATATCATTTCATAATCACAAAATAAATGCCTAGGTATATAAAAAAATGTATCAGGCATAAAAAGCAGTAGCAGTTATAAGAGAGGTAGAGCGTACCTGTAACAGAGGTAGAGCGTACCTATAAGAGAGGTAGAGCGTACCTATAAGAGAGGTAGAGCGTACCTATAACAGAGGTAGAGCGTACCTATAAGAGAGGTAGAGCGTACCTTTAACAGAGGTAGAGCGTACCTATAACAGAGGTAGAGCGTACCTATAAGAGAGGTAGAGCGTACCTATAACAGAGGTAGAGCGTACCTATAAGAGAGGTAGAGCGTACCTTTAACAGAGGTAGAGCGTACCTATAACAGAGGTGGAGCGTACCTATAAGAGAGGTAGAGCGTATCTATAACAGAGGTAGAGCGTACCTATAAGAGAGGTAGAGCGTAGCGTTTATTCGCACAAAGAGCAGCTCGACTGGGGAAGTACCTCCACCTTACAGAATACCGCAGCCAAATAACTTTATGTCGTGTAAAGTTGTGTTCCTGCGCGTGAGTAAGTCGCCAGAGCTCATTGGGGAGGGGGAAAGGTCGGTAACGCGTGAGTGATGCTTATTGTGTTGAAAGCGTCCATATGGCTACGGTAACCGTTTACCATCAGGCGGGCGGTATGCGCGAACTACCTGCTTAGATCGCTGACTATGAGTCATAATTATTAAGTAGGTATGTTTGAATGGGGTAGATGACTAAAAAAATCTATTTAGTCCGTCATTTACATTATCAAAAAACATTAGACACGTATTTTTTTCTTTTGTCAATTAGACAAAAAAATACGAAGATATAAATACGAAGATATCGTGTGTTGAAGTTCCCTGTGACGTCACGTTAGAGTACACTTTTTGCTTTAAAGTGAACGTGACGAGCCCCCACTCCCGAACTTTGAATCGATTTATGTTTGTAATTTTTTTATGATTTGGTAAAGCAAAAAATACCTGACTAATTAGAATTATAATTTTTTTACCTAGGAATCATCCCTAAAGTTGGCTATTACAGTAGTCCATAACTTAGAAAATGTCATAGGTATCCATTTTCATTTCATTAGACGTTTGAAATTAAACAAGCGATGGTCCAATTGAGGGTCCAGCCAGGTGGATACTACAAATACCCTACGGGCGATTCTTTTGCCGAAAGCTATAGGTAGGGTTATTGGTAAAACTCTAAGAACCTCTCAGGACTGTATTACTACCCAAGCAAGCTCCAATAATCAAGAATGTCTTGCAATCGGGTAGGTAAATTTATTTCCTACTACATAGTTACAACCCCGCATTCCTTAGGCTACTAATGTTTCCCCAAGTGGGATAAAGAGAATATTATCTATGGATGTGACAAGATTCATCCAAATCCGCTTAGCCATTACGACGTGATTTAGAAACAAACTTTTGCGTGTTTTTTATTTATGTTATTAAAATAAGTAGGATAAACAATATCAAATTATTATAAAAGCTAACAGCCAATTGCGAATGATTAGAGCAATTTCCATGTCACATAATTCCATCAAAACAAAGCAACTAACGAGCTTTACGACCCATTACACATAATGTAACGGAGTGCCGATTGAAAATCGATGTTACCCAACGGACCGACTCGAATAGATTATTCAGTATCGGAATCGTTACGGAAAGTACCTAATTTTGAGATTGGTTTGGGACTTATTTATTACCATGGAGTAGGTCATTGAATAGGTAAAAAGGATTTTGATGGATCAATCAATTATTTATCATAATGTAAATTGTAGTAATCTATACATATAAAATGCTTTGTAGGGGGTGAAAAACGGGGACTAAGTTTGTATGGAACAACGTGATTCCCTGGTCCAATCTACTTAAAATTTTTCTGTAACAGAATTGATGGAAAACCTGTTTCGTATTTTATTGAAACTCATCGCGTAACGGGGTAAAGCACAGACATATAAGAAGGTAGAAAGTTGTTTTAGGGGTGATTTGCATCGAAGAACGGGTAATTTTTTAAGGGCCTACATTGAATAAATTTCCTTTTTAACCGACTTCAAAAAAGGAGGAGGTTCTCAATTCGAATGTTTTTTTTTATGTTTGTTAACTCATAACTCCGTCATTTATTAACCGATTTGCAAAATTCTTATTGTATTTGAAAGGGTACACTTCACGTTTGGTCCCATTGATATCAGATCAGGATTTGATTACTTCTTAGTGTACTTTGAAGTCGGTTTAAGTTTTTTGTAAAACAGTCCAATTATTAAATTTCATTTTGAGTGAAAGCGTAACAGTTGATCCTTGGTAGATACAAATTAGGGGATTAATATCTTTAGAACCCCAAATAATACAGCTGGCTAGAAATAAATGGATCTTCAGATGACGCAAGTTAGGAGGTTCAGTTACATCATAACAGTTAAGTTCACGTTCTAGAAAGATAGAGGCCTGCCAACCAATAAGATTAGTTGAGTCCTAGACCCTTCTTGAAGTGTGAAAGAGGTCAGTTAATATTAAGAGGAAGCAAAGGAAGAGAAGAGAGCGAGAAGTTAGAAAAGGAAGAGAGCAAAAAGCCTACGGAAATGTAGGTACAAAGGAACACTTTACAGAAAGCAATAATGATAGAGAAAAAAACGCACGAAAAGACGTAGGTAAAACGAGAAATAAGAAGTTAAAAGAAGAAGTTTTAAGAGAGGTAGAGCATATCGTTATTATTTCAAAGAGCAGCTCGACTGGGGAAGTACCTCCACCTTACAGAATACCGCAGACAAATAACTTTATGTTGTCTTCCTGCGCGTGAGTATTTGAGTAAGGTCGCCAGAGATCATTGGAGAGGGGGGAGGAGTCGACGGTTACGCGTGGCATGAGTGATGCCCCATGTTTTGCGAGCGTCCATATGGCTACGGTGACCGCTTACCATCAGGCGGGCCGTACGCTTGATTACAGACATCGTATAAAAAAAATAGTCAATAACATCTTAAGAAAGTCAAGTTTTTTTGCTGCGCCGGAGTGATGATACCTTTATCGCAATTGATACAGCTATTAGGCTATCAACTCTCGTCACTGGAAGTCAAAATAAAAAAAAAAAGCAATTGATGCATCAAATAATAATGGAAGAAGAAAGTCTTTTGAAGTCCCGGTGCAATATCTGCGTCGTAGTTTGCCCTCTATTTGACCCATGTGCTTACTACGCATCGGCCATTGCTACATCTGCTGCTACCTCCCCTAGATTACCTGGAATACCATACATGCGTGGCCCCTACATTAAACCTGGGATGCGCAAATTCCTGGAAATCATAATTTAAGTTACCCGGCTGTACTTCAAAGTCAAAGTCAAAGTCAAAGCCATTTATTCAATTTAGGCCCTAGTAGGGCACTTATGAAGGTCAAAGCTACTGAAGTTACCACCAGTTCGTAAGTCGGCCTTCAACTGAGAAGAACAGGCAAGAAACTCAGCAAGGTTACATTTTTTAAATATTTTTTTGAACAATCTGACTATTGGCTATTTTTTTCCAAAACATTATACATACATACGTTTTATTTTACAAAATAAAATACACAAACATAAAAACGCATAAACATAAAAAAAAACAAAACACCAACATACAAAATAAATAAAAAATAATAACCTGCACTGGTTCATAATTATGTAGGTAATCTACTGAATTTTGTACAATGTGCGCTTGTGCAGAGTGAAGCTATTTCCAGACATCTTTATCTTCAATATAATGGGCTACCTTGTAATAAGCTCGTGCTTTCAAGACTTTCTTTACGTGAGATTTGAACTTAAAATCAGTCATTTTGATTACCGAAGGTGGGATTTTGTTATAAAAACGTACACTATTTCCAAGAAATGACTTTTGAACTTTCGCTAATCTAAAATACGGAACAACTAATTTGTCTTTTTGTCTAGTATTGATATTGTGAACTTCACTATTCGTTTTAAACGTGTGTAAGCTTTTACGTACTAACATTATATTTTCATAAATGTAAAGTGAAGGTAAAGTCATGACATTTATTTCCTTAAACAATTCCTTCAATGATTCACGAGGTCCCATACTATAAATTGCACGAATGGCCCTTTTTTGTAATATAAAAATATTCGTTGCAGTTTGCTGTATTGATTTGTACCTGTATTCCAAATAAGTGCGAGCGAGATAGCATAATGCAACCCGTTGCATCTCGATCGTGTCTGCGAATGAGTCATCACTGCGTAGTACGATTCATTGTAAAATTGCGCATCAATTTTTGTAACTACGCAATTGTGAATTTTCTTCAGAAATTATTCGAAAATTTAGTGGTAGTTTTTCTATAGCTATGAAGATAGCGCGGATAATCATAATGATTATAAGGTGCGTTGCTTACATTACATCGCAACAGGTAAAACAAAATTAAATGCATGGCAATACTGAAATTCCACAGTCGTGTTTGTTACATAAAGATAAAACCTTAAAAATCTGCTACAATTAGGATTAGGTAGGATCATAATCAGACGACAAAAATACGACGTAGTTAAGTTACTGAAGCACTTTTTAGAACGTCAAAATTACGACACGATTTGGTCTACATTTTGGTTACCGTTCATAAAAAGCATATTCATTGACATTCAATTGTATTTGAATATGTTTGTAAAATTGCGTTTCAAAATCTTATTCCGAATCGTATCCATTTCTGAAAATGATTTGATTCCATAAAACCGTAAATGTTTCTACTTAATATCTTATTAACAAATTAGCAATTTAAATGAGCCGGATCGTTTCCAGCTTTAGCTAATTATTTCATTAAATAATTGTACAAAGTCCGTTTGAAAAAGTGTAAGTAATGAGATAAATAATTATGTAATTTCGTGTAAATCTCAGCACTCACAATGGAAGAGGTCTCAGTGTCATGTGTGGGCGAATATTCGGATCGCGAGCGCGACGCAGACGTGTGCACGCGGTCACCGCTGCGGCGCAACTGATCGCTTCAACCGGCCGAGACTGGGCGGCGCTGCCCCCTCCCTACTCCCTACTCCCCACTCCCCCACTCCACTCGCACTCCTCGCGCCGCCGCAAACTGGCGCCCACCGTGGGGCCGACGCACACAAACTAGGTTGTCCGAATGTTTGTCGGGTTTGTTGATTTTATAGTTAATTACTCTTAGTGATTGGTTCATGATAATATTGACCTTCGTTCATATTAAGAAAGGAAATATAAATTAGATTACTTATTTGGTTTTCTATTATTCAGATACAATTATGCAAAACATTAAAAAAATGAACAATTTCTTGCTTTCCCGAAATTTACAAAACTGTGTGAAATAAAACGGGATGCGTTTCATACGGACAAGATTAATGAAAGTGATTACAAAGTCAATGTAACAAACTCAATGCATTACAAAATATTACGTTCACATAACTCAGCTTTCCAATCACATTAACAAAAATGTTTTACATAAGATAAAAGAATATCCAGGTCACGACAGTTCCCACAGTCTGTACCTGGATCAATAAAGCGTCGATTCTGGATAGAATGACGGTGTAACAGGAGTCCAATGTTCGCCGCTGCCCGTCCTGACTCCCGGCAGACAAGCTACCTATATCTATCCGATAGATTGCGTTTATGTATCTTAGTATCTACGCAGCAAATAAAATGGGAGGTGCAATGGCGTAATAAGGCGCCCGTGTTATGACGAATGATCGATTGGTAGAAATTGAACATGGTATTTTACCCAAGAACCTACATAGTATATTTTGGTATGTGGACATTGAAAAGATCTTTTTAAGCCATAATAAACCTTATGTCGACGTAACGCTGAGGGATATATCATAATTAAGAGTTTATCTTATTCGTTATAATTTATGGGAATTACTGGCTGTACACAGTTGAAGATTTCCAAATTAGTCCATAGTTTAACATATGTCAAACTATGGACTATGTTAGCTTAGGATTTAATAAAAATGAAAATTAGTCATCGATTGTAAGTGGTTGTCATTTTCTATTTGTTTTTTTTTAATAAAAATGGATTTGCTTTTGTCTACTGACCCGCACATAAAGGACGATGACGAAGCCTAAGACTGAAGCACGCTTACCCAGAAAGAACCTATTCACTCTGGCCTTGAAAAGTGTGTGCATTGATTATTACACTCTCGGCTTCCTTATCGCATTCGCCTGCGGCTCACGTACCGCCTCGAGTGTAAAAACCATCTTTGCACCACATGTATCATATTGTACAATTACTCTATGGATCTGGCCATTTTACCCCACTGTCCCTGCGAGCTACATAAGTCCGTAATTTTAACGAGACATTCGTTAAAATTTTCGGGAAAGCAAGCCCATTAAGGACATTCGTATTCAAAGGATTAGGTGGTTCGAACAAATCTGTATTTGCGCCGTACAATAAACTCTTGTCACGTTAAGAGATTACGTAATTAGGTGAAAAGAACGTCGTAAAATATTATTGGGCCGACTTTTTGGGACCAATATAACAGCTAGGTTAATTCTGTTATTTCTTGTATTAAAAATAATGCCTTATTTACGGCTGATAAGGAATAATGGGGGAAACCACACCAAATAAAAAAGGAAAAATAATACGCAATTAATAATGAAAAATAATGTTTACTTAGAAAATAAATAAAAATCACATTGGTTGGGCATGCTTTCTCAGGTACACAATATAGTTACTTTATCACAATCACAATTTTACTATTTATATTTTTTTAATTTCATCATTCTTAAAACTAATAAAAATATTCGATTAGTAAATATTAATTCATTTAATTAAGATAAAATTTAAAATACAATTTTTACTATATTTTTTGTACTTGGATTTTAATGCAACAAACGGAATGTTTTTTTTTTTCAACTATCCGAATTAAAAAGGAATTATTTAAAATTAAGATAAAATATTGAATTAATGTTGTGTAGGTATAACTATTATATTTAATACTTTTGAACACATCGTTCATGTCAAATTTAATGAATTAATTGCTTATATAAAATGCCAGTAAAAAAACTATCAGATCTATTAAATAAGTATTCGTAGCCACAGTATATCTATAATCAATTGTCAGTGCATCAACTATATGTGAATATTGTGCCATCCGTCTGTTAAAGTTTGTGCTTGTGTCAACTATAAATTATACTATTTGTGCTAATTATTGTACTGACCGAGTCTAAAGGGACCACTCATAACTGAAACAAAACAAATAAAATTTCATAAATTAAAATAATAATAAATAAACATGAGGAAAATTATAGAGTTGAAGAAAAAAAAACATGGATTTCCCAGAGCTGAACAAAAGATTTTTTTTCTTACAGTATAACTGATTTAGGAAAAGGCTCAGTAAGCATTGAGCTATTATAACTACGTATAGAGAAGCTATCATAAGCAACTTATCTCCTACGGTGTAAAAGGATATTTTTTTAGAGTCAACTAAAGTTATTTTTAGCGCTGAAACAATAAATTAGTCGTCTAAGCAGACAGTAGAAACACGTAGCGCTATCAGAACGCTTTCAGGAGTCTTTCTCGCCAACATCGTTAATCGTTCTACAACAAGTGTGGCCGGAACATATTTGTGATGTGTGCCATCTTCTCTATATGTAGTAATAATAGCTCAATGTCAATAAAGGGTCCTTTCTGAAGTCCAGCACTACTAAAACCTAGGATTTTCTTCACCAAACATCGCCACCATGTAAGTAAGTATTCGACTATCAAACAATAGGTTACAAACATTAATTCATCACGCGGACCCGCGGATTGACAGACTTCACAATATGCTTTTGAATTTTACTCCTCAAACATGTTTTCTTTACAATCTACATGAGATACTAATATAGAAGTATTTCTACAATGTAATACATTGGTCTATAAGCTACGGTAACCGCTTACCATCAGGCGGCTGTAAGCTTGTTTGTCAGTATTACTACGGTACTACCGGATAAAAAAATGGGTGTATGAAGTTTTACGTCACACTGCTGAACATTGGCCTCCCCATTTATTTAAATTCGATTCCGCAACTAGTTCATTGACATTGCAATGATTTTGAACAATAAGGACCAACCACTGCATCGTTTCAAATCGTGTGTTCTAGGCTTGGCCAATCAGAACGCATGTGTCCTTGAGTTAGCCAATCAGAGCGTATTGTCGGTGGTGGGAAATTGGCGGAATAGATTGCAAGCAAAATGAACGTCATTGCGCTTCTTTGGGTTAATTGTTCGATGGTTATTGGCTCCGAGTTGATGTACTGCTTTAGATCTATAATTTACTGTGTAACTTAAATTCCCACATCGCACCTATCTCTGCTATAAAACGTATAACGGAAAGGGTATATCAATTTATTTATCCGAAAGTGGTGAATCAGGTATCTATAAAAAGTTACAAATGAAAATAAATAACTCAAAAATTCACACCAAATCTTTGCTTCCAAGTTTATTGAATTAAAATCATAATACCGCTCAATGAGGGTCTCTTTCACGTCACTTTATAATTATAAACTTTTAATATAATAATTGTTTATATTTATTTATTTAATCCGTGTTTCTGTATAGTAATAACTAGTATTTCTAAGCATGTTGTATTCACTTTTAGTAGGTCATACACGTAATCATTGTATAATTATTTTTTTTCAACACATATTTGTTGATTACGCGCCATATTTGTTGACGTTCTCATTGCTTATTATCAAAAAATGTACTTAAAAAAATACAAGTCTGTATTTTTCCACACAAGCGTGTTGAAACTCTCGGCTCACTTATCGCATTCGCCTGTCTCTCACGCGCTTAATACCGCCTCGAGTGTAATGACCAACTTTGCACACATGTATCATAATGTACTATTATAGGTTATTATCGTGTTTAGTGGACCAATAAAAAAATACCTTTCCGTTACACGTTGTACATGATGACCTGTAAACCCAAGTTCAACATACATACCTAGGATGCATAGACTTCCTGTAGGGCCTGGCGTTGCGGTAGACGTGTCCCCCGAGCGAGACGAGCGTGCCGCGCGAGCTGGCGGCCGACACGGCCGTGTGGAGCGATACTGCGGATCCGGATGACGCGACGGATACTTCACCGGATTCCTCGTTTGTTGGTGTTCTGTCGCCTGTCGCCATTCATAAATTCGGTTTTCATCAATTTTTCATCAATCTTTATTTACAACAAATATGTACAAAATACAATCTATATAAAGAAAATTTCCTCAAGCCTGCCGCTGCTTCCGATTTTTTGCTCCCAACATCCTATTTATGTATGTTTTGTTTATTGTTAATTATTTGGAAATAAACGCCAATTATTGATTGTCCAAAATATTTAAAAAATGTAACCTTGCTGAGTTTCTTGCCGGATTCTTCTCAGTTGAAGGCCGAGTTCCCAACCGGTGGTAACTTCAGTAAATGTGAACTTCATAAGTGCCATTCTGGGGCCAACATTTGATAAATGACTTTGAATTTGATTTATTTTATTATTAACTTCAAAAAAAGGAGGAGGTACTCAATACGGTTGTATGTTTTTTTTTTTTTATGTTACCTCAGTTCTCCGTCATTTATTAACCGATTTGGAAAATTATTTTTTCAACACACTCGTTCGTAAAGTGACAATTATTGCAAAATACTAGTCTGTTTTTTCCTCGCAAGTGTGTTGAAAAATGTCGGTATGACACTCGTGTGCATTAATTTATTACACTATCGGCTCCTTTATCTTAATACCGCCTGGAGTGTTAATAACCAAATTTGCACACATGTATCATAATGTACTATTTTTGTTTGGAAGGGTACACTTCCCATTTGGTCCCATTGCGTCAACTATAAATTTTTATAGCAGAAATTAGAACCATGAGTATTCCGCTAGAGACGCTGTGCTAATATATATAATCCTATAGAGAATTGTCGTAAATGCATTTGTAAGCGTTTACTAACGTCAATTCTTTACACTCGGGGTACTGGTCAGGGTTTTGATTACTTTTTAGTGTACTTTGAAGTCGGTTTAAGTTTTTTGTAAAACAGATTTTTTGCGTCCAACATCCTATATATATGTTTTGTTTATTGTTAATTATTTGGAAAATAAACGCCAATTATTGATTGTCCAAAAATATTTAAAAAAATGTAACCTTGCCGAGTTTCTTGCCGGATTCTTCTCAGTTGAAGGCCGAGTTCCGAACCGGTGGTAACTTCAGTAAATGTGCCCCCTTTTGGGGGCCTAAATTGAATAAATGGCTTTGAGTTTAGTTTGATAAAAAAATAGTACCTGAGTGACCGAACTTTACTTGACAACTCGGAAGAACGCGCTTTCCCAGAGTTGTTATCCAAAAACTCCACTAAATGGAGTATGTAATACTCCTTTACCAGGGTCATATCAGCATAGATAAGTTTTAGTTAAAACTTCACTTGAGAGGTAGAACGTAGCGTTTATTCGCTCAAAGAGCAGCTCTACTGGGGAAGTACCTCCATCTTACAGAATACCGCAGCCAAATAACTTTATGTTATGTTCCTGCGCGTGAGTAAGATCGCCAAAACTCATTGGGGAGAAGATTCAATAACATGTGATGCTTGTATTGCAAGCGTCCATAGAGCTGCGTTAACCGCTTACTACTTGTCACCAGGCGGATTTAGAAGATGGCCTCTTCAAAATCCGCCTGGTGACTGGTGGTAAGACTTTCTTATGACTCACCATCAAGACTGCCAATCGGCGTCCGTCTGGTGAGATCCGGACTACTTCCCCACGGACTCAACGCGCCGAGTGGACTGGACAGCCCCGCCGTCACTAATGTGTCATCCTCCTCATCTGTATCTGAACCAAAAATAAACAAATTCACTCATATTACCCCACGAGTTTCCAACTCCAGTACAGTAAGCTTTATGGTGGTGTGAAAGCGTTTGAGTGGACTGTATCTAGCGTGCACTAAAGGTAAAGTGTGTTAGTTTAGAAGTAGGAGGCAATCTCAGTAACTACTGTTTTTTACACTAATATGAAGCTACTTTATCCCCCAGGGTTATAGGTTTTCCCGGGAGTGCAGGTGAAACCGCGGGAGATAACTTGTATTGCATAAATATGATTATTTTTGTAGCTAAACCCCGCGTTGTTACCTTATATTCATCTCAAAGATGCTGCTAACAGAGCTTTTAGTAAAATATTAGTAAATTATGCATTTTAGCACTAAAGTATTATGATTTTATGAGAGTTTACGAGTTGCACACTCCTTATGTATGATAATCATG
This sequence comes from Polyploca ridens, assembly GCA_951394255.1. Lineage (NCBI taxonomy): Eukaryota > Metazoa > Arthropoda > Insecta > Lepidoptera > Drepanidae > Polyploca > Polyploca ridens. The sequence continues at coordinate 2,391,985 of OX596245.1, forward strand.
TGTATTTTGTAGAATGTTTAATGAAAACAAAAAATAACGTACCCATTCAAATATTTTACCTTCAAAAACGTCGAAGAAATTTTTTTTAGAATCGTTTACTGATGACCGCGAAGATGACTTTTTCTTTCTTTTGCTCTGAAACAAAATACTTTAATTGATGGAAGCTACTTACAATCATATAAAAAAAATGCATCAACCGTGGGGTGGCGACCTGGTGTCCTGAAATATAGGCACTAACTAGTTTAAACTCCAGTCTCCTGCAATTTAAGTAATATATTATATTTTGTCTTAATGTACGAAAATAATACTTAGTTTCGAATATACTTATCGACCCACTAATAGATAGAAATATTATTTCTAATCAATGATAGATGGCGTTGCCGTCATCATTTTCCAGGATATGATAGTGTACCAAAATTAATCTAAATCCGTTACACACAAAGTTTTACCCGATTTAGAGCCCGTAGCTTTCACCAAATTGGTGGAAAAGCCACCTGTGGCCATCGTCAGAATACACTTACCTTAGTGAGTTCTTCAGCGACTGACATCTCCAAAGCGTGATGTGTTCTCGCTAGTGCAGCCAACGCTTCTTCTAGAACTCTATTACGCTCGATCTGCATAATGATAAAAAAATCTAATATAATTTATTATGTTGAAAAATTTTACTAACAACAGCGAATCGAATACAGGTACTGCTTGTGGGGGCTGGTATGCTTAAGTTTACTATTTACTTATTAAATATCGATTCAGACTAATTTGTGGGCGATTAGAATGTAAATATTATGTAAAGAATTTTAGCTTGTTTTGAAAAGATAGAAGTAATTGCTGAGTTTATTGCCGGCTCTTGACCTGCGGTAATTAAGGTCGACTGAGATCTTAAGAGCTGCTCATTTATTACGTAAGACGATATTTGCCACTTTTGGATCCTCCCTCCCGCCTATGTAAGAAAAATAAGTATTGGTTGAACCCCCTCCCCCCCCGTCCTCAATCTTACCTAAGATTAGTATCTACCAAAATTAAACGATATAGTAAAAGGAAAATGAGTTGTTTGTGTTGTGGAAAATAATTTGACGGTACTGTTTGCCTTAACATGAATCAGTCCAGGGGCTCAAAAGCATTAGCAAGTGGATCCACGGTTGGAACGTCTCTGATCTGCGTCTTAGCCACCGCGTTATAAAAATGAGTTACGACTAATTAGGGGCGGTCGGACTACTATTGGCAGCTCGGGCCGCTTGAACGGGACGAGACTGAGTGAGACGTAGCAACTGATTATCATCAGTCGGGCCGCATGGTTATTTGCCACCTAAATAAGTTAAGGAGATGATGTCATTGGGAGTGACGTCGGATGCCGAGATGAAGGTCTTGGGTTCGAATCCTACAATGAACTTGAGCTTTCGGTGAAGGAAAACATCGTGAGAAAACTATAGCACGGTGGTACGGTACTTTGTAGTACCCACCTAGCTAGCTACCGATATGTACAGCTGCACTTGAGAGCCAGTTCCTTTTAGGCTTTGTATGCTTACCATCTTCGGCCACATCATCACTTACCATCGTGAGATTGTGGTCAAACACAGCCTATACACAGTAAGAAAAATTATATTAAGTATATAAATATAAAAGTTATTAAAAAAAAATGAGTTCAAAATACATACAAAATATGACTTCACTCTAATCTGACATTGTTTTGAAGTCGGCGAAAGAGCACGAGCATAGAGTAAGAGCACGACGTATTTAATTGAAAATATTTTATCATACCTTTTAGTGTATTTTGAAGTGTTTTTTTTTATTATTACTTTATTTCGAAATTGATTAAAATGAGACATATACGGCTACCTTCCTCCATCGCAACTCTCGCCATCGACGGGGAGTCCATCCTCACACATTGAAACCAAAATTGTTTGAACTGTGCGGACTAAAAGGAGTTTTCTTCCACGGACGCTCGGACTGTGGAATGAGCTCCCCGACGTGGTTTTCCCAATGGAGTACAGCATGGGGTTCTTCAAAAAGGGTGTGAAGCGGTTTCTTCAGGGTCGGCAACGCGCGAGTGATACCCCTGGTGTTGCAAGCGTCCATAGGCTACGGTAACTGCTTACCATTGTTTATAATTATGTTTTGTGGGTAGGCGCTTGCTTAGCAATAAACCAGTCAGTCTCTAACCATGGCCTTTTATTGATGTTCCAACCATCAGGCGGGCCGTATGCTTGTTTGCCACTTTAGTGGTATAAAAAAAATATGAACGTGTTGTGTTGTGTTGTGTGTTGTGTACCTCTCTGTTGAGTCGCGCGGTGTCGGCGTCCCTCGCCTGCGCCACGAGCGCGGCGGCGTGCCGCAGCGCGCACAGCGCCTCCCCCCCTGAACCACACGCGTGCTGGAACGTGTTGTGTGTACAGTGTTGTGTACCTCTCTGTTGAGTCGCGCGGTGTCGGCGTCCCTCGCCTGCGCCACGAGCGCGGCGGCGTGCCGCAGCGCGCACAGCGCCTCCCCCCCTGAACCACACGCGTGCTGGAACGTGTTGTGTGTTGTGTGTTGTGTACCTCTCTGTTGAGTCGCGCGGTGTCGGCGTCCCTCGCCTGCGCCACGAGCGCGGCGGCGTGCCGCAGCGCGCACAGCGCCTCCCCCCCTGAACCACACGCGTGCTGGAACGTGTTGTGTGTTGTGTGTTGTGTACCTCTCTGTTGAGTCGCGCGGTGTCGGCGTCCCTCGCCTGCGCCACGAGCGCGGCGGCGTGCCGCAGCGCGCACAGCGCCTCCCCCCCTGAACCACACGCGTGCTGGAACGTGTTGTGTGTTGTGTGTTGTGTACCTCTCTGTTGAGTCGCGCGGTGTCGGCGTCCCTCGCCTGCGCCACGAGCGCGGCGGCGTGCCGCAGCGCGCACAGCGCCTCCCCCCCTGAACCACACGCGTGCTGGAACGTGTTGTGTGTTGTGTGTTGTGTACCTCTCTGTTGAGTCGCGCGGTGTCGGCGTCCCTCGCCTGCGCCACGAGCGCGGCGGCGTGCCGCAGCGCGCACAGCGCCTCCCCCCCTGAACCACACGCGTGCTGGAACGTGTTGTGTGTTGTGTGTTGTGTACCTCTCTGTTGAGTCGCGCGGTGTCGGCGTCCCTCGCCTGCGCCACGAGCGCGGCGGCGTGCCGCAGCGCGCACAGCGCCTCCCCCCCTGAACCACACGCGTGCTGGAACGTGTTGTGTGTTGTGTGTTGTGTACCTCTCTGTTGAGTCGCGCGGTGTCGGCGTCCCTCGCCTGCGCCACGAGCGCGGCGGCGTGCCGCAGCGCGCACAGCGCCTCCCCCCCTGAACCACACGCGTGCTGGAACGTGTTGTGTGTTGTGTGTTGTGTACCTCTCTGTTGAGTCGCGCGGTGTCGGCGTCCCTCGCCTGCGCCACGAGCGCGGCGGCGTGCCGCAGCGCGCACAGCGCCTCCCCCCCTGAACCACACGCGTGCTGGAACGTGTTGTGTGTTGTGTGTTGTGTACCTCTCTGTTGAGTCGCGCGGTGTCGGCGTCCCTCGCCTGCGCCACGAGCGCGGCGGCGTGCCGCAGCGCGCACAGCGCCTCCCCCCCTGAACCACACGCGTGCTGGAACGTGTTGTGTGTTGTGTGTTGTGTACCTCTCTGTTGAGTCGCGCGGTGTCGGCGTCCCTCGCCTGCGCCACGAGCGCGGCGGCGTGCCGCAGCGCGCACAGCGCCTCCCCCCCTGAACCACACGCGTGCTGGAACGTGTTGTGTGTTGTGTGTTGTGTACCTCTCTGTTGAGTCGCGCGGTGTCGGCGTCCCTCGCCTGCGCCACGAGCGCGGCGGCGTGCCGCAGCGCGCACAGCGCCTCCCCCCCTGAACCACACGCGTGCTGGAACGTGTTGTGTGTTGTGTGTTGTGTACCTCTCTGTTGAGTCGCGCGGTGTCGGCGTCCCTCGCCTGCGCCACGAGCGCGGCGGCGTGCCGCAGCGCGCACAGCGCCTCCCCCCCTGAACCACACGCGTGCTGGAACCGCTACACGACACACACAACACATACAGGAACTAGTATATTTCATTACGAGTGCGGAAAGCCTGTCATGCAAAGAGTTACGACGAAAAAGAGTTGACTGTTGGAACAAGTTGCAATGACGGTTCCGCACGTGTACTGAACAACTATTTTTAATACAGTTGCGAAAAAATGAAGCAATTTAATAAAATAATAAAAACACAGTAAACTCAACTAACTAATTTATTTCTTATAAAAGTTATAATTCACATATACATTGAAATTTGTACAGTTTTTTATACTAACTGGGGAAGTTTTAGGTTGCATATTTGAGACAAACTATTATTAATTTCGTATGATTGTTCATGTATATTTGTCAAAGGTGTTATACAATGGCGTTTGCTAGCTGATGGAATTGGATCTGATGAATTATGAAATTGGCGCCAACCGTAAAAGAATATAAGCAGAGTTTTTTTTTTGTTTTCTTCACCCATTCTGAGTAGGCAAAGGGAATTATGCCCATACAGCCAAGTCTTCAGTAGATTTTTTTTATTGATATGAAATGAAAACGAAATTTAATGAGATGAAATGAAATTAAACCTAACCTAACTCATTGTATCAAAAGATTAAATCTGATATTGAAACAAATTAGTAGCTTCTTTTTAGAAATATTTGCATGAATCATAAAAACTTCTGTTTTTTTTTTTAGTCAAAACATCGTAGTTGGTTTTTTCTTTTTAATAGACATTATTTTGACAATTGGGAAAGAGAACGCACGAGTTCGGAAAAGGTAAAGAAAAAGCTCGAGTATGTAATAGCCCACATCCCGAACGCTATACGTCCCTACAAAACGCCACTTTTTGAGCAACTGTATTAAAAAATAAATTTTATACCTCTAAAAAGCTTATTTTATGCACTGAAAACAGTGAATAAAAAGCCAGACACCAAAACAGTGAATAATCACTGTTTTGGTGTTTGAATTTAGAACACAACAATATATTCGACCTCCAACTCCACCGTATCCTACTGATCAAGGGGTAAGTTTGAAGTGTGGAGACCTAGGAGATACCTACGGGTCCTGCACTACATATTAATTTGATATAGTCTGGCATACGAAAGTAGAACCTGAAAAAGCGCGGCAAATTAAAATAAACTAGATGTGGTATCACTAAGTATAGTAGGAATAAATTCATTTGATACTTTACAAAAAAAATATATAAATATTAAGTTATGTTTGATTTTCCTAAATAATATTTGCATGTAAATGAGTTAAAATTGTACGTAAGCTCATTATATTCTAAAACACGCTTTTTTTTATATAGAATGCTTTTAAATAAATAAATAAATATCCTGGGATATTCCTCACAAACGGTTATCTGATTCCAAACTAAGAGTACTATATATATTCAAATTAAAAAAATACAGCATGTCTTGCGTAGTTAAATGTTGTAAAAACCGTAGTAACCGGAGGAAAAAAATACCAGGAATCACGTTTCACAGGTAAATTAATAATTCAATCACTTAAATCCCGATTTTATACATCAAAACAAATATTCATTCGCCCGAAAAAAAAACCATAAATAAAGCCAGTGTTGCCAATATTCACCTGTGTAAATTACCCGAAATATGGGAATTTTATATTTTGTGGTTATTATCAATACGTATTTTATTACGAATTGATTTAAAACTTTCGCGACTTGTACACATACTTTATATCAGTGGCTCTCAAACTTTTTTGGCGAATGGACCCCTTTTAGAATGCGAATTATTTGATGAAGCCCTTAAATAATCAAAGAATAGTTTGTGTAGGTTTTCTTTATTTTACCGCGTAGGTTGTAAAATATAGGTACTTATTGTATTTAAAATTAATAAAATTTTTGGACTATCGTAATCAAATTAACTATTGCGAATTATTTATTTAATTCAATATTTTTTTTGAACTTGTCTTCCTGTATGTATTGTAATGTATTTTGGCCATTAATATCGCAGAGCCCCCACAGGGGCTTTGCGGAGCCCTAGGGCTACGCGGTGCATACTTGAGTAGGGCTGCTTTATATTAATCGGGATTTATTCGCGTAATATTTAAATTTTATTTTATTATACTTTTTACTACATTTCCTAAAGAAAATGAAGTATGGAGAAATGATTGGATTAAAATAATAAGAAATTGCAACAGTGAAAAAGTGACGAAATAGAATGTTGCCATGTAAAGAGTTTCAATTACAGCCAGGCTCAACTTTCGTTTGCCAGACTCTATTCATTGTCTTATTTCTCTTGATTGATTGAAATTATGAGATATTATGCAAGCAGAATCTTTTAACATAATATACTAACATGATTTGCACGAAAAAATTACTTTTGAATTTCAGAAATTGTATACATATTTATGTATCTATCTATTATGTATAAATCGATCCTCAAACATTGGAACTAAAATGGTCTCGCGCTGTACAATTTCAAAGGAACTTTCTATCGCGGACACTCAGATTGTGAAATGAGCTCTGCGCCGTGATTTTCCCAAGTACAGCATAAAGTTCTTCAATAAAGGTATGAAGATATTCTTGCAAGGTCGGCAATTCAGTAATTCAGGAAGAACAAGCCTTATTCTTTTAGTAAAGTTTGTTTCTAACATTATTGTATTGTAAAATGGGCATGACAAAACTAGAAGAGCTCGCATGTTTTACCCTGGAAAATCAAAACGTTAAAATTGTCGAACACTCACCATATAAGCAGAGTGATGCAACGAGTTGCCGACATTGACGCTCTTGTCCAAAGCGGCGACAATGGCGGCACATTCCCGCAGCTGAGTGTCCAGTAGCGCTAAGTTATTAGTCGCCGCTGTTAACGCGTCTTGCATTGATCCTGAATTGTAATAAACATTAGGGATTTTATGAGAAACGTCGGATGATTATTTTTTTTATTTAAGTAGTAGAATCTTAAGGATAGCTTTTATTATACTATGATGCCCGGCGGGTAAGCGGTTACCGTAGCCATATGGAAGCTTGCATCATCCTCGCGTTACCGACCTCTCCCCCCTCCCTAATGAGCTCTGGCGACCTTACTCACGCGCAGGGACACAGCAAAAGTTATTTGGCTGCGGTATTCTGTAAGGTGGAGGTACTTCCCAAGTCAAGCTGCTATAAACGCCTCTATATCTCTTAAATAACCTAGCATTGTTGATTCTTATTTGCATTGGATCCTAACTTAATATTATAAATGCGAATGTGAGTTCGTTTTTTGTTACGCTTTCACTTCTTAACTACTTAACCGATCACGATTTATTTCCGCACGCAGATGCCTATGGTATGGAGGAAGACAGGCTAATTCTTATCGCTTTGAAACAAAACAAAAATAACATTATTCAAATTCGTTAATTGAAAACGAATTATTTGCAAATCCCGCTTATTTATAAGTCATTTTAAACAATGAAACATGACCATCCGTTCTAGTGTCATTTTCAAAAATCATACAACCATTTGACTTTGATAAAAATTATAATATAAAAGTAAAAGAACAATCATGTAATATTGACATGATATAGATGATAGGAACCAGACTGAATAAAATACTTACCTAAAGGTTTACATTCATCTTCCAAGTCTTCAGTAGCCTCCCTGGCAGTGTCGGGAGTAGTTCCAGCCCACAGATAATGACCGGAGTAGGCTATGTGCTCATTAAGCGCTGTCACCCATGACTGTCGAAGAATTATATCGAATAGAAAGGCAATATCAGCGCGGGCTCAGTGTCGGGTGTCGGGCGGCACGGCTAGTCGGTGCGTGTCTCCGTCACTATAGCTGAGCACTATCAGCGCGGGCTCAGTGTCGGGTGCGACTAGTACCTACCTGTCGACAAGCAGCGACAGTGTCCCCGGGCGGCACGGCTAGTCGGTGCGTGTCTCCGTCACTATAGCTGAGCACTATCAGCGCGGGCTCAGTGTCGGGTGCGACTAGTACCTACCTGTCGACAAGCAGCGACAGTGTCCCCGGGCGGCACGGCTAGTCGGTGCGTGTCTCCGTCACTATAGCTGAGCACTATCAGCGCGGGCTCAGTGTCGGGTGCGACTAGTACCTACCTGTCGACAAGCAGCGACAGTGTCCCCGGGCGGCACGGCTAGTCGGTGCGTGTCTCCGTCACTATAGCTGAGCACTATCAGCGCGGGCTCAGTGTCGGGTGCGACTAGTACCTACCTGTCGACAAGCAGCGACAGTGTCCCCGGGCGGCACGGCTAGTCGGTGCGTGTCTCCGTCACTATAGCTGAGCACTATCAGCGCGGGCTCAGTGTCGGGTGCGACTAGTACCTACCTGTCGACAAGCAGCGACAGTGTCCCCGGGCGGCACGGCTAGTCGGTGCGTGTCTCCGTCACTATAGCTGAGCACTATCAGCGCGGGCTCAGTGTCGGGTGCGACTAGTACCTACCTGTCGACAAGCAGCGACAGTGTCCCCGGGCGGCACGGCTAGTCGGTGCGTGTCTCCGTCACTATAGCTGAGCACTATCAGCGCGGGCTCAGTGTCGGGTGCGACTAGTACCTACCTGTCGACAAGCAGCGACAGTGTCCCCGGGCGGCACGGCTAGTCGGTGCGTGTCTCCGTCACTATAGCTGAGCACTATCAGCGCGGGCTCAGTGTCGGGTGCGACTAGTACCTACCTGTCGACAAGCAGCGACAGTGTCCCCGGGCGGCACGGCTAGTCGGTGCGTGTCTCCGTCACTATAGCTGAGCACTATCAGCGCGGGCTCAGTGTCGGGTGCGACTAGTACCTACCTGTCGACAAGCAGCGACAGTGTCCCCGGGCGGCACGGCTAGTCGGTGCGTGTCTCCGTCACTATAGCTGAGCACTATCAGCGCGGGCTCAGTGTCGGGTGCGACTAGTACCTACCTGTCGACAAGCAGCGACAGTGTCCCCGGGCGGCACGGCTAGTCGGTGCGTGTCTCCGTCACTATAGCTGAGCACTATCAGCGCGGGCTCAGTGTCGGGTGCGACTAGTACCTACCTGTCGACAAGCAGCGACAGTGTCCCCGGGCGGCACGGCTAGTCGGTGCGTGTCTCCGTCACTATAGCTGAGCACTATCAGCGCGGGCTCAGTGTCGGGTGCGACTAGTACCTACCTGTCGACAAGCAGCGACAGTGTCCCCGGGCGGCACGGCTAGTCGGTGCGTGTCTCCGTCACTATAGCTGAGCACTATCAGCGCGGGCTCAGTGTCGGGTGCGACTAGTACCTACCTGTCGACAAGCAGCGACAGTGTCCCCGGGCGGCACGGCTAGTCGGTGCGTGTCTCCGTCACTATAGCTGAGCACTATCAGCGCGGGCTCAGTGTCGGGTGCGACTAGTACCTACCTGTCGACAAGCAGCGACAGTGTCCCCGGGCGGCACGGCTAGTCGGTGCGTGTCTCCGTCACTATAGCTGAGCACTATCAGCGCGGGCTCAGTGTCGGGTGCGACTAGTACCTACCTGTCGACAAGCAGCGACAGTGTCCCCGGGCGGCACGGCTAGTCGGTGCGTGTCTCCGTCACTATAGCTGAGCACTATCAGCGCGGGCTCAGTGTCGGGTGCGACTAGTACCTACCTGTCGACAAGCAGCGACAGTGTCCCCGGGCGGCACGGCTAGTCGGTGCGTGTCTCCGTCACTATAGCTGAGCACTATCAGCGCGGGCTCAGTGTCGGGTGCGACTAGTACCTACCTGTCGACAAGCAGCGACAGTGTCCCCGGGCGGCACGGCTAGTCGGTGCGTGTCTCCGTCACTATAGCTGAGCACTATCAGCGCGGGCTCAGTGTCGGGTGCGACTAGTACCTACCTGTCGACAAGCAGCGACAGTGTCCCCGGGCGGCACGGCTAGTCGGTGCGTGTCTCCGTCACTATAGCTGAGCACTATCAGCGCGGGCTCAGTGTCGGGTGCGACTAGTACCTACCTGTCGACAAGCAGCGACAGTGTCCCCGGGCGGCACGGCTAGTCGGTGCGTGTCTCCGTCACTATAGCTGAGCACTATCAGCGCGGGCTCAGTGTCGGGTGCGACTAGTACCTACCTGTCGACAAGCAGCGACAGTGTCCCCGGGCGGCACGGCTAGTCGGTGCGTGTCTCCGTCACTATAGCTGAGCACTATCAGCGCGGGCTCAGTGTCGGGTGCGACTAGTACCTACCTGTCGACAAGCAGCGACAGTGTCCCCGGGCGGCACGGCTAGTCGGTGCGTGTCTCCGTCACTATAGCTGAGCACTATCAGCGCGGGCTCAGTGTCGGGTGCGACTAGTCGTGCTGCGTCGAGGTACTTTCGCGCACGACAGCGCCCGCCCTCCCGAGCTGCCTCGGCTCGCGATCCGTAGTATAGCAGGACACCTCGTTGAAGGACCGCCTACGATATTACATGAGGTTTTAGTATATCTGTAGGTCCAAACAAGAGCTTCTTTCTGTCAGCGTAACTGTTATCGGAAATATTATTTAAAATGGAATAAGACAAGTAAATAAAATAATTCACGTGACTTCTGCAAACAAAACTCCCACAAAATCTCGAATTCCGCATGTAATATAGCATTTGGACTTTTACTTCTTCGGACCAAATGTATTTTTATGAAAACATCAATAAACTTAAACTTACCCAAACAGGCCTCCAACCCAGGAACCTGGACCGCTTGAGCAGCGGCCCCTCGAACCTGGCGGCGGTGCGCTGTAGCCGCTGCACCGGCCTCACGCTCAGCACTTCGCGCATTTCATTGTCTTTGGCCAGGTCTATCGCTAGTTGACCTGGACCGTAAAGATTTTAGAGGTTTTGCTTTTATTTGAAAACTTATGACTGTCATTTATCATGATTTTGATCGTGTTACATCATTAGAATGAGTATCTTCTACCATACTATAAAAAGCGACAAAAGGTTTTTTTATTTATAGAGGATATACAAACTAAAAGCTCTTGGACCATATACTCCATTGGCTGTCTGAATCAGCCATAGAGGCCATTAGTACGCCACACCACGTTCGTTACTATTTTTATAATATTGGTCCCCATCCCGTTCTGTTACACTTCTTATATCACCCCAATTGGATGTATAGCACTCACCGCTATTATTCTTGAGCGTGGTATCAACACCATTCTGCAGTAACAACACGGCCAGCCTGGCGTGGCCTCTATACGCCGCGCAGTGGATACACGTGTTGCCTTGCGCGTCCACGCAGTTAATGTTTGGCGGGTTTGGACCGCTTAGCTGGAATATAACTACGTGTGATTCGTGAAGAAGGTTGACAGATATTAATCCTGGTTAATAATAATAATAATAAATACATTTATTTCAGAAAAAATTACATTCCATATTTGTTAGTAATACAAAATCTTAAAACTATGTTAGTAAAACACATGAAAATATTGAAATGGGCACAACTAGGTACAGTAGGCCACATGAACCCTGCAACAGTGATTCATGTACCTACCGTCCAGCCGAGCCGCGAACATAGCCAGGATACTGTTGGTGCTGGCCCGCACTCTGCAGAGCAACGACGTGCATTTTTTGCGCATTGTGGAATAAAAACAGTCTGTTCGCGCCTCCAAAAACATACCTGATGCACTGCAGAAACGGGGCAGCCGCAACAGCACCCGAAATGCGTTATTATACTGAACGCGCAGGGCGTTGTACGACCTTTGAGTATAATTTACCCACAGACTGCTCGTGTAGAAGGATGTACAGTAAACTCTGAACAGCGTGATTTTAACTTCTCTCGAGCATCGAGCAAATCTGCGGGCTATCATGTTAGATCTCACTGACCGTTGTCAGTGAGATCTAACATGATAGCCCGCGAGAGCGTAGGGCGTTCCCTACGCTCTCGTTCCATATCGGCATCGTACTTGAGGTCTTCTGTCACCAGGTGTCCAAGATATTTAAAGCGGCTGACTCTTTTAAGGGGAACACCATTCAAGTTAATAGGCGGAACACTAGATGGACACCTGTTACCAGCCTTGAACACCATACATTCACTTTTATTGCCGTTATGCAATAGACCATGGCTCGCTGCATACTCCTCACATGTTCGCAACAACTGCCTGATGCCACAAACCGACGCGCTCAGCAGCACCATGTCGTCCGCGTAGCTGATATTGTTGACACAAATATCGTCGATATGGCAGCCAACACGCTGGCTGCTGAGCGCGACGATCAGCGCGTTTACATACAGATTGAAAAGCTTGGGCGAGGTTAGCCCCCCCTGCCTCACCCCGCATTCCAACCTGTACGGTGCCGACAAGGTTCCCGCCCATCTCACGCTGTTGACTTGGTTTGTGTACCAGTAACGAAGGACATGAATGAATTCTGGAATCATAATGTTTAACTCCATGGCCTAAACTTCACCCTTCACCCGTAACAAACATAGTTACATCGCTTTCACTTCAGTATTATTAGTAAAGATTTAAATGCAACTACGGGCCTATATCGTTAGCAACTATCGTGGCGAAGGTTCTTGACAGTTTGCTTAACTCGCCACTAGATAAATACCTACAATTGCATGATAACCAGTTCGGGTTCCGACCTGGACTGTCCACAGAAAGCGCTATTTTGTGTTTAAAGCAAACTGTCGGGTACTATACCGATAGAAAGACACCGATATATGCCTGTTTCCTAGACTTGTTCTTCAAAAAGGGTATAAAAAGAGCTCTTCAAGGTCGGCAACACATCGGCAATCCCCCTGGTATTGCAAATGTCCATAGGCGGCGGTGACCACTTACCATCAGGTGGACCGTCTGCCTGTTTGTCAACCTAATGACATAAAAAGAAAAAAAAAAACTTGTCGAAAGCTTTTGACCTGGTTTGTTATGACATTCTGTGTAATAATTGGTACAGGTAGGTGAAAATGGTATAAATGGAAATGGGAAGGCAAGTATTAGGCTGAACTTTTGGTGCTCTCGGGAAAAAATAAAAAGTCTGTTCACTTGTTTGCCAATACCCAACAACTACATGGACCTATAACGGTTGTGCACAATAGTTTGTTTATCAGAAAAACATTTAAAAATTGTGTTAAACTATACACAGCACAGATACAACATCCCCATTTGTGGAACACAGTCTCAAAACAACGCAACACGTAGGACGATTGCGATTTATAGAACAAATCACACAAAAAGTCTAAAGACCTCAACAATTACTACAGTTTCAAACGCAGTTTTAGCATGGAAACACTTACCAATTCATTAATTTCATCAACCTTTCCATCCTTAGCAGCTGTGAGGAGTTTCCTCTCCCTCTCGTGCCGTTCAGCGCGCTGAGCCGCCTCCAGCAGTCTCTGAACATCACGGGTCTTACAAACGTCACAAGCTGTGCGACCTTCGCCGTTCATTATGTTTACATCGGCTTTGTGTTGTATTAGGAGGATTACTAGCTCCTGAAATGACAGCCAATAATTGGCTTGTTCAAAGTTCTCGTCTTAAGGTGGATACTTATTACATAAACCATAAAGACCAATATAGCACGACACGAGTTTCGAATCAAATAAAACGGGAACACGGGGAGCCGGGAGCTGGACAGCTAGTAGGGTTGATATAATGGGAAAGACAACAATTTCATCTGATACCATTAATATCAATCCCATACAAAATTATCGTTTCTGTTTTTGAAGACCTATTTTCACGCCTTTTTTAAAGAATCCCATATTGCTGAGGGTAAACCGTAATGAAGAATCCATATGACATCCTAATGTTTCACAATAGGATATTTGGAAAGTTCTACTTTATCAATGCATGGATGACCTAGGGCGCTCGAGGACAAATAAGCTCCTTATCGTCAGCGACTAAGGCAGAAATTCATTCTTACCTCATTCCCAATAAAAGAAGCCTTATGTAGCGCAGTGTCTCCGGTCTCATTGACTTCATCGACATTCGCGCCGGCCTCAAGTAAGGCCTCTACCACGTCAACGTGGCCGAAGTACGTCGCCAATTGAAGGGGCGTCCAGCCAAGGTTGCTCTTGCTTTTACCTGGAAATTTATTAATTTGATTTAGTAATATCCACACATATTGAAACCAGAATTGTTTCGAACTGTGCGGGCTAAAAGGAGTTTTCTTCCGCGGACGCTCGGACTGTGGAATGAGCTCCCTGCCGTGGTTTTCCCAATGAAGTACAGCATGGGGTTCTTCAAAAAGGGTGTGAAGCGGTTTCATCAGGGTCGGCAACGCGTGAGTGATAACCCTGGTGTTGCAAGCGTCCATAGGCAACGGTAACAACTTACCATCAGGTGGGCCGTATGCTTGTTTGCCACCTAAGTGGTATAAAAAAAAAAGATACTTAAGTAGAAATGGGTGGTATATTCAATGATGAAATGGATAAAAAAACACGACGGGCCAGTGTGGTTGCTTAAGATTTTACCTATCACACTAAAGGTCATGACTTCTATTCCCACCTAGGACATGCATTTGTGTGCCTGAACATGTCTGTATGTCTTGATTCTGAGTGTAAGCTCTGCTTGTTTTGGGATCAGATAGAAGGACGTAGAATGTCCCAGGATATTTATTTATACAGTTGGCTCGCCAGCCTCTATTCAACTAGTATACAATAAGCATCATCAGTAATACAAAAGGACAGACAAATAACAATTAATATAAACAATAGCCATACAATTTGTACTAATACGGTATCTGCAACTGCATAATATTAAGTAAAACGTATGAAAAAATGTAAACGAATTTTTTTCATGTATTTTTTATTTGTATTAATCGAAGTAATCACCCAAGCAATCAATGCATCTTTGCCAACGCAGTGGCAGTTTATTGATGCCCTTCTTAAAGAAATCAGCTGGACGGGAGGCAACAAATTCTTCAAAGGCATTTTGTACTGCCTCTCGGGTATTGAATTTTTTTCCCGCCAAGAAGTTATCCAAATTCTGGAAAAAGTTGTAGTCTGTAAGCGCAAGGTCTGGTGAGTAGGGCGGATGACGGAGAACTTCCAACCCCAGTTCTTGCAACTTGGAGACCGTCTGCTGTGCAGTATGAGGTCGCGCGTTATCGTGCAGGAGCAGCGGAGACGAGCGATTGACCAATGCTGGTTGGAGTTGTGCCAGCTTCTCCATCATTGTGTTCAGTTCTTCACAGTACACATCTGCAGTAATGCTCACCCCGTTTGGTAAGAAGCTGTGATGAATCACACCGGCGCTAGACCAGCAAACAGTGACCATTACTTTTCTAGGGGTAAGTTTTCGTTTAGGGCATTGTTTAGGTGCTGAACCAGGATCCAACCAACTTGCTGAGCGCTTGCGGTTATCAAACAGAATCCATTTTTCATCGCAGGTAACAATTCGGCTCAAAATTCCTTCATGTGTGTGTCTGTTGAGCAGTGCAAGGCACGTTTCGACGCGTACTTCGCGCTGGCGATCATTGAGTTCGTGGGGCACCCATTTGTCAAGCTTTTTTACCTTTCCAATTTGACGCAAATGGACCAGTATTGTTTTGACGCTAACGTCGAAAGCTGCTGCTAATTCAGCTGTCGATTGTGTATCATCAGCTTCCACAATCGCCTTTAATTCGTCATTGTCGACCAAAGTCTTCGGACGACCGCGAGGTTCATTTTTCAGGTCGAAATTCCCAGAACGGAAGCGAGCAAACCAATAACAGGTGGTGCGTTGGTTTGTAGTGTTAGCTCCGTAAACGTCGTTGATGTTGCGTGCCGCTTGTGCCTCGTTGCTGCCACGACGGTACTCAAATTCCATAATTACTCGAATTTTTAACGTATCCATGATGACGAAAAAGATTGAAATGCGATGAAAATGTAACACTAATCAATAAACAAATGACTACTATTGGAAAAAAAAATCCATGTTTTTAAAATAAAATTAATTTGAAATTAGAATTCTTTGCCACACAAAAATTATTTTGATTTGAAATGGCCAGTACTGCAGAACGGCAATTTTATAGGTAAAGACCTATTATTATGTAATGAATCTAAGCTTGTTTTGAAAAGAGTAATTGCTGGATTTATTGCCGGCTCTTCTTAGCAAATGCAACCTTCCGAAACGGTATTAGAGTCAGACTTTTCATAAGTGCCTGTGAAGGTCTATTTGAATAAATGATTTTGAATTTGAACTATGAAGAAATTAAAATGATAAATCTTATCTTAACATATCTACTAAAATAACAATATATCTCTTTAACATTATAAATGTGAAAGGTTTACACAATGTTTGCTACTCAATCACACCATGTCTAAACACATTTAGATGAAATTTGGCAAATAGATCATATGATGGAATAAAACATAGAAACTTTCAACCCTAAGGGGGAGAATAATTCTCCGTAATTATTACGGGATTGATTGAGTGAAGCAGGAGGCTAGTTAGTACATAACAATATAGTTATAAAGTTAAAATTGAGTCACATTTTTGCTTACAAATGAGTCAATAGTATTATCTGAAATATACTTCTAGGTATTGTGATTCTAATACTCACTACCTAAGGCGGTTAACACACTGCCACGCATCACGCTGCATGTTGCGTTTCAACGCACCTACGCGCGTACTTGCGGGAGTGCAGATCTGCATCACCATGCGGGTTTTTTACGTACTCACGCGCGTAGTTGCATTTTGTGGATTCACGGCGGCTCTGACTCATTCCATACAAAATCACGCACGGCACTACGAGACTCGGTGTGCCATACCATGCGTCTCGCCGCGCACCTACGCGCGTACGTGCGGGGCGAGACGCATGTAGGCGCGTGATCTGTATGAACGCGCGTGGATGCATTTACTGTGTGTTGGATTGGACAAACAATGTTAAAACACGCATTCACGCACTATGCTGCGTGGTGCGTGGCAGTGTGTTAACCGCCTAAATTCATTAGTCTGAGTTAATACTGGCTCACGGTTAAAAATATGACAATGACATCAATTGTTATTATAGGATGCATGTCCCTCACGAGAACCAACGGGTTAAGTTAAGGTGCCATAGAAGAGAGGAATAATAATAATAAATAAGTTTCAAAATTGTCAACTTCCTAATCCTGAGCTATTTTTAATCTGCAACAACACTATTACACAAAGACAGGGGCTAGAGAGGGAGCAGGGTACGTCATCTCTGAAGACCAGTTCCTATACTTGATTGTATAGGTACTAATTTTTATTAAATACTGTTTGTGCCTGATATTGCCCTGGTGAATTACTGAAATCTCTGGTGGAATTTAAAAAAATTCACTGATGCAACCTTGTCTGACAATTACGAACACAACAGACAAAAGCCAAATTGGTTGATCTGTTCTCAAGTGATGCTCTGCCATACATATAGCATTTGATTTGTATTTATACAGATCAGTGATTCCCAAAGTGGTCCAGGACCCCCAGGGGTCCACGGCAGACTTAATAGGGGTCTACGTTAGATAGATCTAATCTTCAAATGTATTGATGAGTTTTGGGAATATGCATCGAAATATAAAACTAAGGAAGCATAATTGTGAACAAAATCAACGCGAAATTCGGCTCCACACTTTACTACATTGACAAAATATCTCTAGTATTCGAACGAAAGAACACACATGCAAATAAGCCAATTACCTGCGCTTACCGCGTTTGCCTAACGCGTTGTATTCCGGCAAGCGCGATGATTGGTTCTCGGCGGGACAGCCTAATGCTAATTGGTCCGCACGCCTGCTGCAGTGCGAGATGCGTGGACGATGTTATGCATTGATTGTAAGAGGATAAGTTATAAAGTATCGTAATGCATATGCATATATAAGTCGGATTAATTAGTTGTAATTTAACTATACCACTCTATTATATTCATTTAAAAGTTTGTGATGTGCTTTTTGGATTAAAATATTTCTTTATGTGTTATAATTGTAAGGATCTAAAATTAAGAAGTATTTTAATCAGTTTATGGTTTTTACATACGAATTATAGAGTGATGGGTCGCGTTAAGGTCATATCAGAGGGCGAACCACAAGCTCTTAAAACAATATTATTATAACCTTATTTGACTTTTGTTTTTCTTTGACATCCGACGTCAAAACGGGACAAAAGACGAATAAGGTTATTTTAACCTTGTTTTAAGAGCTTGTGGTAGGCCCCCAGGAGATACGTGAATGGTGTTATGAAAAATAAGTAAGCTTGTTCATGTGTTTACTTTTTATTTTTTGTAAGCTATGTGGCACCTTTGAAAGTAAAAAAAGTGTATGATGTGTGATCAGTAGCGAATATTGCAGAACTCTAGAACTCTAGACTGCTTGCTGTGTGCACAATAGTCAACACGGAATGCAGAACTCGGAACTCTAGAACTCTTTTCAGTGGAATCGGCGCCTAAAGTGTCACGTTTCCGAGATATTTGGAGGTAAAGATCGCCATATAAGAATAACGACAATCATTAAAAATGAACTTATTACGTGTTTATATGCATTGAATTGTATTTAAATAATAGTACCCAGGTTGATTTAACGGATAAACGTTGAGACGGGACGCTGGTATGGGCATTAATTTTTTTTTAACAGATAGTAAATGATCTAAGAAGTCTTTCTGCAAAGTCATTTCTTGAAGCAACCTCATAGTTTGTATTGAAATTTGTTAATACAATCACAATTTTGCGACTTTTGACATGACAGTTGCGTTTCTTTAGGAAAAAGTGTAGTCCATACAGCCAAATGAGATGAGTTTTAAATGTATTTATATTGAAATTCAACTTTGATAGGTTTTTTTTTATCCAAACTTATTTTATATGTATAAAAAACTGCAATTATACATTTTACACGAAATATCGTAGGTTCAAACGGTTCAAAAACCAACTCAGCGCACCCCCACTCTTTGTAGTCTTGTGGTTACTACCCCTAGAGTGTATACAGGTCGTTGTTTTGGTCAGCGACGAGCGACTCAGGGTCGATAATACAAATGATACTGGTGCTAAAAAAAATATAAAAAAATACTTTATTTATTTTTAATAATAAAAATAAAAAATAAAAAATTTTGAAAATCATGTAATATGCTAAAGTGTAGACATAATACTCGACGGGAGTACGAGGGAGTACAGGGGTGGGGCGATGGCGGCTTGCGCCTAGCTCTAGTCTGTGCACGTGCCTAGTAACCATACTTTGCAGTAATTTTATTTAAAATTGAATAAGGTATTTCTCAACATATTTACAGTATTTAATGGAATTAAGTCCATTTTTGGGGAATATATATTTTGTACTACCGCTCCTGGGTCGCTTGTCGCCGACCAAAACAACACCCTGTATAAAAAGCCGGCGGCGCGGAGGGAGAGCAGGCATAGGCGACCAGCAAGCATCCCTCCCCGTACCCCCTCGCATACCCCCCTCCCCCCTACCCCACGTCCCGTCTTGGAAAGTTTTACCGATTTAACTATTTATTTGGATATTACCTCCAAATATCTCGGAAACGTGACACTTTAGGCCACCATATTGGTTAACATTTTTTGTTTGTATAAGTGTCCTCTACCCATATACATAAGTAACACCGTGCGCCGCAACATTGAAAAAAAAACTAAAATGGCGGCTGGCACGCTATGCCACAAAGGTTCTATCCTCTTTATAATTATAGGTACTAGTGCATAACAGTTTAAGTGAAATATCAAAACGTGTTAAATAAATATGCATGTTGCGTTCATGTTGCATAACACTTTCCAGAGTCACAAGTATAGGATTTCAAAATGTTTATTTACTCACATATGAAAAGTGATTCCAGCATTCTTCATATCTGTATGGCTTCTACACCACTTAACAACACATGACGGCATATTTGCACAATGTAAACAACGCAAAACACAATAATAATCACAGTTCTAAGTCCCTCGCGACACGAACGCATCGACTCAATGATACCGGCGAACTGTCAGCGCGATGAGTCTCTCTTTTTTGGCAACGCCCACCGCGGTTCGGTTTGCGTGGAATGATTTTTGAGCTCGAGTTACATTTCTTTAGTTTTATATTTCGATGGGAATATGGTATAAATGTAGCAGCAGGGGGTAAAATATGAGAAAAAAGATTTTGGAACTCCTGATATAGATTAATTACTAGCTATGCCCCCAGTTTCACCTGTATTTCATTTAAGTTATATTGTAGTGTGATGGTATAAATCCTATGACTTCCTCAAAAAATAGGCTATTAACGGCAAAGCAAAAATCATTTTTAGGGTTCCGTAGCGAAATGGCAAAAAACAGAACCCTTATAGATTCGTCATGTCTGTCTGTGTGTCTGTCTGTCTGTCTATCTGTCCGTCTGTATGTCACAGTCACTTTTTCCGAAGCTATAAGAACTATACTGTTGAAACTTGGTAAGTAGATGTATTCTGTGAACCGCATTAAGATTTTCACACAAAAATAGAAAAAAAAAACAATAAATGTTGGGGGGTCCCCATACATAGAACTGAAACTCAAAATTTTTTTTCATCAAACCCATACATTTGGTGTATCTATGGATAGGTGTTTAAAAATGATATTAAGGTTCCTAATATCATTTTTATATAGTTTGCGCAAGATTCACTTCCAAAGTGGTAAACTGTAACCCCCCCCCCCCCCGTAACTTCTAAAATAAGAGAATGATAAAACTAAAACAAATGTATGTTGTACATTACCATGCAAACTTCCACCGAAAATTGGTTTGAACGAGATCTAGTAAGTAGTTTTTTTTTAAATACGTCATAAATCGTGTACTGCAATTTACCTTTCATTCAATATTTTTGGCGTATTTTTTTTTAAAGCTTAGTTAGTTAATATTACACGGAACCCTCCGTGTGCGAGTCCGACTCGCACTTGGCCGGTTTTTTTTAATTGGACTGGTAGTTCCTGCTTAGGATGTTCGTTTGGTTTTGTATATTTATACAAACTCAGCAACTTTATATTTATAATAGTTATAGATGATTTGTTTGTGTAGTAAGGTTTTAAAACATACCTTTGCAATTAATGTCTAAAGTCAGCTTTGCCTCGCTCCTGGCCTCTAGAAGAGCCTTCACAACAGATAGTTCTCCATGTCGAGCGGAATATAGCAAGGATTCCTGAGCTTCCAGCCCAGGACATTCCTCTTTTGAACTCATTTTAAGTGGGTATTTCACTGAATAAAATAAATATTATTTTCAACGAGCCTTGAAGTAGGTATTGTGTACAAAAAGTAATTTCTGAATAAGTATTCACTGAACCTCACCCGTCACATCAAATTATTTCTTGTGCAATTATATCTCTATTATATCATATCAAAGTAAATTGTGGTACTAAGAACTCGTCTGGTAAGAACAAATTAAATTGAAATTAAATACACCACCACCACCACTGTCCTTCTTTCTTTATGTTTTTTTTTTTGTTAATTTTTTAATGACTTTGGATACAAAGTCCTTCAGTCGTATACATTTTATTTATAATTGGTGCCGATTCTGTTGTAAATCGTACTAAACTAATTTTAGTCACATCTCATCTCTTTCTTTGAACATAATTGAAAAAGGATAGAACATATTTTAAGTTGTCAAATTAATCTTTGCCGTCTTATTTTGCGTGTATTTAGGCGTAACCGCGATAGATGGCGACTAAATTTATATTGAAAACAAGCATTGGACTAATTTGACAGGACTAAATTTCTTACATCCTTTTCTTATGTTCTTTGTTAGAAAGAGACATAGTGAGATTAAAATTAGTTTAGTTGTGAACAACAGAATCAGGGCCAATATCACTTGAAATTAGTCCGCACATTAAAGTGCTTATTACACCTACCTATTTGTCTAGGATCCTAACTAGGATCCTAACTGGGATCGCTCTGACTAGGAAGCAGAAGCTGTTCTAAATCCTAAAAATAGGACGGTGTAATTGTTAAGTGCTTATTACACCTTCCTATTTGTAGGATCCTAACTGGGATCGCTCTGACTAGGAAGCAGAAGCTGTTCTAACTACGATTACACCTTCCTATTTCCTAACTAGGAAATAGGAACGTGTAATCGCAGAAAGAACGGTTAGTGTCCTAAGTAGTGAGATAGGAAGGTCCCAACCGCTCTACTTCCTTAAACAGGAAAGTGTAATCGCGTCGCTCCGATTTAGGACGTTTAGGGATGTAACATTGTTCTTCAAAACATCGATGTTTTGAAATCTTAATATATAAAATGATAAACTGATTGTTGATATATCAACGCACAGCCTAAACCGCTGGATCTAGAGATTTGAAATTTTGCACAAAGATACCTTATATAGTAGAGGCATCCACTAAGGAAGGATTTTTGGAAATTCCACCCCTAAGAGGGTAAAATTGGGGATGACAGTTTGTATGCAAGTCCGTCAGTTTTGAAGTTAGGATCTTCAAATTTTGTGTTTAGGCTGACAATTAAAAATTAATGTATAGTTATCTCAGCGTATGTAATAATCCCACCACCAAAGGGAGGAAAAGGGGGATGAAGTTGTGTATGCAAGTCCTTCAATTTCAAAGTAAACTTCACTAAATGTATTATTATACGGTGTAGGCATTCACTAAGGAAGGATTTTTGGAAATTCCACCCCTAACAGGGTAAAATAAGGGATGAAAGTTTGTTTGCAAGTCCGTCAGTTTTGAAGTTAGGATCTTAAAATTTTGTATTTAGGCTGACGATTGAGAATTAATATATAGTTATCTCAGCGTTTGTAATAATTCCACCACCGAAGGGAGGAAAAGGGGGATGAAGTTGTGTATGCAAGTCCTTCAATTTCAAAGTATACTTCACTAAATGTACTATTATACGGTGTAGGCATCCACTAAGGAAGTATTTTTGGAAATTCCACCCCTAACAGGGTAAAATAAGGGATGAAAGTTTGTATGCAAATCCGTCAGTTTTGAAGTTAGGATCTTCAAATTTTGTGTTTAGGCTGACGATTGAAAATTAATGTATAGTTATCTCAGCGTTTGTGATAATTCCACCACCGAAGGGAGGAAAAGGGGGATGAAGTTGTGTATGCAAGTCCTTCAATTTCAAAGTATACTTCACTAAATGTACTATTATACGGTGTAGGCATCCACTAAGGAAGTATTTTTGGAAATTCCACCCCTAACAGGGTAAAATAAGGGATGAAAGTTTGTATGCAAATCCGTCAGTTTTGAAGTTAGGATCTTCAAATTTTGTGTTTAGGCTGACGATTGAAAATTAATGTATAGTTATCTCAGCGTTTGTGATTTTTCCACCACCGAAGGGAGGAAAAGGGTGATGAAGTTGTGTATGCAAGTCCTTCAATTTCAAAGTAAACTTCACTAAACTTAATATTATACAGTATCGGTATTCAGTAAGGAAGGATTTTTGGAAATTCCACTCCTAGGGGGGTAAAATAAGGGATGAAAGTTTGTATGAAAGTTCTTCAGTTTTGAAGTGAGGATCTTCAAATTTTGTATTTAGACTAACTATTGAAAATTAATTTATACATGTTTCAGCTTTTTTGAGAATTCCACCCCCGACAGGGTGAAAAGGTATGGGATGTATACCGGGTGATTTTGAATTTCTTGGCTATTTTTTGTCCCTCGGATCAGAATCACTAATAGAACACATCCGTGCAAAAAAAAGAACCTTTTTTTTTCATAATTATGTCATAAGAATATCCTAAATACTCCACATTACTGGATAACGTTAACAAGTAGATGACCTTGAACTTCAGCTGGTAGACGTCACCGGAACATTGAAATATGCTGCGGAAATACGTGAATTCTTTCGTAACGCGCAATAGGTGGAAATTGTGTTTAATACCTACTAAAATTTCACCATATTATTTTTACATTTTCCATTCACAAAATTAAGTAATATCAGGAATAAACTCTCCATAATGTTGTTTACATTTCGAGTATTTTGATTAATAAAAACTGTCATTGAATCGAATCTGTCATTCATTAAAATCTTCTAAAATAAATTCTATTTTTCATTTTCACTAAGGAGGAAACTTATCTTTCAATAATTATTAACAATACATTAGGCAGCCCGCACGCATCATACAATCGCCGGCCGACTTTATGTCGGAAAGAGAAGAAAACTTGAATGTCAGCTTTGTAAGCAGAAAACAGGGTGAAGGAGGAAGTGTGTTATTTAAAACCAAATAATAAGTTGTCAATAAACTGCAATATTCAGTTCAAGGTGATTTTAAATTAGCCTTAAGTTGGCCCTAAAGTTTTAAAGTGTTACAACGATGCATATGTTCGAATTGTGATACGATGAGTATGTTTGTAATTGAGTTAATAAAAAAAGTGAGTTACTGTATTTTTGTGGCTTCATTTTATAAATTTTAAACGGGTAAGAATACCGAGAGTGATGTATAGGATATTTAATTTAGATGGTGTTCGTGTTTTCGTATACATAGGCAGTATCTAACATTCTCGGTTGTTGACAGCTATGTGACGTAGCGTATTGGCGCGCGGTACGACCAACGATTTCAGTAATTCTGAGAAAACTTTGGATCGTCATAACTTTATTTTTTTCTATAAAAATTATATCTAAAAATAAAACATGTATTTTTTATTTTTTATTAATGAGCGACTCTTTTAAAATAGCTAAGTAATTCAAAATCACCCTGTATAAGTCATTCAGTTTCAAAGTAAACGTCACTTAATATATTATTACACAGTGAAGGCAACCACTAAGGATTTTTGGATATTCCATCCTTAAGAGGGTAAATTAGGGGATACAAGTTTATATGAAAGTCCATCAGTTTCGAAGTTAGGACCTTCAAATTTTATGTTTAGGTTGACTTTAATTTATAAGTGCCTCAACATTTTTGATAATTCCGATCTCGAAAAGGTAAAAAGGGGGATGAATTTGTGTATGGAAGGAAGTACACTAAATTTATTATTTAAGCTTATGGTTATAAACTAACGCAACGAATATCGGTGTTGTTGGAATTTGAACCCTTAAGGAGTGAAAAGGGGGATTAAACTTAGTATATGAAATTCTTTATTTTCGGAGTGAAAATCTCAAAATTTATTATTTCGGCTTATGGTATTGGCGTATTGAAATGACTCGCCTAAACAAGATCAGGAAAAAGAGAGGAATCGGTATTAAAACAAAGATCCGGTTAATACGAGCATTGGTATTCCTCATTTTCATGTATAGAGTGGAAGCGTGGACTATACTGGCCCGAGAAAGAAAAAGGATTGATGCATTCGAGATGTGGTGCTGGAAACGGATGTTGGAAATACCTTGGACCGCTAAACGCAACAATGCATCAATCCTATCGCAGCTTCAAATTAAAACACGATTGTCCACCATATGCCACCAACGTATTTTTTCGTATTTCGGCCACATGGTGCGCAAAGGCGATGAAAGTTTGGAAATCTGATCATAGTTGGGAACACGGAAGGAAAACGACTACGTGGTCGTTCACCAACAAGATGGTCCGATCAAGTAAAAGACTCATCGTCCTCCAAGTTTTACAGAAACCAGAAGACAGAAACCAGTGGAGGCAGATCATTCGCTCTAGAAGTAAACCCGATGTTGACCACGATCCTCAGACATGAGGGAAAGAGAGATAAGGCCTCCAAAATTGTTGTGCTGTGGAACTAGACTACAAGTAACAGCTCTCCGCCGCAATGTTATTGAGGCCAAAATATTTACTGGTTCTGCCAGAGGAGAAACAGTCTTCTTGCCGCGTATACCATTGATCCCAAATCTCCTTCCGTTTGAATTTAAAAGATAAATCCTAATTAAGGTTTGTAGTCACAGGGAAAAACTCTCAAATTTGCTAGAGTTGATTTGCGGCAGGACTGTTTCAGTTTTATGTGGCATCCTCGCATATGAGCTCTTAATCTACCTGAACTTTTGTCAATATCACACGTAGTGGCGGACAATAGCCATGAACAAAGCTCTATATTGTTACAATGATTCATATCTAGAAAAAAGAAATAATCTACGCGGACGAAGTCGCGGGCTATAAAGCTAGTAATTATATAAGGCCCTTCTAAAGTCTTGGCGTATATTTTGAGGGATGAATGTGTAGGTCATTAGTAATCAAAAAACAATAATAGAAAATTAATCCGTACATTGAAAATACTACATTATTTATAAATTAATACTTGGTACTTACTTACATAAAGTTCAATTTTGTTTTTTTATTTTTAACATAAAGGAGCTCATTTGTATTCATTAAAAATTTAAGTTGTATGATCGGTTTGAGAGTAAAAAACATAAAACATCGGAAGATCATCGATGTAAGTATCGTTATATTTTTTTTAAATCGACCTTTGTTACATCCCTACGAGTCGTCCGTCTACTGTTACTGAATGCAGCCCGGGGCTGTGTTCAGTAACTACACACCGTGTGACCGGTGCGATCGTCCGACGTCGTCCGACGATCGCACCACATAATATTGAACTGTTACTGAACGGTACGATAATCGTCGGGCGATCACACGGCGTAGTTACTGAACGAAGCCGTGGCATAAAAAGTGTCTAAATATTACTTAGGAAAATCAAACATAACTTAATATTTATATATATTTTTTTGTAAAGTATCAAAACCATTTATTCCTACTATAATTAGTGATACCACATTGTACCACATCTAGTTTTTTTTTTTAATTTGCCGCGCTTTTTCAGTTTCTACTTTCGTATGCCAGACTATAGTAAAATGGTGTTCATTGTACTAAAACTTTTCACGGACTTTTAGTACAATGACCACCATTTTACTATTTAAAATTTTACATAAACTCGTTATATTCTATTTTTATATAGAATGCTTTATAATATAAATTTTAAATAAATATCCTGGGATATTCCTCACAAACGTTTACTTGATTCCAAACTAAGCGTACTATATACCGGGTGATTTTGAATTACTTGGCAATTTTTTTTCCCTCGGATCAGAATCACTAATAGAACACATCCGTGCAAAAAAAAGAATCTTTTTTTTTTCATAATTTTGTCGTAAGAATATCCTAAATACTCCACATTGCTGGATAACGTTAACAAGTAGATGACCTTGAACTTCAGCTGGTAGACGTCACCGGAACATTGAAATATGCTGCAGAAATACGTGAATTCTTTCGTAACGCGCACTAGGTGGAAATTGTGTTTAATACCTACTAAAATTTCACCATATTATTTTTCCATTTTCCATTCACAAAATTAAGTAATATCAGGAATAAAATCTTCATAATGTTGTTTACATTTCGAGTATTTTGATTAATAAAAACTGTCATTGAATCGAATCTGTCATTCATTAAAATCTTCTAAAATAAATTCTATTTTTCATTTTCACTAAGGAGGAAACTTATCTTTCCTTAATTATTAACAATACATTAGGAAGCCCGCACGCATCATACATTCGCCGGCCGACTTTATGTCGAAAAGAGAAGAAAACTTGAATGTCAGCTTTGTAAGCAGAAAACAGGATAGCTTTTTAAAACGTTTAACTTGGTTAATAACCCTTAAACGAACCTATCCTAGAAATAAACTCTAAAATTGCCTATTTCGCTA
This sequence comes from Polyploca ridens, assembly GCA_951394255.1. NCBI lineage: Eukaryota > Metazoa > Arthropoda > Insecta > Lepidoptera > Drepanidae > Polyploca > Polyploca ridens. The sequence continues at coordinate 2,419,291 of OX596245.1, forward strand.
AAAAGGTCTTCGCATTTGAATTCCTTACTACCAAAGCACACGTCCTAAAAAACCGCCCTAAAGGCCTCAAGTCGACCTGAGAGAGATTCAAATGTTCTTGTCATTTGAATTCCTTACTACCAAAGCACTCGTTTTACAAAGCCGCTCTAAAGTCGGACTGAGAGACATTCAAATGTTCTTGTCATTTGAATTCTTTACTGACAAAGCACTCGTCTTACAAAGCCGCTCTAAAGGCCTCAAATCGGAATGACAATTGGACTACCGATTGTCTGACGTGTGGAAGCGTCCTTATACGAAACCTCTCTTCCCTTTTCTTTTAATTTCATACAAAGAATACAAAAAAAATTGCTACGACGTGTTTAGGTGTGCGCTCAGCTTAATACTTCATGTCAACCTATTTGAAATAATTTCTGATTATGAAAAAAAATATTTTGAGTTGCGCACGCAGGTATTCTCTGGTTACTGGTTGCTAGGGCAACGTTTTAGAAGACCAACAGTCGTTTCTGGGTGATACAAAATATTTTTAAATTTAATTGAATTATTATGGAATACACTATCAGTTTGATCAATGGAGGGCTTCTGCCTCACACAAGATGCCGCGCGGCGCCCGCCACCCCACCCAACTGTGCGCTCTGTGGTTGCAGATCACTGGAAGTGTGTTATTTAAAACCAAATAATAAGTTGTCAATAAACTGCAATATTCAGTTCAATGTGATTTTAAATTAGCCTTAAGTTGGCCCTAAAGTTTTAAAGTGTTACAACGATGCATAATGTTAGAATTGTGATACGATGAGTATGTTTGTAATTGAGTTAATAAAAAAAGTGAGTTACTGTATTTTTGTGGCTTCATTTTATAAATTTTAAACGGATAAGAATACCGAGAGTGATGTATAGGATATTTAATTTGGATGGTGTTCGTGTTTTCGTATACATAGGCAGTATCTAACATTCTCGGTTGTTGACAGCTATGTGACGTAGCGTATTGGCGCGCGGTACGACCAACGAATTCGGTAATTTTGAGAAAACTTTGGATCGTCATAACTTTATTTTTTTCTATAAAAATTATATCTAAACATAAAACATGTATTTTTTATTAATGAGAGACTCCTTTAAAATAGCTAAGTAATTCAAAATCACCCTGTATATTCAAATTCAAAAATTGTGGATTTTTTTTTTCTAGTTACCTTCGTAGAACAATATGGATAGATGTTTCAGTGATTAGCGACCGTAGAAGTTTATTTAGCATATTGTAGAACATTAAGGTGATCGAAAGAATGAGAAGGTGGACACTATACACTGATTTAGCTATAAAACCATTATAAATAAAAAGTTAGTATCAAAACTGGTTCTGGTAAACTAGTTGACACTTTTTATGCCGGGTGACGAAAGTGACAATAATAGAATGTTGTCATGTAAAGAGTTTCAATTACGGCCAGGCTTAACTTTCGTTTGCCAGACTCTAAAACATGACTGGACTGTGACTGATCAGCGGACAGTGATATTATAAATAAAATATATGCGACTGTAGGTAGGACTTTGTTGCCATTGTCATGAACAAATTAACAAAAAAAAAAGTTGTCAAACAAATCATTTCGAGTAGCGTTGTCAAACTATCGATAGTTTGACATCGATAGTTGACCTTGAAAACTAGTTCCAATATCGATAGTGCTATCGATTGTATCGAAATCACAGACCGACCAATACTATTAATCAAGGCATTACTACCAATATAATCGATACTATTGAATCTCAATACTATCGATAGTGTAATATAGTGCAAATCATGCATATCGATTATTATCGATACATGATCACGTTCTAGTACGTTTACTATTCTGATGTTATTGGCCTTCTAGACTACACGTATTGTTTAATATATCTTAGTATATAAGCTGATCCTTATTGTCATTAGGTATTAATTAACTATGGATTAAACATGTGAAGTATCTTCAGTATTTCCATTCACTACTACCCGTGAACACCCCCTTGTCTCATGGCGACCGTGACAGTTGTGAAAAAATGGACTGCCTGCACCGCCCCGCTGAATCAATGGAAGAGTGTGATGTAAAAATGAACCTGAAGCTGTCGAATACTGGAGCATGAAGTAAAAATTTACCCAAAGCTGTAACAAAATGGAGTATGATGTAAACGAACCCGAAGCTATGCAAAAGTGGACCATGGAATAAAAGGACTTGAAGCTGTGAAAATGGACCGTGATGAAGAAGGATCTGAAGCTATGAAAATGGACAATGATGAAATGGACCCTGAAGCTGTGAAGAAATGGACCAGGATGAAGAAGCTGAAGCTGCCGTTGGAAAAGGATACCGAGGCTGCCAATTAAAATGGGATAGACAACACTTTGGTATAAAAAGTTACATACTTTCCCCTCTGCATGAAAAATCATGTGAGCTAAGATGTATTTTTTTTTATTGTTTATTTTTTGATAATATTGTAGAAATGCAAGAAGGTGATTCAAAGCTTTATAAAAGTAGAAGACGTTTCATAGCAGTAGACGATCAAAGTAGCTAAGTCGGCAAGGTCGTAATATGTACGTTTCATTATCGTAAGCAAAATGTGCACACATGCCAAAGCAATAATTACAATAGTAAGTAATTTTATAAATATCGACAAAATTATCATGTATGGTTTTTGGCATCGTCAGCTGAAAATGAATATGCTGATGATATGTCTAGGTTATTGAATCAAGGTTAATAATTTTTTTTTTCGTATTATAGTGGAAATGAAATAAGATTGAAGTATTTTAATGACTTCATTATGATGTCATTATGAAGCATATTTTTTTTGCATATTTAAAGGATTATAAGGTAGAAGAACTTCACTTCATTTTTTTTATATCTTCAGGAAATATAAAGTAATAATAAATTATGAATGTAGAAAAATTTTTTTGAAGCAATCACAAGTACTTAGTAGTAAAAGATTATTCTTGGATGTATCAAGACATAGTGATAGTTTAGATTTCGCTGCTGAAGCCAACCAACCAAGACCAACCTAGAGTGATTTTTTTTCTTCGATTATTACTTATGCATGTAAATTTTGTCAAAGTGATAATCAGTTGATAGAGTAAAGAAATAATTTGATTATTCAAATTAAGAGATTATTAGAACGATGAGGAAAGGAAAAGTTTTGTGGCAGTGATAACTTGCTCAAAACATAGAGATTTACTTAGAAAATGAATCCCAAATTAGGTCTGATCAACCTAAAGTTGTAGATATCATTAGAAAACGTTCGAATAGTAATGAATTAAACAAACGCTTGTATTACGCGAATTTAATAAGGCTAAGGAGCCTTTAGGAATGGCCATTCCCTTAAATAAAATTATTCTCTCAAATAATATTCCTTTTCACCCTGAATGGTGAAAAGAGGCCCGTGCTAAGGTGTGAGATATTATGGGCTGATGATGATGATGATATTTGTATTCAAATCAAGATTCTTTATTAACGAAGGCACGCCAAGACGTTAAAAGATCTTGAAAAATAAAAAAAGAAATTGTAAGTAGTCAATTGGCTCACAAATATTATTTTATCAGACTATAATTAAGATTCTTTACGAACGAAGGCACGCCAAGACGTGGCGTTCAAAGAACTTAAAAAAAAAATATAGTCGATTTTAAATGACCAGTACAAATGGTTAAAAATGAGAGAAATTAGCTTTTTATAAAAAAAAAGTTCAATGCAAGATTTAGAAAATTTATCAAGATTATATAAAATTCAAAGCGTAAAGAAATAAATCATATTGAGACTTGAATACTTATTCTAAATAATTACCGTATTGTACTTATTAGTGGACATGCAGGTATTTCTGGAATGACAAATAATATAAGAAATAAGTACTATTGGAATGGAATGTATAAAGACATTACTGACTATGTATCTAAATGTAACGATTGTCGGAAACAAAAGTATAAAAAAGTAAAATGTAAAATAAAGATAAAAATTTGATGTGAATTCTAATAGCATAAGGTATGGAAAAGATGATTTAATTTTAGTAAAAAATGAATGTGGTAATAAATTATCAGATAAATATTTAGGACCATTTAAAGTTGATGAAGATTTAGGTGTAAATGTTAGAATAATAAATGATAAAAATAAGCCCAAGACAATTCATAAGAATATGACTAAGAAGTATATTAATTCTATTTTTTTTTAAGGGAGGAATGCCTATCATTTCAGGGGAGGTGTAATATAGTGCAAATCATGCATATCGATTATTATCAATACATGATCACGTTCTAGTACGTTTACTATTCTGATGTTATTGGCCTTCTAGACTGCACGTATTGTTTAATATATCTTAGTATATAAGCTGATCCTTATTGTCATTAGGTATTAATTAACTATGGATTAAACATGTGATCTAAAGTATCTTCAGTATTTCCATTCACTACTACCCGTGAACACCCCCTTGTCTCAATAGTATTAGTTAAATACAATTAATACTATCGATAGTATTAGTTTAATACAATTAATACTATCGATAGTATTAGTTAAATACAATTGATACTATCGATAGTATTTAGTTAAATACAGTTGATACTATCGATAGTATTTAGTTAAATACAATTGATACTATCGATAGTATTTAGTTAAATACAATTAGTAGTATCGATACAATCGATAGCGCTATCGATATTGTTACAATTTTCCGAGGTCACGATAGTATCGATAGACTATCGATAGTTTCACTATTGCTATTCAACACTAGAGTATTTTCGTAAGCCGGTGTCAACGGTACGGTACCTTAAATTAATTGCTTTTATTTACATTAACTTGTTTGATATGAGTGACGCCGTTAAAAAATGCTGCCGAATATGCTTAGACGTGGAATCTGACCATGTGTCAATAATAGGAGATCCTACGATCAGTCTACACGTGAAATCTTGCCTCTCGGTAACTGTATCTTCAAATGATCACCTTCCGAAGACTATCTGTGTATCCTGTGTATCTCAGCTAAGTCAGTTTTATAATTTTCAACTTAACGCCCGCTGTTCGCAAGACTGGCTCGAATCAGCGTTGCAGGAAAAGATGAAAAAGTCCAATGAAACAAAAATGCTCTTGCAACCTCTTCCTGACTCTGAATACAACTCTGACTCCCTGCTAGAGTTCTTAAATAACAACACTAACATAGAGGAGTACCTAAACAACTTGGGTAAAGAAGATATACCATCCATAGTTAATATGTTAGATAAAAATGAACACTCTATTGAAATCAGTAAGTTTAGCTTTATAAATAAATTGCCTAGTCCTAAGAAAAACGATATAAAAACCAAAGCTAAAGTTAAAATGGATATTGACGTATTAGATTCTGATATCGAAATTGTAAAGGAGATCCTTATGAAAGAAACTGATAAAACAAAACCAATAAACAAAGTTGAAAAAATAATAATACATACATGTTTTGCGTGTAAAAACAACTTTGATAGTTTACAGAAATTGTTACAGCACATGAGTGTATGCGATTATGCTTCTAGAAGCTGTGTAAAGTGTAACACATTGTTTGATTCTAAACTACAAATGCAACAGCATTCAATTACGCACAATACGTCACCCTTATTCACATGTAATTGTGGTGAACAGTTCCAAACCAAAGAAAAATTGGTACGGCATCATAAAACTTGTCATACGGATTATGGAGCATCTTTAGGATGTGTGTACCGTTGTAAAAAATGTGGAGATACATTCAAAGAGAGGTTTCAGCTGTATAAACATGCTAAACAACATGTTTTGAAGTCAGAAGAGAGAGTTTGTGATATTTGCGGACATTTATTAATTGGAAATGACGCCTTGATTACACATAGGAAGGAAGAACATAAGAAACCAGAAGATGTATTGTACAGGTAGATTAATTTATATTATATCCTTTCAAGAAATTATATTAAATAAATAAATAAATATCCTGGGACATTCCTCACACACGGTCATCTGATCCCAAACTAATCATGGACATAAATCTACATGGATTTAGTTAGACTAGCATTAGAGTTATAACATGAAAATAAAGGACTCCTTTCGGTCAGCTAAAGACATCCCTTTCTACACATCTCTGGTGGACATGAAGCCTTTTTTAAGTTCCCTGTCCGTGTGATTTTTTTTAAAAATTGCTCTCCTTTTGACACATGAAGTACATTACATTCACATCATCTACTAAAATTTATATGACGATTTCTAATTTTGTATTCAGAGGCAATTTTCCAAATCCCTTTGGCAATGATAATTATAACTGGCTTGCTTACATGATGCCCCTTATCTTCTTATAATAATTAGGTACTCGTAAGTTCAGTATAAATATCAATATAATCAGTGTGCCAAAAAAGAATGCCTATGTGCAGTATTCCTGAGAAATGTTTTGGCTCAAAAAGTTAATCAGCATAGAAAATCTGCACTCAAAATACCTATATTTTTAAATAAGACTTTATTATGAATTACAGGTGCAAAGTGTGCAATCAAACATTTGCAGAGCATAATGAAATCTACAAACATGTACAGAAACACATGGGTAAAAAGCCAGATAACATCCGTCATCTCTGCGAAACCTGTGGCCGCAGCTTCGCTACCCTTGCTACGCTATCCAGGCACTCAGAACAACATGGCTCTAAAGACTTTAAGTGTAGTGTTTGCAAAAAACAATTTATTGATAAGAACGGACGAGATGAGCATATGAGGGAACACATTGTGATAGTTATGTGTGAGAAATGTGGACAGAATGTTAATAGTAGTACATTAGAAGGACACTCTTGTGTTTGAAGAGAGGGAGAATGAAATGGTGAGTGTTTTTTGTTAATCCTTATTGTCAACTCTACTTTTTGAAAGCTAATAATAACTACCTACAATATTACCCAACTGATATGGCGCGTCGTGAATCTTCGTTCGCACAGAAAAGAAAGTATGGCCCCGAAGATTAATGAAAGAATGCTTAAAACTTACAATCAACTAGATCACTACTATAAGGTTCATAATACACTGCAGCTGTTAGTTCCATCTCACTCGCGCGTGAGGCCCTTCCGCACGGCGCGCGTTAACATGGCGGCATGTTAACGCGCGCTTTGAAAATGTATCTTCTGCACAGGTACATCGGTAAGCCATATTAATTGGGTACTACTGTACCAGTTTTTTTGTACCACTAAGGTGGCAAACAAACATTTGGCCTTCCTGATGGTAAGCGGTTACCATAGCCTATGGATGCTTGCAACACCAGGGGTATCACTCGCGCGTTGCCGACCCTGCAGAAATCCCTTCATACCCTTTTTGAAGAACCCCATGCTGTACTGCCATGGGAAAACCACGGTAATCTTTTGTTAATGTCTTTATTTTATCTGAAATTTACTAGAGATAAAAAACTTTTAACAAGAGATTACTTAATATTTATCCAGGGCCAACCACCATTTCCTAAATCAATAATATAATAAGCTTACTTGTCTTCCATCCTACTATGTTAGATGTCAAACAGTGATAGAAGACAAGTTATCATAGACGATGGTTGCCCCCAGGCTTCTAAAAAGTGAGTAATTTAAGGATTAAGGACAGAAGTGCTGTGATTTGTAAAAGAACATAATTATGCTAATAATTGACCGTAACCAAAATAAAACCACTATAAACAATAAAGTTTTCTGATTTACTAAAATAAACCTAAACCATCCTACAAAAGAAATGTAAACTCATAATAACATAGGGCCAAGAATATACAATATTTTACGTGTAATTTTGTCATTTCCAAGGCTATTCACTAATGTTACATACACTTACTATTAAAAAGATAAACAATATATCAGCAAAAACAAAACCAGCCCCTATGGCCATAGTTGAAAAAGTCTGTGAAAATGATCCTTAATCTGTAGGGCAACATGTTGTTGAGGTCGATCAGAAACTTCATGAATGAAGGTATGCTGATGCACTTTCGGTTCCTGCGGATTCCTGAAACAATATGCCATATTTCACTATCTTAACTTCTGTCTACTTCTTGTTGGAATAAGGTTCAGTTTTAAATAAATCAGACTGCATGGCCTAGGATTCAATTTCCTTTGCAAAGACAAAAAGGTGTATGTCAGAAGAGGAGATTTAATTCTGAAAGAAACAGGCCTATTTCAGGACATAAATGACGTGGTATGATCAATTCCTGCAAGTCTTCATTAGGATGAAGAAGGAATAAAGATGCTTTTGAAGACATTAAGAAAATAAAATTTGGAATAGCTTCAAACCACGTCAAAATATTACTTAAGCCTTGAAGAAATAACACATTACCACTTTCTTTGTTATTCAGCTGGACTATCTGCTTGATAACCTTATATTAAAAACCCTGCAGATAACTTGAGAACCTTGACTAACACATCTGAGATCAACACTTCTCACCTTCAATAATAATCCTGGCAGCATCTTTCGCGTTTATCTCGGAGTACAATGATGTGAAACGATGGGTGGGAGCCGGGTATAAGCCGGATGATATTGTCGCCAGGTAGACCGACGTAATATTGATGTTCTTGGTCCAAGTGTCAAGTCTCAACTCCTCTGATATGGAGTCCATTAGTCCTGTAACCAAAATATAAGTTAGAAGCACTTGTTGGGAAATATTGATCCTTTGAATATAGAAAAAATCGTCTTTCATAATTTATCTGCCCTGTTCTCAAAAAATGTCTTTGCGTCAGAGCAATATGAAGATTCTTTTATTGAATTCTTCTAACCATCTCGGCATTTACATCTATTACTATTCGTTCTTCTCAATGAAAATCCATCTATATGTAGGTACCTACCTCTAAGACCAAACTTGGCAGCGCAGTATGGCACCATGTCAGCGCATGGCATCAAACCTGCGCTAGAGTTGATTGCGATTATATGCCCGTGCCGCCTTTCAATCATGTTCGGCAAGAAGGCTTGGATGATCTGAAATAAGTACCCATGTGGATATTATAGCTATAATTACAAACAATGTTTATTAATGATTCATTGGAACTTTGCATCCCACAGTCCTACGATGGAATAGTCATCTCTTGTCTCAGGCTGTAGAAACTTTTTTAAATAATTTCATGATATTTTCAGTTAGAATTCCCTTAAACCGTTTCCAAGAATATAAAGTTTAGTAAAAGGTAAAAATTGGAAGCTTGAATGATAGGAGTTAGTCTCAAACTTACCCAAAAATGTGCCAGCAAGTTGATTTCAAGAAGCCGCGTTACGGCATCTGAACGGAAATTCACAAGCGGCGCACAATTGAAGGCGGCCGCGTTACTAACCACCATGGACACGTCAGTGAACTGACGACGCATTCTTGAGGCCAATGACGCTACTTGCTCGCGAACTGTTATGTCTACTGTGTAGCCGATGCACTAGAAAGATTTGGCGCTAGGTTAAACTAACAACTCCTTATAGAACAGTAGGTACATTTACATACTAAGACGTCTTTGAAGGCTGACGGACCACCTGTTGGTAAAGGACCATCATCTCTCATGAACAAAAGATATGGCAGGAGGATTGCTAATACTTAAATAACCAGAGAGACTAGATATCAACTAATGGCTTTGGCGACAGATTCACTCATGACTCAGAAGAGCTTTCAAAGTGTGCTGCTGTATTTGCGTGGGGTTTTCGATTGAAATTAGACAGAAGAATAAAAGATTTCGAAATATTCAATTACCTCGCCATCTTTGCTCCGTATTTCTTCAACGATAGCGTTGTTACGTCGCGCATCATTGTCCCAACACACGACTGTTGCTCCTAGTTCAGCAAACTGTAAAGCTAGCTCGCGACCCAGACCGTGGCCTGCTTCTGTAATCTGAAGAGCAGAGGAAATTTATATTTAAGAATATATGGCTAGCTTGTTCTGATTCTATTTGGCTATTTTATGTAAGCCTAGTACCCTCTACTGTATCGTTATTTTTCTACAAATCGTATGTATGATATCGTTATGGTCGATGGGAAATAAGCAATACATATAGCTCTTTCTAATTCCCATTAAAGGTGAACGCACACTTATCTGAGCCGAACGCGCCGAACGCGTCGAATGCATCGAACGAAACGAATTTTAGAATCTTATTAAAGCTCGCACACTTGCCCGCGTCAAATCGTCCGAATCTGGATAAGATTTCCTATACAGAATTCAAAATTCGTTTCGTTCGATGCGTTCGGCTCGGATAAGTTTGCGTTCCTGTGCGTTCACCTTAAATAGCACCTACCTAAATGTCTCATACAAAAATAGCAATGATACTTGCACTCATCTGGCACTTTGAGATGTTATATAAAGCATCGAACTCTGACAATTATTGTGTACAAACCAACACGGTTTCTCCATGTAAACTCTTCATGACAGGTGGTATTAGTACCCTGACTACTGCCATAACACATGTTGAGAACAACTTGACGACAAGCACCGTCGTGTCGAGCGCCCAGAGAGGCGCCGCAGCCAGCCCCCCACTTCCCCAACATGGCAGTATCCATATCTCTTGCAAAACCCTAAACTTCCGAGCTAAACCCCCTATACAACGAACCAATATATTTTTCCTATGCATAAATATAAAATAAAACCTAAAAATACACGTTTGACAGCTTCTCTAATGACAATTTGGGATTTGTTTTGAAATGAGAATTACAATGCAATGTCAAAATCCATTGACTTATGTCGTGTGATTAATATATGTCAGTCAATTCTTCCAAGGGTCTTCAGCGAAAGTTGCGCTTTGAATAATAGTTAAATAAATACTTTAAATCATGGCGAAACCATTGCAAAGAGAACGAGAGAACAGATCGGCAGAAAAAAAGGATCTGACATTCCACGCTTACAATATCACACCTGAAAGTGCTCATACTTCTATACTTCTTTTGGAGTCTGCAGAGCCTGAAATACTATGTCAGGTAAGCCAGTTTGAATTTATTTTTATGGCCTGAAAGGATAGTCATATCAGCGTTTCTGCTATGCATCTAACAAATCCACTGGAAAAACCTAGGAACAATTTATAGGTCTTGTAACACCTACCAAACGATTAAAACCTATCCAAATATAGAAAGACAATTGAAATGAAATAGCTAAAACTACAGATAAAGATTGGTGCAATTTAACTTGGCAATGGTGCCGATACTGTTGTAAATCGCACTAAACTAATTTTAATCACATCTCATCTCTTTCTTACGAACATTATTGAAAAAAGATAGAACATATTTTAAGTTGTCAAATTAATATTTGCCGTCTTATTTTGCGTGTATTTAGGCGTAACCGCGATAGATGGCGACTAAATTTATATTGAAAACAAGCATTGGACTAATTTGACAGGACTAAATTTCTTACGTCCTTTTCTTATGTTCTTTATTAGAAAGAGACATTGTAGAGAACACTAAATTAGTAGGGATTTTGAATGGATTAACACTTTATAACTTCAAATAAATAATTTATTTAACAAGAGCACATGTCTTTATACTGCAATTTTTTAATGGGACGAATACATAGATTATAGAAACTTATGTCATAGACATAAACTGGGGGCCCAAAAAACACAAGCAAAAATAAAAGACCCCGAAACATAAAAATCATAAAAATTCACGATATCACAGAACCTATGTGATATTCGATATAAAATTAACACAAATTACTATCATGCATAATTAACTATTATCGAAACAAAATTAACTAACTTACTGTCAAAACTGAATAACAATGAAAGTAAAAGAGTACACTTAATTGAGTAATTATTCTATGGGTACAACGACAATTTTTGAAACAGCTCTTGTATGGAATTTTCCATTAGATGTCTTTACTTCGACAACCCTGACAATATTATCGTTGCCACTGAATATTTTTGTGATCCTACCCAAAGGCCATTGAAGAGGTGGAGTGTTAGGATTTAATAACAGCACAATAGTACCCTCTTTGAGATTAGGTAATATTTTCTCCCATTTTGTTCTTTGATTAAGGGATGACAAATAGTCCCTTGACCACGCCTTCCAGAAGTGCTGTTTTACTTGTTCGCAAGACCTCCAAAAGCGAAGCCTATTAGATGGTATGTCGCTAAGATCTGGGTAAGGGATAGCCATTAAAGGACCACCAATTATGAAATGACCTGGGGTCAGAACTGAAAAATCTGAATAATCTTGTGTAGTAAGAGATAATAAAGGACGTGAATTTAAAATACCTTCAATTTCAGCCATAATTGTGCTAAATTGTTCGTAAGTATAAATTTTTGTTGTTAAAATTCTTTTAAGATGGTATTTTAACGATTTTACAGCCGCTTCCCATAGACCACCATGGTTAGGGCTGTAAGCAGGAATGAAATTAAATTTTATTTCCTTTTGAAGGGCATAATTATGTAGACTTTCCTGAAATTCTTTACTATTGTGTAATTTATATAGTTCTTTAAGCTGTTTGTTAGCACCTTTGAAAGTAGTAGCATTATCGCAATAAATATCAGAAGGAATGCCTCTACGGGCAATAAATCTTTTAAAGGCTGCCAAGAATGTATCAGTTGACATATCGGAGACTATTTCTATGTGAACGGCTTTGGAGGCAAAACAAACAAATAAGGCAACATACCCCTTACTTATGATGCTGTTACGTTTTGAAGACTGTTTGATGTCAAAAGGGCCGCAATAATCCATGCCAACCTTTTCAAAGACTTTGCGCGTAGGATTCACACGGTCCTTAGGAAGAGAACCCATCAGTTGCTTTGAAGTCTCAGCCTTCTGTCTACAACAAGTCACACATTTATGTATTACACTTTTACATTCTCTTACAGCATTAATAATATAATATTTTTGAAATAAGCTACTTAGCACTAACTTCAAGCCACCATGCATCAAAGCCAAATGCTCTTGTCTGATAATGAGTTTTGTTATATGACATTTCTTTGGTAGAATAATTGGGAATTTCTTAGAAAAATCTACATTTGCATTATGTAATCTACCCCCGACACGGAGAAGACCCTTGTCGTCAATTAGTGGGTGCAAAGACTTAAGAGAAGTTTTAATGTCTTTTTTCTCGTTCAGACATTTGAACTCTACGGCAAAATAATACCTCTGGATTACTTTAATAATGACAGTCAAAGCTTCTCTATATTCTTCAACAGAAATACTGATTGAATTCGAAGTTACATTTGACTGTGCATTCGATTTTCTACATTTATTTATAAATCTCAAGATTTGAGCTATGATACGCACAGTTTTAAATAAACTTGAATATTTTTCATACATAGGGTGAAGATTATCTTTATCCAAAATTGTAAAACACATAATATCTTCATGAAAAGATTTCATTGGTTTTTCAATGCAAGCTAAATAAAAATTATAGTTATCAGAAGTATGTAAATAGTCAGGCCCGTGCTTCCATAGTAAATTTTCATTAATTTCTGATGGATCCGCACCTCGAGACAAAATGTCAGCCGGGTTAAAAAGACCAGGTGTAAAATACCATGAAGCATTTGGTGTGAGTTTTTTTTATTTCCCTAACGCGGTTTCCTATGTAAGCGGGAACTTTTACTGAGGATAAATCGAGCCAGCCTAAAACTATTTTAGAGTCACAAAACAAATTAATAGCGGACACACTCAAAGTAGAGGCCACATGAGTAGTAACTTTAGCCAATAGCAACGCACCATTAAGTTCTAATTTAGGAATTGTAAGATTAGAACTTAAACTATTAACCCTTGACTTGGAACAAAGCAGATGAATGTGAACCCTGTTATTAATCTTAACTTTAAGATAAATGCAACAGCCGTAAGCATTAGCAGAAGCATCACAGTAACCAATAAGTTGTATTTCAGTTGCCTCAGGAATCTGTATATAACGAGGTATCAAGATGGTGGGCATATTAATAAGGTTTGCATAAAAGCTCTCCCAAATATGCTTTAACTTATCAGGCAGAGATGTGTCCCATTCTAAATTATGCTGCCAGAGCTCTTGCAAGATGAGTTTAGCTTTCATTGTAACAGGTCCAGCGAACCCCATTGGATCGAAGAGCCTACTGATAGATGATAAAACATTTCTTTTAGTTGGAACTTCAGGCTTAGGGTTTATAACTTGCCCACTTAGCTGAAACATATCGTTCTTTGCGTTATATGACAGGCCCAATATTTTAAATACAGACTTGTCTAGGTCCAAATTTGTACAGCTCATTCCTAAGCTTTCTTGCGGCACATCCTTAAGCAATTCGGGAGTATTTGACATCCATTTATGAAGTTTGAAATTAGCCAGCTTACCAATCGAATTGAGCTCATTTTTTAGTCGAATGGTCCCTTCAATAGTATTATCTCCACACTGAATATCATCAACATAAGAATTGTTTATAATCGCTGAGCTTGCTAGTGGATATTCATCTTTGTATCGTTTTGCTAATTCAATGAGGCATCTAATAGCTAAAAAGGCAGAACCTTTTAATCCATACGTCACCGTTTGCAATTGGAGGATGCTCATGACTCCGTCCTCCCGCCACAGGATATTTTGTAGACATCTATATTGTGGATGTATTTTAATCATCCTGTACATGTGGCGTATGTCACATTGAATTACAAACTTATAGACACGAAACAATAATATTATGTCGAAGAGGGAGCGTTGTATAACAGGACCGTTGCACATATAATCATTTAGACTGACACCATTTTTTGTTTTAGCGCTTCCATCGAAGACAACTCTAAGCTTATTTGTTTGCTTATCAGGTCGCAATACTGCATGATGGGGTAAGAAAAATAACGGCTTGTCCATTTCTTCGCAATTATTAGTATCGATCACTTTAGCATGTCCTAGATCTAAATATTCGTGAATGAATTTTTTATATAGATCATGATACATCGGATCTTTTTTAAACCTCCTTTCAATTGTATATAACCTTTGAAGTGCAATAGCATATGAGTTTGATGGATCAATTTCTTTGAGTTCGACCTTTAGAGGAATTTTCACTTCAAATGTGTTATTTTGCAGGGTTACAGACTCACTAAAAACTTTCTCGCTGTAAATTAGCTCAGGCAAGGCTTCTTGAAATACTTCAGGAACCTTCTCCGCCTCCCAAAATTGGCGTACACAATAGTCAGTATCAAGTTCTGTAAATACATGCATAGAGATGGCCTCATTAATGTTTTCATCACCGGTGAACGAAACGATGTATCCCAGCTGAGTATTAAGCAATATGGGATCCGCTGGTCCACCTGAAATTCTACCATCCTGAATAATTTTAAAGAAGACATCGCAACCTAACAATATCATAATTTTTCCAGGAATATTAAATTCATTGTCAGCTAATGCAACATTTTTTGGAATTATGAAACCATTCATATTGATTGGTCTTTGAGGCAACTTTGATGTAATGTTATCTATAATTGAACAACATATGTTAAGTTTGTAATCATGTACTAAAGATTCTATAGGCAAGTTGATAGCTTTACTTAAGTGACTACTAGAAATGTTACCTAAAGTACTTATATTTTTGTATAAATCAAATTGAGGCAGTCCTAATATTTTGGCTAAGGCAGTGGTGCAGAATGAAGTCTGACTACCACAGTCTAATAACGCCCTTACAACAAACTTCTTATTATCAGCTCCATTTACAATCACCTTGGCGGTGGGAAGTAAGACACTACTAATATTTAATGGCTGGGCAATATGCAAGTTCACTGGGTTATCACATTCATCTCCTTTCTTCACAGGATCTTCCAAGTGTATTAAGGTGTTATGTAACCTGGAATTGCAAATGGTACAAATGAATTTATATTTACATTTATTGTTGTGGGAATTGAGGCAAATTTTACATAAATTATTTTTATTTACAAACTCAATTCGTTTCTCGGGAGTCAATGAATTAAAATTGGTACATTTAAACAACCTATGATTCTGTGAACAAAGCCTACAGTCCATTTTGTCAGTTACAGTCTTATTTGAAGTAGACAGGTTAGTAAATGATTTTGTTTTACCATGAGTTTTATCATTGAAGCTCGGACTAGCCTCTAAAGAAGCAGCTCGCTTATCTAAATAACTCAGCAACTCCTCAATGGTGACAATCATTGTGGTATCCCGCTCAGCGTGAAATAGTCTCACTGTAAAGGAGTCAAGTTTACGCATTATGATACAGGATAAAATCGCATCCCACTGACTTACTGGTTGCTTGAGATTCTGAAGAGAAGTCACATGCTGTCTTACTTTCGCTACCAGGTCACGTAGATGCTGTGCAGTTCCACGTTGTAAACTGGGAAGATCTAGTAAACTGGTCACGTGACTGTTAATTAATAAAGCCGGATTATCATACCGTTTCTGTAATAACATCAGAGCGGATTCATAGGATTCACCAATAATTGGTAAACTATCTATTATCTGCAATGGCTCTCCTTTGAGATATTTCTTCAAGAAGCAAAGTTTTTGAATAGTTGACACCCTTGTATCTTCATGTACGACTGCTCGAAACATCTCCATAAATGGCTTATAGCCTGATATATCCTTGCCGTCGAAGATCGGAATATCTAATGTAGGTAACTTTGCCGCATTATTACCTTTGTATGAGTGATCTCCTTGAGGGGGCAAGTTAAGTTTGCGCTCGATAATAGCCATCAAATTATAGTAGCGCTCTTCCATAATTTCCTCCTCTTCGGCTGTTTCACCCAACAGCTGCAGGTTCAATGTAAGCTCTTGATATTTAGTGTATATTTCTTTCAATGTTTTTTTTCTGACCGCTATATCTTCTGCCGTATATATTTTTTGCTCAGCAAAATATTTTTCCAGTCTTGTAAAAGCAGCTTTGCATTGGCCTTTTGCAAAGACTAATTTATTTTTTTCGGTCATTGTTTAAATCAATTGGTTAAATCGGTAAAATATAAATTCTAAAATAATTTTAATTTTTTCATGTAATAAAATTTTTGACACCAATTTTAGGTGACAGACAAACAATTGATGAATAAACTTCTTTTTCAGTAGTTTCTTTTGAATCGACTTACTTTGAATACTGAATGCCAACGAAAATGAATATGGCGGAGACTGTCTTGAAAAAAATTTCCCGAATTGAAAAGTCACAAATAGCTAAATTTAGAGAGCGATACAACTGAATATTTTTCGGCACCATGTAGAGAACACTAAATTAGTAGGGATTTTGAATGGATTAACACTTTATAACTTCAAATAAATAATTTATTTAACAAGAGCACATGTCTTTATACTGCAATTTTTTAATGGGACGAATACATAGATTATAGAAACTTATGTCATAGACAGACATAGTGACATTAAAATTAGTTTAGTTGTGAACAACAGAATCAGGGCCATTGTCTGCTAGGCTTATGCAAGCCTTGTGCTGAAGAAATATCCAAACATTTTGATACATGGTGATAGGAATATTTTAGTATTTCGTACGGCAGGTAAGTATCAAGTAGCATAAATCCTTCCTGTTGTAGACCCTCCGAGCGATAACAAAGTTTTCGGCTCAAGATATGCAAAACCGTATAGTTCTTTTCAATCTCGACGCAATTAAGTTCATTCTGCCCCATATGGAACACTCAGAACTGAACATCAAAAGGTTCGCGCTGAAGGCTCTGGCACAGATGTGTCAGTTGCCTCGGGGCCCTGAACAGGTGCTGGTCGACACACAGAACTTGAGGAAGATTGCTATAATGCTGTCCAAGGTAAGAATGTTCTTTATGATCGTACAAAATATGGTTTACGACTAAAACAGGTCTTTTAAAACTCCTGTTTTAAGATGGCACCGTCTCTTCTTGCTATAGAACGTTAGGAAGTGAAGCATATATATTTAAATCTGGGTTTTTCTAAACTTGCTTCAAACCATCTTTTGTAGGGAGTTACTTTTTGTAGGAGTTTTAGTTTTGAAACTAAATTGATTCCTAAATGAGTGGACGAAATATTCTCAGAATTGTCTTAAGTAGCCTTTCTTATTTCATAACGCAGATGGAAGATATATTCGTACTAGAATTTGCATCTTTAGTTCTATCAGAGCTTACTAGAGAACCTCTGGGTTGCGAGCAGTTGGTTTCAGCTAATATACTCGGCAGTCTGTTCTCGAGAATGAAGAATTGCCTTGATCCTGATGTTCAGAAGAATTGCCTGCAGGTATGTTATACGTATTTGATACGTGATTCAATAGACATTCGTTGGAAGCGTATTAATACGTGTAACTTCACGCCCGAATATTTCCCTAAGCAAATCATTTATTGAAACTTAGACAAGGAGCAGCAACACCTCGAATGGATTTTTTTCTTTTAATATTCTGCCAATGATTTGCCCTTAATTAAACTTTATCCATAAATACTTCCATAATTGTATTATAATTTAACTAACATGAAGGTATTAACACAAATTGTTTCCCTCAAAGACCCTATCCAATCTTCTGGACGACCCTGTCTGTGCATCGGAAGTAACAAAGAACCAGCAATTCAGCTGGCCATCAGTCCTCGCCCTAACTCAGAGCAAATACCTGGCCATCCAGCACGCGGCCCTCCGGACTGTCAACCAGCTCATCTGTCGGTATAAAGATTTGGTGGTGCAAAAGTCTTTCAGGGCGTCCACTGGTATTTTAGACTTATGTGATATTTTGGAGGTAATTTCTGTTTTTTACTAGGATTAGGTATACATTTTCATTTCGAGATGGCAAATTTTCGAAACATATGTTGGGTTAGTCATGTTGAACAATTTTTACTATGGGACCAATAGTGGATTCTCAAAAAATTTTTTTTACTTACAAAATGTCGACCTTGCTCGATCATAATGTACGAAATGTAAACAATTTTTTTTGGGAATTTAGTGTTGGTCCCATAGTAAAAGTTATTCAGCATGACTAATCCAACATAGGTTTCGAAAATATGCCAGTGCGAAATCTCCACCCAGTATATGACATAGTAATTGTTTCACCTATCTGTAAAATAGCTGTCTCTGTCACGCAACAGTAAAATTACAAGGGAGTGACAGGGTGTGTATTAGCATCAACGTCTATAGATCCTGTATTATTGTTTCTACTTACACTGCGGCCGCCGAGAGAATGGGTTTCTGACACCGGTTTATATTGGCCAAATCTCGGAAACGGCCAATCCCATTGCGAAGGGACTTTCACGGGATGGTTCAGTATTTTCTTATGCTTGGTGTAGTGAATGTCCCATGATAATCAGATAAGCCGTTTCCGTGATTTCGGCAACATTAACAGGTGTCACTAAGGCATTCGCGGCGGCCGCACTGAAAGATAGAAAGGGATGAAGCCGATAAATAGTTAAAGATTACTAATATATCAATAGCAGGAGTAGATTGCTCTCATTAGCTGAGGCTTCTTTAAATGCTCACAGTCCTATGAATTCCGGGACGTCCACACTGAAGTCCTACACGTAATGAAAGACTATGTGGAGACTGAAGAGAATGCGGCACATGTATACCAGTCTGGATGCATTCTACGACTCCTTGCGTATCTGGAGATGGCATTGCCAGCCATGAAACCGCAATGCTTGGGTGTACTCACTAAGATGTCTTTCACTCATAGCGGTAGAGATGTGAGTATTTAAAGCCCTCAAAATGAACAGTGCACATCACTTCCTAAGTAAGGCAACCTTTTACCTGATGAAGTGGTAGGTAATTAAGATGATATACTCATTACAAGTATTTGCTACCCCGATTTAACTTTAAAAAACAAACTAAACAAGGACCAATAAACTTCTTAAGTGGACTATGAAGTGCGACCGTTCAACACTGATTGACCAAGCTACCGAACAAATCAATTTAATAAATATCCAGAGACCATATTAGTACATATCATCATATCTTTACATATGGTATCTAGCCTCAAACTAAGTGACATTGTGCTACGGTAACTAGATAAGCTTATCTAAGCTGGTTGCCTTTATAGAGCTTGTACTTGTACTTGTCGTCGTGTGAATACAACCACTGATGTAGATTTCCATAATTTGAATGCGTTCTTTCACACCAATAAGTATGATGGCATTTTCCATAACATTCTGTTCTTAATATTGTGTCCTCCAGGCACTATTTCAGACAGACACTGACCTGGTGTTCTGCCAGCAACTGCTCAGTTCTAACGTGGAACTGCTTGCGGACGCGGCGATGGGCGTCGCCAACATGACCAAACTGTTGCCCTCCGCTGTGCGCATGTCAGACACCAACATTATAGAAGCTTTGTGTGGTAATTAATTAACTAGCTTTTCGCCTCGCGGGTTTACTCGCAATCCCCTATTTTACCCCCTTATTTCATATGTGCTAGATTTTTTTTTATACCATTAAGGTGGCTAAAAAGCATACGGCCCGCCTGATGGTAAGCAGTTACCGTAGCCTATGGAAGTTTGCAACACCAGTGGTATCTGTTTCCTGAAGAAATCTCTTCACTCCCTTTTTGAAGAACCCTGAACCCCATGCTTTACTCCATTGGGAAAACCACGGCGGGGAGCTCATTCCACAGTCCGAGCGTCCGCGGAAGAAAACTCCTTTTAGCCCGCACAGTTCGAAACAATTCTGGTTTCAATGTGTGTGGATGGAATCCCCGTCGATGGCGAGAGCTGCGATGCTCGAAGGTAGCCGTGGGCATCAAGTCGAATAATTCTATAGAACACTCCGTTGTACAAGCGGTTGTACCATCCGCACATCCATAAAAAATCTATAATCTTTTTTCTCGGTTAAAAAAAAAGTGACAGAACATGACTTACCGTTTCTAAGAATAAGGAAAGCAGGGGATTTATGGCAGTAGAGGAAGGAGTTGAGGAGTTTTTTGAAGATGACTAACACATAGAAAATACGTACATTTCTAGCAATCCTAAGTGACGATGCAGCAGTATGGTTCTACATAAGAATAAACGCATTACGAGCGCTCGCTGAGCTTTGCCGAATCATCCCGAAGGCTGCCTTCAGTCTCGTCGAGGCCAAGACCTTTGCGGCACTGAGAAATATCAACAAGAAGTGTATGTGCTTAGCGTTTTCACTATGCTCAGTTACTGTAATATCGTTGTTTGCAATACGTGTACATCCATCCGGCAAGGTTTTAATATTTTCTACTTCTTGGCCAGTGCCAAGTACTACACTGCCTCCTCATGTAGCTCGCTCGCCAGTTGATACTCACCGTAATAACACAACATAAAAGTAATATTATTTGCTGCGATCTTTTGTAAAGAGGTACTTCCCCAGTCGGACTGCTCCGAATTTTGATAGGGAAAAACGTATACCCTAAACTAGGGCCTTCCTAATATGTCACTTTTGACAGCCCATATACATCCATGTGTCAAAGTCAAAAAGAGACAAACATAGTACAGTAGTACCCAACTAATATGGGTTACCGATGTACCTGCGCAGAAGATACATTTTCAAAGCGCGGGAAACGCTATTGGTCGGCAGCTGCCGCCATGTTAGCGCGCGCCGTGCGGAGGGGCCTCACGCGCGAGTGAGACAGAACTAACAGCTGCAGTGTATTATGAACCTTATAGTAGTGATCTAAGTTCGTTAATCTTCGGGGCCATACTTTCTTTTCTGTGCAAACGAAGATTCACAACGCGCCATATCCGTTGGGTACTACTGTACGGCAAGAAGAGCCACCCTTTCGTCAAATATGACTTCTTAGCATGACCATAGAATACATCTCCTTGTTTGTCTGCTAACCTACCTTAGTCATTATTATAAACCTTTAATTGGCCTTCAATTAAATATACCTGATTGCAAAGTATCGATCTGTTTAACCTATCGCTACCAGTCAAAGACAACCCGATCGAGGCGCAGCGGCTCGCGGTGCAGTGCTACACCAACCTGCTGAACTACCACGTGAGCACGCACGCCATGCTGCACGCTGACTTCATGCAAGAACTTGTCAATATACTACAGGTACTCATAAACTATAAGTAATCCACAGAAGTAATCCTAACTAGTATTATAAATGCGAAAGTGAGTTTGTTTGTTTGTTTGTTACGCCTTCACGCCTCAACTACTCAAAGGATCATCATGAAATATGGCATGCAGATAGCCTATGGTATCCATATACCATAGGCTATCTGCATGACACATTGACTTCGCGTTACATATTACCATTAATATGTAACGCGAAGTCAATGTAAAAAAAAGAAAAAAAAAACGCAGAAAAAAATGCGTCGCGCGTAAAATTGTACAGAAAAAAAGGACACGAAATCTGTAAAAAAATACAAATTAAAAAGATTTTTCGTTATCGAAAAAAGTGATAAGTAGGTATTTGCAGATAGACCAGCAGGGTGATTGTCAAATGCTCTCGTTTTCGCCAAACCGATAGCGAGGCTGTCGTAAGTTGTTATAATTTTGGTATTGTGTAACTTTTACGCCAAAATAGTCGCCGGCTTCATTTGAAATAATTTAATTGTATTCGTTTTCAATTTTGCTGCCATTTGAGTTACACAATACCCAAATTATAAAACCTTACGAGAGCCTCGCTATCGGTTTGACGAAAACGAGAGCATTTGACAATCACCCCGCAGGGCTGAATAAAATATAGAGATAGAACTCCATTATAGGACTTACATTTTCAATTTGATACGTTAAAAATACATTTCAATTATTAAAATTCTAGAGAATAGACACGAATCTGAAAATAATGACGTGTACGGTGCTCACTGGACTGATGGCAGAGGAGATGGCCAAGGATTTATTCACTTCCAAGAAGGGCGAAGAGGTAGGTCATTATACCTACCTATAAATTAATAATCTTAACCTACTTCCAGTGAGAAGTAATAAAATAGTGATATTATAAATACGATACAATACAGTATGTGTGCGAGCTGGCATATAAAACTTAAACCTTTCTTAATGAAGTCCTCTAGATAACTGAACTGAATCACAATCCGTGTCATGTAAGGATTTACACACATTCTCACAAATGTTTGTCCTGTCTGGTAATAGATACCTCGACCGCGTCATATTAGGGTGAGGTGGACATTAAATAAATAATAAATAAATAAATATCCTGGGACATTCCTCACACACGGTCATCTAATCCCAAACTAAGCAGAGCTTGTACTATGGAAACCAGATAACTGATATAATACATATACTACTTTTTGTTTGTAAATACATACTTAATATACATTGTACAATAATTTATTTTTGACGGTGTAAATGCCAAAGAAAAGTTAACTCTTTTATTTCATAAATAGTTATTTGTATGATGATAAATTAAGTTTAGGTATCAATAGCAATAATGTTTATTTTTCTTTGACATTACTAATTGTCAAAAAATAAATACTGAAGTATTATACCAGGTGGTATCTGAAAAACTGCACATAGACCATATAGGTCTACGTACAGCTCTGTGCACTCTGATCGCGGCCAGCGTCACTGACGAGGGAGCGGACGAGTACCTCCAGCTCGGGACTATACACTAGTTAGTATTGTATAATAAAGGAGCAGATCTCTATAATATAAGAGTAGATCACTATAATATAGGAATAGATCTCTTTAATATAGTAATAGATCTCTTTATTATAGGCGCCGATCCCACAGAAAAGAGTTCTAGAGTTCCGCGTTGACTGTAAGCTATATGATAGTAAAAAAAAGTGTATGATGTGCGATCAGTAGCGAATTTTGCAGTACTCTAGGCTGCGTGCTGTGTGCACAATAGTCAACACGGAATGCAGAACTCGGAACTCTAGAACTCTTTCTGTGGGATCGGCGCCATAGGAGTAGATCTATATCATATAGGAATAGATCTCTTTATCATATGAGTAGATTTATATCATATAGGAATAGATCTCTTTATTATAGGAGTAGATCTATATCATATAGGAATAGATCTCTTTATCATATGAGTAGATCTATATCATATAGGAATAGATCTCTTTAATACAGGAGTAGATCTTTATAATATAGGAAAATATAGGTCTTTGAGAGATTTTGAAAAGGCTTTGAGCTGCTTTTAACATTGTCTACTACTAAACTGACGTATCTTTATGAAGAAATTATATGTATTAAAAATGTTTGTCATTCCAGTATGGTTGCGAACAAATCAGCTCGTTACGTGGTGGGAGCGTGGGAACCAGCGCTGGAGGCTATCTTCCGACACCACCCTTCCGCCAAGCTGGCCTACACTGGACGTTTGGACATTAATGATTATACTCATGTAAGTAACACTTCTGGAGAACACCTTCTAGGCTTCTTCTAGGCTTCTTCTAGGCAAGCGTGCTGCTTTTAATAATAGCTTATGAAGCATCTAGGAAAAATCCCTTAGAGTAGAATATATAAATACCGAAATAAATAAATAAAAAAATATATATAAATATAATAGACCGAGCAATTCAATTCTGCAACTAGTAAGTGTTTTTGCACTGATTAATAACAGTACCGACCAATCAATGCATCTGAATGTTTAATGCATCTGAATGTCTAAATCAGAGCACATGTGTACGATAGATTGAATATGGAAAGCGGCTGGAGCACATTGTCGGTGTTGGGGACTTGGCGGAATATATAAACAGAATTAACGTCATCTGTTGGTTTATTTGTTCGCTGCTATGATGCCAAACTGCCAACACTTCATTTTACAGCTTTCTTATCCGCCTGCTTGTTACTCAGATTATTGTTGTCAAAGTAGTTTATGGACCAGGATACTTTTGATCCTAATAAGAATAAACCAACGTGATTCCCAGGAGGGTTTCTACGTGCTGAAACGGTTGGGAGCGTCGTTTCCCACAATGCAGGACATAATGAGCCAGAAGTCGATGCGGGAACCCGTGTTTGTGTGCCTCTTCCATCAGCCCTTCGACGTAGGTTCAGAACTCGATATTAGATCCCCTCGTGAGTATCAAGGTATTTTATCAAGCGATAATTATGCGATAGCGACCGGCCCCGGCTACGCACGGGTGCAATTTAGGTACTAATGTGGTGTCATTGTGGAGCGATTCATGCATGTATCGCCGCCGCCCGGGCACGATATCGCCGATATTATACCTACTGTTGTGAACTTATTTAATTAGATATCATATTTGTCAAAATAACTTCGAAAGTTAATTTGTAACCCACAAAAAAATATTCTCAATCGCATAAAAATAGTTACTGTGGGTTATCCGTAGGATATATACATATGCTACCGTGGACTTTTTTGTAGAAATTTTTAAGATACAAAATCCCGTAGTACATTATTTTGATATATCTCTTAAAGTTTAGACAGCGTTAGCGATAAAAGCGCACAAAAGTCTATGTTTTTTCGAAACATTGACTTTTGTTTTGGTTATGTACATAGAATATACCTATAAACGACCCGGAAGAAATCATCTTTCTTATGGTGTAAACCGCATTAAGATCCGTTGCGTAGTTTAGGAGTTTGTGGATAAACAGACGGACAGGCGCGGAACTTTGTTTTATAGGTACTATGTATAGATAAGGGGTCATTGGGACGCGAGCCAGATGATCGGTAAAGATTCGTAGCGGGGCATATGTTTTATTCCGTTTAAAGCTAGGAAAGTCGAGAATAAATCGGAGCTTTCAGCACAGAGGCACAGAATAAAAGCTCGGTGCCGCGCCTTCCGATTTCTTGCCACACATCTTGCCGATTCTGTTTTTTTTTAGTTCAGTCCTGAAAATTAAGATCCTGTTTAATAACCTTATTGTATATTGAAGAACTTATTGTAAAGCATTGAGGACTACATTCCCTTGACATGACTTTTGTGCAAAACCGCCATAAGGGACCGAATAATTAAAAGTTTTAAGGTCATGACTCACTATTATAGTAGCGCTTCGCCTCAGTAAAAACTTGCCATCAAAGGCAAAATAGTTGACGGCTCGCGGCAAGCATCAACTAATTTCATCTTGTCATTATAAAACATCATGATTTAAAGTCGTCACTTGTTTGCAAGTTTTTGTTTTTTATTCACTGAGAAACAATTCTTTATAAACACTGTTTCTGAAACAAAATCTACGTGTTTCTGAAACATGTGAAACTGTTGCGGTGGTGAGATGTGGATGGCCAAGAGTTTCTGTAAACATCTACCTACGTGTTGTTCCAAAAACTTTGTATCTGAAACATGTTTCTTAGTGAATACATGGCTTTATAGTGAGTGATGACCTTTCGAGTCACATATGTATACATAGCTATATGTATCCATAGACAATGAGTCGGAGCACAAGTTATCTCAGACGCAGTCGGGGCGGCTGCGGTTCCCGGCCGCGCCCGACGATGTTAACTTACGCACATATCTACTCAAGTTGAGGACGTGGTTTGGGGATCCGTTAGTAGATTCTTTATTATATACTAATATAATAAAGCTGAAGACTTTTTTGTTTGTTTAAACAGGCTAATCTCTGGAACTACCTGTCGAATTCGAAAAAATCTTTCACTAGTAGGAAGCTACTATCCCCGAGTGTTATAGGCTACTTTTTATCCCGGGAACGCGGGTGGAACCGCGGCGGATAACTAGTTAGATATATAGATTGTTTCGAACTGTGCGGTCTCAAAGGAGGTTCCTTCCGCGGACGCTCAGATTGTGGAATGAGCTCCCCGCCGTGGTGCACCCAATGGAGTCCAGCATGGGGTTCTACAAAAAGGGTGTGAAGAGATTTCTGCAGGGTCGGCAACGCGCGAGTAACACTCCTGGTGTTGCAAGCGTCCATAGGCTGCGGTAACCGCTTACCATCAAGCGGGCCGTATGCTTGGTTGCTACTTAAGTAGTAAAAAAAAAAAGATTTTTATCTTGACTCTTTGAAATTCATAGATGGCGCTGTCTCAATAAGCTAGTTAGTAAATATTTAAAAATGTTAATAATTAAAAATACATCTTGAATATTGACTGTCTAAGCCTTATTGCAAAATTCGCCAGGTTTATACGCCTAGCCAGAGAGTTTGACTTGTCAAAATGATTCTAACCCCAGGCAAGCAACTAAATCTGATTTATTTCAGGAATAAAATCCCTGGGGATAAAATACTATACAGGTCGATAAATTGTTGTTCCCTTTTTCAGAAATTGCGAGTGAAAATTAGCTGATCACTTTATTGACTAATTTTGAACAGCTGAATTGAACTAAAACTTTCTAATTACAGAGCGAAGTCTTTGCATTACGTTGAGCTAGCCGATGCGCAGTATGAAGTAAAGTAATTATTTTTCAATTTATTTTATATAACTATAATTGAAGATATTAAAATCTTCTATTCACACGAAGTCAATTTTGAACCGACTTAAAAAAAGTAGGAGGTTCCAATACGATTTTTGCTTTTTTTATGTTTGTTAAGAGGCCGTTATCAATATCGAAACGGGCCGAATTAGGTATTTGACACGTCCACGCACACGCGGGAACGCTCGGTCGCGTGTGTGCGTGAGTCCGGGAGTCATTGATGGTCAATCCGGCGATAAAATGGTTTTGATCCATTGATATTTTTTACATGTCTTTTACTTTTTGGTTTTTTCTATTGAAATAAAATGTCTTGGTAGTAAATCAAATCAAAATCATCAATACCGGTTTGGAAGGTTGCATTTGCTGAGAAATGCCGGTAATAAACTCAGACATGACTATTTTCAAAAACATTTTAGATTTATTACATAACTATATATATAAATGAATTGATGTTCGTTAGTCAAAATTACTGGTCCTAGATACTGGTCCGATTGCTCTCAAAATCGATATTTGACAGTCCTCGGGGTCACAAAACAAGAATCTTTTCTCAGAATTTTGAAAAAGTATCCGCCATGTTGAACTTTTTAGATACCGGTCCGATTGTTCTCAAAATCGATATTTGAGAGTTCCTCGGGGTCACAAAACAAGAATCTATTCTCAACATTTTGATAAAGTGTCCGCCATTTTGAACTTTTTAGATACTGGTTCGATTGCTCTCAAAATCGATATTAGAGAGCCCTCGGGGTCACAAAACAAGAATCTATTCTCAAAATTTTGAAAAAGTGTCCGCCATATTGAACTTTTTATATACTGATCCGACTACTCTCAAAATCGATATTTGAGTGTCCTCGGGGTCACAAAACAAGAATCTTTTCTCAGAATTTTGAAAAAGTGTCGCCATGTTGAACTTTTTAGATATTGGTCCGATTGCTCTCAAAATCGATATTTGAGAGTCCTCGGGGTCACAAAATAAGAATCTACTCTAAAAATTTTGAAAAAGTTTCCGCCATGTTGAACTTTTTAGATACTGGTCCGATTGCTCTCAAAATCGATATTTGAGAGTCCTCGGGGTCACAAAACAAGAATCTATTCTCAAAATTTTGATAAAGCGTCCGCCATTTTGAACTTTTTAGATACTGGTTCGATTGCTCTCAAAATCGATATTAGAGAGTCCTCGGGGTCACAAAACAAGAATCTTTTCTCAAAATTTTGAAAAAGTGTCCTCCATATTGAACTTTTTATATACTGGTCCGATTACTCTCAAAATCGATATTTGAGAGTCCTCGGGGTCACAAAACAAAAATCTATTCTCAAAATTTTGAAAAAGTGTCCGCCATGTTGAACTTTTTTAGATACTGGTTCGATTGCTCACAAAATCGATATTCGAGAGTCCTCGGGGTCGCAAAACAAGACTCTATTCTCAAAATGTTGAAAAAGTGTCCGCCATATTGAACTTTTTAGATACTGGTCAGATTGCTCTCAAAATCGATATTTGAGAGTCCTCGGGGTCACGAAACAAGAATCTATTCTCAAAATTTTGATAAAGTGTCCGCCATTTTGAACTTTTTAGATACTGATCCGACTACTCTCAAAATCGATATTTGAGTGTCCTCGGGGTCACAAAACAAGAATCTTTTCTCAGAATTTTGAAAAAGTGTCCGCCATTTTGAACTTTTTAGATACTGGTCCGATTGCTCTCAAAATCGATATTTGAGAGTCCTCGGGGTCACAAAATAAGAATCTACTCTAAAAATTTTGAAAAAGTTTCCGCCATGTTGAACTTTTTAGATACTGGTCCGATTGCTCTCAAAATCGATATTTGAGAGTCCTCGGGGTCACAAAACAAGAATCTATTCTCAAAATTTTGATAAAGCGTCCGCCATTTTGAACTTTTTAGATACTAGTTCGATTGCTCTCAAAATCGATATTAGAGAGTCCTCGGGGTCACAAAACAAGAATCTTTTCTCAAAATTTTGAAAAAGTGTCCTCCATATTGAACTTTTTATATACTGGTCCGATTACTCTCAAAATCGATATTTGAGAGTCCTCGGGGTCACAAAACAAAAATCTATTCTCAAAATTTTGAAAAAGTGTCCGCCATGTTGAACTTTTTAGATACTGGTTCGATTGCTCACAAAATCGATATTCGAGAGTCCTCGGGGTCGCAAAACAAGACTCTATTCTCAAAATGTTGAAAAAGTGTCCGCCATATTGAACTTTTTAGATACTGGTCAGATTGCTCTCAAAATCGATATTTGAGAGTCCTCGGGGTCACGAAACAAGAATCTATTCTCAAAATTTTGATAAAGTGTCCGCCATTTTGAACTTTTTAGATACTGGTCCGATTGCTCTCAAAATCGATATTTGATAGTCCTCGGGGTCACAAAACAAGAATCTATTCTCAAAATTTTGATAACGTGTCCGCCATTTTGAACTTTTTAGATACTGGTCCGATTGCTCTCAAAATCGATATTTGAGAGTCCTCGGGGTCACAAAACAAGAATCTATTCTCAAAATTTTGATAAAGTGTCCGCCATATTGAACTTTTTAGATACTGGTCCAATTGCTCTCAAAATCGATATTTGAGAGTCCTCGGGGTCACAAAACAAGAATCTTTTCTCAAAATTTTGATAAAGTGTCCGCCATGTTGAACTTTTTAGATACTAGTCCGATTGCTCTCAAAATCGATATTTGAGAGTCCTCGGGGTTACAAAACAAGAATCTTTTCTCAGAATTTTGAAAAAGTGTCAGCCATGTTGAGCTTTTTAGATACTGGTCCGATTGCTCTCAAAATCGATATTTGAGAGTCCTCGCGGTCACAAAACAAGAATCTTTTCTCAGAATTTTGAATCTAAAAAGTTCAAAATGGCGGACACGTTATCAAAATTTTGAGAATAGATTCTTGTTTTGTGACCCCGAGGACTCTCAAATATCGATTTTGAGAGCAATCGGACCAGTATCTGAAAAGTTCAAAATGGCGGACACTTTATCAAAATTTTGAGAATAGATTCTTGTTTTGTGACCCCGAGGACTCTCAAATATCGATTTTGAGAGCAATCGGACCAGTATCTAAAAAGTTCAAAATGGCGGACACTTTATCAAAATTTTGAGAATAGATTCTTGTTATGTGACCCCGAGGACTCTCAAATATCGATTTTGAGAGCAATCGGACCAGTATCTAAAAAGTTCAAAATGGCGGACACTTTATCAAAATTTTGAGAATAGATTCTTGTTATGTGACCCCGAGGACTCTCAAATATCGATTTTGAGAGCAATCGGACCAGTATCTAAAAAATTCAACATGGCGGACACTTTTTAAAAATTCTGAGAAAAGATTCTTATTTTGTGACCCAGAGGACTCTCAAATATCGATTTTTAGAGCAATCGGACCAGTATCTAAAAAGTTCAAAATGGCGGACACTTTTTCAAAATTTTGATAATAGATTCTTGTTTTGTGACCCCGAGGACTCTCAAATATCGATTTTGAGAGCAATCGGACCAGTATCTAAAAAGTTCAAAATGGCGGACAGTTTCTCAAAATTTTGAGAATAGATTCTTGTTATGTGACCTCGAGGACTCTCAAATATCGATTTGGAGAGCAATCGGACCAGTATCTAAAAAGTTCAACATGGCGGACACTTTTTAAAAATTCTGAGAATAGATTCTTATTTTGTGACCCCGAGGACTCTCAAATATCGATTTTTAGAGCAATCGGACCAATATCTAAAAAGTTCAACATGGCGGACACTTTTAAAAAAAATTGAGAATAGATTCTTGTTTTGTAACCCCGAGGACTCTCAAATATCGATTTTGAGAGCAATCTGACCAGTATCTAAAAAGTTCAACATGGCGGACACTTTTTCATAATTATGAGAAAAGATTCTTGTTTTGTGACTCCGAGGACTCTCAAATATCGATTTTGAGAGCAATCGGACCAGTATCTAAAAAGTTCAAAATGGCGGACACTTTTTCAAAAATTTGAGAATAGATTCTTGTTTTCTGACCCCAAGGACTCTCAAATTGAAACAAGGCCAGGATACGTTGCTCCGCTATGGATTTCCAATGCCTACTAACTCCTACTCCATCATCATACCCTGAAAACCATACATGGTCAAAGTTCATCTAACGACAATTCAACAACCCCAAACACGGCTAGCATACGATTCTCCACTATGGAGTTCCAGTGCTTGCCCTTCTTCTCCATCATCAGACCCTGAAAACCATATATGCTCAAAGTTCATCTTAAGACAATTCCAAAAAGCCTAAACACGGCTAGGAAACGTTGCTCCGTTATGGAGTTCCAGTACCTACCCTCCTACTCCATCATCAGACCCTTAAAACTATACATGGTCAAAGTTCATCTCAAGATAATTCCAACATGTCCAAACACGACCAGAAAGCATGTTGAAATCATCACATAATATTTGAAATAATAATAAATAACATTAATTACCAAAGAATCAAGAACTCACGGTCGCACTATTTTCGTCTGTAACTGAGGGCGTCGACTCGTCGCGTCGTACGTAGAGTGTCAACTCGGTGCGCAGAGCAGAGCGATACGTCCACCCTCTGGAAGCGCTCGGCGCGGTCTGCTGACTCGAGGCTTGCGTCGAGTATTATATTGCGCGATTTAGGTAGTTTTAAAAGATTTTTTAAAGCCACAATTTTTTAGTTTTTTGAACTTTTTTTTCGGGAATTGGTTTGATTTTGAGCTGAAGTTTATTTATGTTATTTTAGTTTTCAAAAACGAGAGTTCTAAGTAGCCAAAATCAAAGGCAATACTTAACCGAAATTCTCTACAATTTGACTAAGTAAAATATTTTTTTACTCAACATTTTTATATGAAAGTGGTAAAAAGTGATTGGTTTATTTTATAGATAACTTTCATAGTAATATATTGTAATTTTTTCGTACCGTTTAGACGTCAAGAAGATTCTTAAATATGTGATATTCTAAACCTCTTACAGCAAAAATTCAGAAACAGCCATCCGTTAAAACATCGATTAATCGAAATTAAATAATAAAAATCAAAAAGTAGCCCGTTTATTAGATCATAATTGAAATGATCTTTCATGCTGTGAATTCAAACTTATAGAAATACAGCATTTTAACTGTAAAATCACGTCTGTTAAATTAGGTAAATCAGCGAAATCAGCAAAATTATGCCAACGGAGTCTTAACTCCGCCATTTATTAATTGATTTGGAAAATTCTGGAAATTTTGTATTTGAAAGGGTACACTTCCCGTTTGGTCCCATTGTCATCAGATCATGTGATTACTTCTTAGTACCTACTTTGAAGTCGGTTTAAGTTTTTTGTAAAACAGTCCAATTATGTGCAATTCTACTAGTTTATATTTCATAACGCGACTATCTTGTATCGCTTCAATTACTTATATTTAGTTTTGTAGTATTCTTTGGCCATGAGATCCAATAATATATCAGATATCGCGATAAATGCGAAGAAGTGTCGTCATCCCTGAAGCAAAGGGCGCAACTGTTGGCCGAGTTCGTCGCGGAACAGATGTCAGGACTCACTCAAGAGCGAGACTGTTCCATGCCGAGTGTAGACTTGCACTTGGCTGATTTGATGGTGAGTAGAGTGGTCATGATAATAAATGCAAATTTCTCGTTTTTTTATTGAAACTTGTCAAAGGCAAAAAAAATATTGTCAAAATGACACGGAATCCATATCGATATTTTATCTGACTGTAATTTGGAATAATGGACTTGGTCGGGTGTCTCCCTGGGGCCATACTTAACGGTCTTCAGTCAGTGGTAGTAACGTCCGATATCGAGACGAAGGTGCCGGGCTCGAATCCTACAATGAACTTGAGTTTTCGGTGAAGGAAAACATCGTGAGGTAACCATAGCACGGTGGTAGGGTACTTTGTACTACCCATCTGGCTGGCTACCATCTTTAAGTTGAAAATCTGTCGCCAAGCACCTGTCGGTGTGTTACGATAGCTGCACTTGAGAGCGAGTTCCTTCTAGGTTTTGTGTGCTTACCACCTTCGGCTACGTCATCACTTAACATGGTGAGATTGTGGTCAAACATAGGCCTATATATGGTGACTGGTAATTAGTAAACGACACTAAGACACATGATTGTACTCATGATAACAAACAGCTTTACCGAATTTTTTTTTTTTTTTTTTACTTTGCACTTGACCCCATAATATTTAGTTATTAACAAGAATAAGAATACACCATCAGCTTTTATTTTATTTAGTTACTTATCCCTATTCACAAACAAAACTATAGCATTACCATTTATAAATCTTTTTTTATTCATTTAACCACCGTACGGACCGCGCGCGCGCCCTCAGCTGTTAGCAAAAGTGTCGTTTACTAATTACAAGAAGTACCTATACAGCCCGTGGAGAGCGCGTGCGGAGATACCGCACTCGCCAAACATTTCTAACGCATATGTTAATTTTCGTGAATTCTATTGATAACAGACGGAGATTTATTACAAAAAACAATGATATTCCAAAAAAGAATATAGGAGGAGTACGATCCTACTTAAATCTTTATTAATTTCAAAATACTGTAAATATTTATAAAATTAGCTTTTAAAATCATATTACCTCTTTTTTTCTTCAAAATTGAACCCATATTCTCATCATCGCAGACCATTCCTCTTTTACGTTTGTTGTTATTTCTAATACAAATAATAATCAAAACCGATTACAAAACTCAAACAAATTATAAATGACCACCAGTCTCCTTTGCGCCTGCCGATCAAATCGGTTTCCCCATAGCAATCGGTGAGTTGTGTTTGAAACAAAATCGTGTCGACGCGCACTCCACGGGCTTTATACTTCTTGACTAATTACCAGTCACCCTATATACATTAAAAAAACATTGCTATTCCTTTCACACAGCATACCGTGGAGAGAGATAGCCATAAACCCTTTCATACAAACACCGTCAGTTAAGACATTACCCTCTGTAGCTGGAGCTCCAGTCTCCCATCATAGGGCTAGGGTGGGTGAAATGCGGCGGGCCGCTGGAGCGCGCAATCTTGTACAAGTGCCTGGCGGACCGCGCGGGCGTGCCGTGCGCGCTCTACCGGGCTTCTAGCGGCCGCGCCTGGTGCGAGCTGGCCGTACCTGATATTGACCCGGTTAGATACGAACCAATTCAATTACCTGCCGCAACTTACCGGGACATTGGGTTGTCGTGAAACAATCTATTTTTGATGTTTATGGTTTATAAAATATAGCTCGATCTCTGCGACAGTTGTTTGAGTCATATGAAAATTAACCTTATAGCTTTACAATAAGGTTCATCTGTTTAATCTGTGGTTGATTTTATGCTAAAGCCATAAGGTTAATTTTCATATGACTCATACAACTGTCGCAGAGATATAGCTATCTTTTATAAACCATAACTGTATGTAGGTGCAATGTGGATGACACCTCCATTTAAAAGGGAAGATCTTGAACCAAGCTTGGTCATCGTGCCGCAGAGACCGCGATCCAACTTTACATGTCGGGCAGTTGTATATATGCAGATTCTCGAGAAAACTTCGTAAGCGCGATGCAGGATGTAGTGGAGCCACGCCATCTATCTTTCCGTGTGTAAACTATCTCAGTGTTTCTGAGAGATGTCGCTAGAATTGGTATTTGAAATTGAATAATTGTTATTATAGTGTTGAGGTGCAAGGTGGATTACACCTCCATTCAAAAAGGAAGATCTTCCGCCAGGTTTGGTCATCGTGCTTGGCTGGAGACTGCGGCCCAACTGTACATGTAGTATATTATGCAATTCGCCGAGAAAACTTTGTAAACGCGATGTAGGATTTTGTGGTGCCATCTATCTTTGTGCGTTTGAACTGTAACTATCTCAGTGTAATTAATAGATGTCGCCACAAAAGATTACTCAAACACATCACGCCGATTCAACAACGACAGTCATTATGATACCCCGCTGTTACAATATAACCCGCTTCGGAGCTGGGAGTCTCAGCTCTACGTGTATTGATGTTATTTAAATAATAAATATCAAATAGTGGTGCTGATTTGGTTTACAACTAAACTAATTTAGTCTCATTATGTCTCTTTCTAATAAAGAACATAAAAAAGGATATAAGACATGTAGTCCTGTCAAATAAGTCCAATGCTTATTTTCAATAAAAAATTTGTCGCCATCTATCGTAAATAATAAATATAAAAAATAAAATAATGTTTATAAGAAAGAGATATGATGTGCCTTTAGTGTGATTTAAACAATCGGCACCATTGAATACTATCATGAAGATATTCTTAGTAACAGATACCAAATGCGATTGCAAAGTTTCGCCCTTATATATAGGTATTATATGTCTGTGGTTTCGCCAAGTAATTTGATTCAACTAATTTTTTATACAGGAATATTTTTATACGAAAACCAAAGATTTTCATAGGGCATAGTGCCTCTACCAAAACATAGTTCATGGCATAATACCATTTAAACCATCTATTGTAAGGGGTTTACCTTTTCGTATATAAGTAAGGTAGATAACTTCCCTTTGGAGCATTATTTTTCTAGTTTATAATAAGAGGTACAGCTTTAGGAATTCGGGATCACATTTGCCAGTATGTGATCCTCGCTGTTTAGAGGGCGTCCATTAATTACGTGAGGTGATTTTGGACCCCCCTCTACTCTTGGTGAGATGTCTTGAGATATGGCTCGACCCCCTACCCCCCAATCTCACGTGAGATTTTTCATAATGCGTATTTTTAGTGTAAATACGTTGAGCTGTGCGTGTGAAAAACATACATATTTCTCGTAATTTTAGCTTCTTATAATAATAATTTTGCGATATTTTCTGAGACCCCTCTCCTCCACGAGAGATTGGGCTCCCCTGAACACCCCACGTAATTAATTTACGCCCCCTTATTATAAATTAAACAATTGTTGATCAGAATACAGAGACGGGGGTAGAAGTGAAGTACCCAGCAGGTCTCCTCCGCGCGAACTATGTAGTGGACCTGACGGTGCGGCCCGGCCGGCTGGTGCTGCGCGGGTCGCACTTGGCGCGGGACATTTGCGGGCGCGACTGTACCTCGCGGTACACTGCTGGGGCACCGCCTCAACTGTGCCACTGTCATCATTGATCTTAATAAAATGTAGTCATGATACAAATGTGTTTTCTTTTCGGTTGCACTCTGTCACAGCGGATATATATTTTTTTTTTAATTGACTTTCCTGACTAGGCTGTCACTATGGTAAATTATTGTGGCAGGTAGTAAGCATATATAAAGCTTTGAAGGGATGGTGCCGATTCTGTTGTAAATCGCACTAAACTAATTTTAGTCACATCACATCTCTTTCTTACGAACTTTATTGAAAAAGGATAGAACATATTTAAAGCTGTCAAATTAGTCTTTGCCTTGCATTTGTGGGTATGTAGACCGCGATAAATGGCGACTTAATTTATATTGAAAACAAGCATTTGACTAATTTGACAGGACTAAATTTCTTACATCCTTTTCTTATGTTCTTTGATAGAAAGAGACATAGTGAGATTAAAATTAGTTTAGTTGTAAACAACAGAATCAAGGCCGTTGGCTCTCAAGTATAGCTGTCGGAACTCTTGTCGACAGATTTTTAACTTGAGAGGATAATCAGAGTCAGACGGGTACTACATACCACATTGCTATAGATATCATCGCCTTAGGCTCAATTTACATTGCTACGGAATGGAAGCGAATTTTTGCAACGAAATTGTATTTTGTACTGTTGTCTTTTTTGGCTCGTATTTAGTTTCAATGTTATACAATTGAAATAAAGTTCATTATGCTATGTACCGTAACTTTGACCTAACTATTACCGCATTTTTATGCAACAGAACCTTAAACAGATAACCACAGTTTAAAGGTTCTTCTTTTTAAGTATAAGCTTGAGGCTGAGGTAAAAATAAAACAAATTATAAAACTTAAAAATACTTTTATTAAATAATTAAAATAGACAGGCAGTTTTAGTTATAGCTGCATTATGTTCTATATTATAATAAATAATCTATCAAAATCCTTATAAATAGGCACGTTGTAAAGTCACTCGATTGCACAAATGGACGGACAAACGATCACAAAACATTAATACTTAATAACTATACATAAATGTTAAGAGAAAATAGTCTATACAGGGTGTTGTTTTGGTCGGCGACAAGCGTCCCAGGAGCGGTAGTACAAAAAATATATTCCCCAAAAATAGATGAAATGGATGGAGATTTAATTCCATTAAATACTGTAAATGCGTTGAGAAATACCTTATTCAATATGAAATAAAATTACCGCAAAGTATGGTCACTAAGCACGTGCACAGACTACTAGCTAGGCGCAAGCCGCCATCGCCCCACCCCTTTACTCCCTCGCACTCCCGTTGAGTATTATGTCTACACTTTAGCTTATTTCCTGATTTTCAAAATTTGTTTTTTTTTTTTTTATTATTTAAAAAAATTAGTATTTTTTTATATTTTTTTTAGCACCAGTATCATTTGTATCATCGACCCTGAGTCGCTCGTCGCTGACCAAAACAACGACCTGTATATATATCTAAAATACCTTTAAGGTAACGTAAATGTATTGCGATTTGTTCAAATGTTAATAAAAATGTAATTAAACGAATCGAATTCGTATTTAATAATTATTAGCGTGCCATTTAATTCGTTGAATTAAATTAAAATAAAATAATAGCATATCTTATTAGTACTTAATAAATGTTTATTCACATTTTCAGTCTATATTGTATTTTTTTTTTAATGGCAGCTTTATAAAAACAATTTATAATTCAATTAACATAATATAATTTTTCAACATACTTGCTCGTACAGTGTCATTTATTGCATTGGTTTTAGTATCTTTATGCAGCTTATTACGCACTAGTGCTTTTTACTTTACACTACCGCACAGTTTTATGATAGGTATAATCTCGATTATGTTAAAATCTACTTAAAAAAATATAAGTTAGTTTTTACTCGCAAGTGTGTTGAAAAACGTCGTATGACACGCGTGTCGATTTTTCATTACACTCTCGGCTCACTTATCGCATTCGCCTGCGGTCACGCGCTTAATACCGCCTAGTCTGTAATGACCAACTTTGCACACATGTATCATAATTCACAATGTACTATTACGTGTTGGAGATCGT
This sequence comes from Polyploca ridens, assembly GCA_951394255.1. Classification (NCBI taxonomy): domain Eukaryota; kingdom Metazoa; phylum Arthropoda; class Insecta; order Lepidoptera; family Drepanidae; genus Polyploca; species Polyploca ridens. The sequence continues at coordinate 2,457,442 of OX596245.1, forward strand.
GCTGTAAACAACAGTTATATAAGTATCTCTTATCTGGGTACGAGCCAAAATGGAATTTATTTCGTTGTTATAAGCTTTATAATCCACTGAACTGAACATCTCATAGAGCTATTTATGTATTCACATAAACATTATTATTATTTTACTTACAAGCTAGCGGTGGTGAGGATATTATAATTCATAGCATATTATTATAACAATAAGGTGCACTTTTGTGAGTTGCGGAATGTTTTATAAAAAAGCTCAGCTCTTTCTATGTATTTATCCTACCTATTTGCCTCGAATGTATATATCGCGAACTATTTTAATTACAGTTAAAACTAATTACAATGAGGACAGTTCAAAATTGAACCTTATTACAATCAGATACAGATATCAATTGCAGTTGCAAATTACCTTATTTTGTAGTACATCACACAGTAGTCTGAGGTACTCCATGTACCATTTGTGTGCGGGAGCGTGCGCGAGGGAGAGGGTCCGGTGCGAGCGAGACGGCACCATCGCGCAGGGAGGTCGTCGACCCCGTGGAGGCTTGTGAGGGCGGTCTGGATGACTGGATGGTGGCTGGATGACTTGTCTACAGATAAAAAAGAATGTTTTTTTTTTTAAATATCGGTTGACAATTGTGTGAAGTGAAGAAGGCTCTCAAGACTGAAAAAATAAAGAAATATTAACTTATATCTAGTCCAAAGACTCATTAAAAATTTATAAAACTATCAACATCTAAGCATAAAACTACTATCCTGTATAGCAAAGGAATTTACAGATTTTGAAAAAAAAAAAAAAAAAAAATATAATCAGTGAGAAAACGGCGACTTTCGAAAAATATTTTTATAAGCTTTTCTCGATTCTATTTCCGACAAGGATCAAAAGGTTGTAAGTGGCCAAGTTAGGTTAGGGTATTAGAAATGTCAGAAATCGAAAAATCTTTTCTCATACATTTTGTTAGGAAATTTACCTAACTGGGGCCTCCCAAAGAGCCTTTTGATCCTTATCGGAGAAAGAATCGATTAAGGCCCTAAAACTATTTTTCGAAAATAGCAAGACGGTACATTTATTGTAAATCTTTGGAATAAAAAAACACAGATATAGTCTCCTAAGACCATATTCGTGTGGCTTTAGCCCTTGAGGTAGCTGCCGTTACTGACCCCTCTAAAATATCCACACTGGATACTATAGAGCAGTGATTCCCCAAGTGGTACAGACGGGAGTCTACGTAAGATCTAATCTTCAAATTTTTTGACGATTTTTTGGGAAGATGGTATAAATGTCCACCGACATTAGAAAAATCCGAAAGTGGTCTACGAGAAAAAAAGTTTTGGAACCTCTGCAATATGTGTAATACATACCGCTCTACTCAGCGTGACGGGCGTGTGAGGCCTCTTGACGGGCACATCTCGGTACTCGTAGATGTTGTCCTTCGAACGCGTCTTGTTGTCGACGCCGAGACCGCTTTCCTGCAGCTCGGGCAACATGAACACGTCGCCATCGTAGTACCGGTCCGTTTCTCTGTACATACATACAACACTGTAGAACGAACGTGGGTACATTGAAAAAAATATCCTGGGACATACTTCACACACGGTATCTGATCCCAAACTAAGCAGAGGTTGTACTATGGAAACCAACTGATATACTTTTTGTTTGTAAACCACGCACAAATGGTTGGGAATCGAACCCGCGACCTGGGTCGTGATAGGTGAAATCTTAAGCAACCACACAAGTGAGTTGATGTAAGAGTAATAGAATTCGAAAGGACCATTTTTTTTTCAAATTCCTCTCACCGAAGTGCCAAAGACACTACAAAGTTTTAACTCGGATGAAAGATGCGTGAACGAATACACAAACATGATTTTTTATATATTAGATACATACATAATTTTAGTATAAAAATATAACTAAACATAATGACTAACACAAAGTAATGGACAATGTATAACCTGGAATTGTGGCCCCCACGAGACAGACTTGACCTAGTGTGGGGACCACCAGTAAACCAATTGTACTTATATCGTGTACTTTATAAATGCAATAAACTATAAACTATAAATGCAGGTAAGAAATCTCTTTAAAAAAACTTGCATAAAAAATGTATTCAAAACTATTTTTAACCGACTTCAAAAAAGGAGGAGATTCTCAATTCGGTTGTATGCTTTTTTATGTTTGTTACCTCATAACTCCGTCATTTATTAACTGATTTGGAAAAATCTTTTTTTGTTTGGAAGGGACACTTCCCGTTTGGTCCCATTGTCATCAGATCAGATCATCATTAATTACTTTTAGTGTACTTTGAAGTCGGTTTAAGTTTTATGTAAAACAGTTTTCAATAATTTGATTTAGATATATATTATTTGATGTATAAGCATAAATAAACAATACAAAGCACACATATGAATGTACTAAAGCATAATGTGTTAATATATTGTTAGTTTCACCTACATCGCCGGTATGATTTTCCATTTCGGCGGAGCAGCCCTGTTAAAATGAATTACATTACATATATTAGCATGTGAAAAGCATATCATACAATATAGGCAGCGGACATTATCCTAATTCCTACTATATAGGGTGACTGGTAATTAGTATACGACACTTAGACACATGATTGTACTCACGATAACAAACAACTTTCACATATTTTTTTTTTAATTTACTTAGCACGGACGGGACCGGGATTAAGCAACTAACAGCTGATAGCGCGCGCGAGGTCCGTACGGGGTGGTTAAATGAATAAAAAAATATATTTTTTCTGTAAATAGGTATAATTGTAACTTAATTAAATAAAAGCTGATGGTGTATTCTTATTCGTGTTAGTAACTAAATATTATGGGGTCAAGTACTAAGATTTTTTTTTATGGTAAAGTTGTTTGTTATCATGAGTACAATCATGTGTTTAAGTGTCGTTTACTAATTATACCAGTCACCCTATATATTTATGCATATAATTTCAGACAACAGGGTCCAAAGATTAATAAGTACACAAATATTAAGAGCTATTAAGTTAGTACCTGTTAGATTTTGTTAGTGACTGTTAGATTGAAAACATTAAAAAACAGAATAAAAAAGCCGCCAAGTACGAGTTGGACTTGCAAACGGAGGGTTCCGTACAATATTAAACTCCTTGTGTTATAAAAACAAAATACCAAAAAAAAGACGTTTGTTGTATGGGCGCCCTTTTAATATTTTATTATTTGTTGTTACAGCAGCAATAGAAATATTCTCTGAAAATTTCAGCTATCTACCTATTACCGTTCATGAGATACAGCCCACTGACTGAGAGACGGACGGACGGACAGTCTTAGTAATAGAGTCCCGTTTTGCCTAAAAAGGACTTAAGCTAGTTGGCTTTCTAGGCGGCTTGAAAACTCCAACAATAGGTTGACCACAAGCCTACCACCGATCCGCAGTGGGCACGCGTGGTGCAGTATCTGCCCATTCCCGTCCACCCTCATTTGTGTGGAGGAGGGCTGTGCTCAGCAGTGGGACATTATAGGGTGATGATGATGATGATGATGATGAACCAGCTATGTTAGTATATGTTACCTCTTGGCGTTCCTCCAGAGCATGCAGCACACGACGAGCAGTACAATCAGCACGAGGCAGGCGCTCGACACCGACCAGAACGCGATCTGCAGCGGCTGCTTCGGCTCCCACCACAGCTACAATAAATAAATATCCTGGGTCATTCCTCACACACGGTCATCTGATCCCAAACTAAGCAGAGCTTGTACTATGGAAACCAGACAACTGGTATACTACATATAATACTTTTTGTATGTAAATACATACTTAATATAGGAACATAATTACACCCAGGCTCAGGACATACAGACATGTTCATGAACACAAATACATGTCCTGGGTGGGAATCGAACTCATGACCTGCGACGCGATAGGTGGAATCTTAACCAGTCTTAACCAACCGTGCTAACTGGCCCGTCAAAAGCCAATGTCAAAACCATTGAATGTAGGTCCCAGAAGGGCACATATGAAGGTCACATTTACTGAAGTTATCACTGGTTCGGAACTCCTTCAACCGAGAAGAATCCGGCAAGAAACTCAACATTTATTAATCTCTTTTGAAACTGTGAGTAGACTTGACCACAATTTCACCACGGAAAGTAAAATGGTAAACACAAAGTACAGCTATCGGAACACACCAACTTGAGGGCGTTAACCAGCCTTCGGTAAGCGTGAGCTTCCATCGTGAGGAAACTATAGCACAGTGGTATATGACTGACTACCACCCTCAAATTAAATATCTGACAAGCATATATCAGTACATTCAGCTGCGCTTGAGACAGTTCCCTTTTTTGACTTCCGATCGCATCATCAACTACCATTTTGACCAAAGACTTTCATTTTATAAAAATTCCATTTTTTTGTGACCTTTACACACGGTTATCTGATCCCAAACTAAGCAGAGTTTGTACTGTGGAAACCAAATAATTTATATACCACATAATGCTACTTTTTATTTGTAAATACATAATTACACCCAGACTCAGGTCATTCAGACATGTTCATGCACACAAATGCATGTCTTGTGCGGGAATCGAAACCACAACGCGATAGATGGAATCTTAATCAACCACGCCAACTGGCCCGTCATTAGTCATGTGTTGTAATACCTCAGTGACATTCTGGCGGGAACTATGCAGAGTGACGTTGCGTTTTCGTTTTTATTTTCATAAATTCGTGTATTTTGAGTTTTATTGCATATTATCGGTGGTATTTTATACAATAAAGATCAATCTATATGCAAAAATGAAGTGAAATGAATTATGTGTATCGTGACTTTTCAAGTTGTCTCAAAAAGTCCGTGGAAAAGTTTTAGTACCATGACCACTATTATAGTAAAACATGAGTTTTATGGACAGTGGCTGACTGAGGACTATATATGAAATTGATTTATTGTGACTGGAAATTATTATATAACTCGACACTGGCAGAAATAAGTACTAATTTGGATTTGATTGGCAAACTTAGAACTAAGAAATACCTCAGTAAACGGCGGGTAGGTGGGTACAAGTCGTCCGATAACAGTGGGCAGGTACACCGTCCAGAAGGCCAGCTCGGTCTGCCGGTAGTTGAGCTGTATGGTGGAGTTGAACGTGGTGTTGAGGTTCAGGTACCGCAGCTGGCCAGCTTCAGCTGCCTCGAAATGTATTCCCAAGATGCGGGACCGGGTTGGATTCCTGGTAGCATACATACGTGTTAAGAGATATTGAAGATAGACCGAGCAACATACAACACGAAGAATGTTTTTATTTTGGATCTCTTGAAAAGTATTTGGTAGTGGTCGCATGGTTTTTACAAGCTTTTTATTAACTTGCAATGTTCGGGTCACATCTTGCAAGTCGAATTTCACCCACTTCCAGAGGTCGGATTGACTTGATGTTTGGTATGCATTAGTATATTGGATGACAATGCAAGTACAGAAACCAAATCGGTCTTATTACAAAACGTGGACTAAATTTCGTACCAGGATTAAACCTGGTAATAAACCATGTACTAAAATATTTCGTATTACAAAACGTAGTTTATCTCAAATTCGTGGACTATTTACGGTACTAAAGATAAACCAACAGCACCCCTAGTTTGTCTTTGGACTAACGCATGACAGAGGACTAAAGTTACAAACAAACGTCAAATTGTACAGTGAGGTTAAGTTTTATTTGTTTTGATTACAAGAAAAATGTATACTTCACATTGATTTAATTGATCTAGAGGATATGGACGATTTAGATTTATTAGGGGTGCCCCGGCGACCTTTAAGACTTCGTCAACGGCTGAACCTTTTGTTGAGATGTGTGACGAAGAATTTCGATATAAATACAGTTTCACGAAGCATTTCGGCTTAAAAATAGTGGACTTGGTAAAAGCTGAAATATCCCACGATCCCCGAGGATGCCCTATATCCCCTGAAATTTCGATTTGAGGCTGGTGCTTTCTCTGGAATATTACTGGGTGACAGTAGCTATCCTTGCACCCCATATTTATTTACACCAGTTCTGAACCCTACAACACCTGCTAAAGAAACATAACTATTCTCACATATGTACAAGGAACACAGTGGAGAGATGTTTCGGGTTATGGAAACAATGTTTCCGCTGCCTACTAAGATGCATGTTTTGTGATATTGAAACTGCCAAAAAAACTTCTTCATAATATAGCCATTGACATGAGGAAGAACATATTTCCTGGTGAAAATGATAGCAGCCTGACACCAACCGCTAGAGAAACATTTTCACAATCAAGAGTTGAAAATACTATCCGTGGAAATAAATATAAGAAGGCAGTTCATTGAAACTCATTTTCATTGATTATATTTATTGATTTATAAAGTTTAGTTACTATACTTAGCACTTTTATTATTTTCAATTTTGAAATTTATACATTAATGTTCAATTGTTTGATGATTCTCGCATTATGTCTTTGTAAAATTAAGACAGTTTAATCATTTTCATTGATTTTAATTATTACTGTTGCAGTTCACCTGAAAAAAAAATAGATATTAGTTTATTTTTATAGAAGTTGCTTTTGTTTTGCATAGGTTTATTTAATTTGGTTTTAATTTGATTTACTAAAATTTTATTCATTAGTGTGTTTCTTGCTTTCTATTTCTAATAAAGCTATTTCTAAATACAGTTTTTTCATTCTTAATTCTGCAATTATTATATTATAAGAATGTTCAATCTCCAACAAATCAGTCTCCTATGTTTTTATCCATAGGCTATCTGCATGCCACATTTCATCGAGATTGGTTCATTACTTTTTGAGAGATGCTTGAACAAACAAACAGACATCATTTTTAAAAGCAACTGTTTTGAGGTCTTTATTACGTACTGGCTGTCCCCTGCGGTTTCACCTTATATTGATTCCATACATAATTATTTAGAAAGTAACATGTGTCTGTTAATTTTTCACTCCTAAACTGCTGGACCGATGGCTATAAAATTTGTCATCCAAATAGCCTATGGTATAGAGAGGGCCATGGGCTACTTTTTACCCTAGGAACAGGTGAAACCATAGGGGGCAGCTAGCAATTATATGTAGGTACTTACATGTGTTGAGAACCTTTTTTAGTTTTCTTTGGTCGAATTTTATATCAATTTGTTCAGGCCTGCTTGTCACTAAGAATAGAATATATTTTGATAATATATCGTAATATATCCTAGAATGGTTGAAATTAGAGTTATCATAAAGAATGATAAGTGTATCGCACAGTTTTTATATCAAAACAAACTTTCTCTTCGGTGCTCCAATTTTCACCCATTCTTTTCTTCTGATTATCTATTGTAATTTATGCACTTTTCATTTAACTTTTCGTTGTTCAATCATATCCCCTATTAATAGTTTGTGTTTTCAATGTTATTATAGCTATGCGCGAGAACTTCATTTATTCCGTTACACGCTAGAGTTGTTGCTAATATGTATATTACATTATACGTGAAATAACCGCCAAAATCAAGATTTTTGTTGAAAATTAAGTTGCATCAGTAAAATTTTTCAAAAATCAATATTAGAATTTGTATCATAATAGTATATAGGTACAATTTTAAATTTTAATAATTTATAGTATAAAACAGCTATGTAGATAAACGGAACGGTGCGAACGAATGATTTCCAATTCAATGAATGTTTTCTATAGATAATCTGTGGATATTATTTAACCATGAACTAGCTTGTGGTACTAACACATCCTCCGTTAGTCTGCGATTTGTAATAGGATCGAATTTTAATCATAGTACCAACGTTAGTACCGTAACAATCCAAGACTTGTAAGTTATGGTTTAAACCAGGATGAAGATCGTTTTTTGTAATAAGACCGAATAAGTTTTTGTTAAAAATTTCATTTTTAATTCAAGCTTTTTTTGGTGTTTGTACTTTTTGTTGACTGTACTTGCATTGTCTTCCATTATACAAATGTACACCAAATATCAAGTCAATCCAACCACTGAAAGTGGGTGAAATTCTACTTGCAAGATTCCACCCGAACGAACAGACATACATAGTACATAAACATACATAGTTGAAACAGTTTACTGGTTCAACTACAAAGATTTTAATGTCTGGGATCATATAATTATTTATTGTGAAATTCCTTTTAATTACTCAGATATTCCTTCTTACACACATTTGCCATTGGTAAGGTTTATTTTTAGGAATCGATTAATATATTCATTTGTATTCTTGAACCTATTTATGCCATGAATAAAAGATAACTTCTTACCCGAATCTAGCGAAGTCCGAATAGGCCTTCATAAAGAAGTGGCTCATGTTCCTATCATTATTGGTCCACGCTTGCCGGTCGATCCGTTGTTTCACCGGGAAGAACTCCTGGTCCATGAATGGGGCACCTGGAGTATGTGGCTATTTTTATTATCATAGGACGATCGAAGTAGAAACAGGGCGGGCGCACTTGTCACGTGACCAGAAAAATATACCTACGCCGCGCGGCCGCTTGCAAGCGGCTAATTAATTGAGGTGTCACACGCGCGCTCGATCTGACGCGCGACTTACGCTAACAAAAAGTACTTAATTCATCGCAAATTCTATCGAGTTTTTATTTAAGTATAGCCGCTCAAAAAGCCAAACGGTATTGTCGATTTTAATTAATAAAAATAACGTAATAAAATGTAAATAGGTAGTATATAAACACTCAACAATAATGTACTTATTATCAGTAATGTACTACATTACATTACATCTCAGTAAAGTCAATTCTACTACCAATTAAAATCAAAGGATTCAATTTGTTTTCACACTACACCTAACCCTACAGTAGAAGCGGCTATATCAAAGGGATAAATAATACAGACTCTCGCGGCGCGGACTTAGGGTGCATTTTAATTCAATACGAGCGCGGCAACGGTCGGTAGGTGATTATAACGAAGGCGAAGGTCGCATCGAGGCGTGCGAAGTATTGTGAACGTAACTTACCTTGTAACTAGGTTTAAACTTGCAATGTTTGCTATCAGAAAGTTATACTTCTGTACGTAAGTCTATTAATTATTCTGTGGTAGAATGCAGTGCGATTAGAATATAAATATGATGCAATGAGTCTAGATTGTTTTGAAAAGAGTAATTGCCGAGTTTATTGCCGGCTCTTCTCAGCAAATGCAATCGTCCGAACCGGTACTAGAGTCAGATTTTTTTATAAGTGCCTGCGAAGGCCTATTTGAATAAATTATTTTGAATGTTGACCGAATTATAGATTTACTACGCGGATTGATTATGATCTCAAACACTACGACTGCACTCATTCTTCACTGGAATAGGGTTGAAAATGTTAAATCATATTTGTGTTGACTATATGACAAGGCTGCGCATGGACGTCGGGTTGTAATAATTGTCCGGTTACCATTTTAATATAATGCTGTATTTAATACATTCTTACGAGTTTTTATTAATATTCTATTCGGTTCTATCCACAGTATTTTTGTGTAAGGTATTTTCTTTCATTGCGTTACGTCTTACTCGACTCTCAAAGAGACCCATTTTTGTGAATATCGAGATAAGACCTCGTCTTAAAAAAATATAGTAACTACCACAGACATAAATCTAAATAGATAACGCAAGTCCCTCCATACGTATGAAAACCAAGCGTTTAACTTTTTTGTACCTACCATAATGTCACAAGATTGATTTAGTTAGGTTGGCATTTGATTTTTAACGTGAAAATGAAGCTATCCTATTTGTCAACTAAACACATCCCTCGCTACACATCTCTGGTGGACATGCAGCCGCATGCGAGTTCCCTGTCCGCGCGAAACAGTTTCAAAAGAACATTGCTCTCCCTTTTTGCACAGATTTTGACACGCGAAGTATATACACTCGCGTCATCTATTTAGATGTATATCTGTGGATTTGGATGACAATTGACACGTAGATAGTTCAGACCGGAATAAAAATAGGGAAAACGGTATCCTTCGGGGAACGTTCAACAATCAAGAGCTATAAAGCAAAATGAACCTTACCAGTCAAGAAATAGTGTTCAGTATCGTGCGCGTACCGCCTCCACTCGGGCCACCTGAAGGCTTCCACCGTAGTGTTGAGCACATACATGTAGACCGGCACATTTTGTTCCAGCAGTAACTTTACCATTTTGTCTGTTGGCGCCCGATATAAGAAGTCAGATAGGAGCTGGAATAAAAAATCAAAAAGTCATTTATTCAGTTTAGGCCCTAGTAAGGCACTTATGAACGCCTATGAACTTATTAAATTGGTTAAATACAGTTGAATTTACCACCGGTTCGGAATACACTTAAACTGAGAAGACTCCAGCATAAGAAATATACCTATTATTATTGAGAATAATTAAAAATGCCTCGAGTTTTATCTGCTAAAGGTTGATCAAAAGATATTTTTTTAATATCTCTTTTATTTCTTTAGTTATAAGTACGTAAAAAAGGGCATAATAGTGCCGATTCTGTTGTAAATCGCAACTAATTTTAGTCACATCACATCTCTTTCTTTCAAACATTATTGAAAAAGGATAGAACATATTTAAATTGTCAAATTAGTCTTTGCCGTCTTCATTTGTGGGTATTTAGACGTAACCGCGATAGATGGCGACTAAATTTATATTGACAATAGGCATTGGACTAATTTGACAGGTCTAATTTAATAACATCTTTTTCTTATGTTTTTGTTAGAAAGAGACATAGTGAGACTAAATTAGTTTAGTTGTAAACATCAAAATAATAAAACTAAAGAAATGTAACTCGAGCTCAGAAATCATTCCACGCAAACTGAACCGCGGTGGGCGTTGCCAAAAAAGAGAGACGCACCGCGCTGACAGTTCGCCGGTATCATTGAGTCGATGCGTTCGTGTCGCGAGGGACTTAGAACTGTGATTATTATTGTGTTTTGCGTTGTTTACATTGTGCAAATATGCCGTCATGTGTTGTTAAGTGGTGTAGAAGCCATACATATATGAAGAATGCTGGAATCACTTTGCATATGTGAGTAAATAAACATTTTGAAATCCTATACTTGTGACTTTGGAAAGTGTTATGCAACATGAACGCAACATGCGTATTTATTTAACACGTTTTGATATTTCACTTAAACTGTGATGCACTAGTACCTATAATTATAAAGAGGATAGAACCTTTGTGGCATAGCGTGCCAGCCGCCATTTTAGTTTTCTTTTTCAATAAAATATACTTATTCGACTTTTGTCCCGTTTTGACGTCGGATGTCAAAGAAAAACAAAAGTCAAATAAGGTTATAATAATATTGTTTTAAGAGCTTGTGGTTCGCCCTCTGATCTGACCTTAACGCGACCCATCACTCTATAATTCGTATGTAAAAACCATAAACTGATTAAAATACTTCTTAATTTTAGATCCATACAATTATAACACATAAAGAAATATTTTAATCCAAAAAGCACATCACAAACTTTTAAATGAATATAATATAGATAAATAAATATAATATATAATAGAGTGGTATAGTTAAATTACAACTAATTAATACAACTTATATGCATAGTGCAAATATACGATACTTTATCCTCTTACAATTAATGCATAACATCGTCCACGCATCTCGCACTGCAGCAGGCGTACGAACCAATTAGCATTATCTGTCTCGCCGAGAACCAATCATCGGAATACAACGCGTTAGGCAAGCGCAGCTAATTGGCTTATTTGCATGTGTTCTTTCGTTCGAATACTAGAGATATTTTGTCAATGTAGCCGAATTTCGCGTTGATTTTGTTCACAATTACGCTTCCTTAGTTTTATTATTTCGATGGTTGTAAACAACAGAATCAGCATCAATGCCTTTTCTCTAAGTTTTAACATTCGCAAAATATCTATTGATATTTTGCTGAGGAGTTTCTAGATAAAGCTGAGGAGTTTCTAGGTTTGAACGCCAAATCATAGGAACTACCAGACAGATTGAAATAATATGTTTGCTTTAGATCGTTCTTTTATTCGGGAAGGTGTGTGGCGTCACTAGAATTTACCCAAAATATTTAACTACATCTTATTTCCAGGTCTAAAGCATGACTACTCTTTCCGTGCACAGTCGTTCAAGAGTAGCCATCTTGTCTGAGAGTCGATTCGGTGCGACAGTGGCATAGTGTGGGTTTCTGCCACCCAGGGTGGAAACAAATTTTGCCGCCCCCTTATTTAGGTCTTATGCTCAAACTTTACGAACCTTGAACTAGTCATGTAAACCAGTGTTTTTCAATCTTATTGATTACCCCTTAAAGGTTGAAAAATTCTAGCGACCCCCTTATCAGACAAACAAAGAATTTATAAATTAAAAAACTGCGATAATAATTTTCTTTATTTTGATACCTTTAGTTATACCTTTACCTTTAGTTAGTCTGCAAGAAGCCGCGAGAAGTTTGCAACTAAGAAGTTGCCCGTTTGCGCGAAGTCTACCTTGCCTTTTTCCTTCTGCCGGCGACCCCCCGACTAAGATACTAATGATATAAGAGATACTCACATGTACATACTGGTCTCTGATGGCGCTAACATTGTGCGGAGCCGGGTGATATGTGTACATGTATCGTACTGCTTCGTACACGCCGCGCGGATTCAGCGTGTAGTTGTACCGCATCACCAGCTCCTGCACTTTCTGGTTAAACCACTCTTCTGAGATCTCGTAATTCGGTGCTAGAGAGTCGTTTGTGTCTGTAAACAATAATCACCCGTACTGTATTACCCAACTGATAAGACGCGTCGTGAATCTTCGTTCGCACAGAAAAGAAAGTATGGCCCCGAAGATTAACGAAAAAACTTACAATCAATCTTAGATCACTACTATAAGGTCCATAATACACTGCAACTGTTAGTTTCGTCTCACTCGCGCGTGAGGCCCCTCCGCACGGCGCGCGCTAACATGGCGGCAGCTGCCGAACAATAGCGTTTCCCGCACCCTCAAGTTGAAAATCTGTCGCCAAGCACCTATCGGTGTGTTCCGACAGCTGCACCTCACACATAGTCATCTGATCCAAAACTGAAACCAGATAACTGATATAATACATATACTACTTTTTGTTTTGTAAATAGATATTTAATATACATAATTACACCCAGACACAGGACATACAGACATGTTCATGAACCCACGACCTGCAGCGCGATAGATGGAATCTTGACCAGTCTTAACCAACCACGCCAACTGGCCCGTCAACTAGAATCTTACCATGATATATCCGAAGGTACACAAAGACAATTGAATGAATGAATGAATGAAATATTCTTTATTGTATAAACTAACATAGAACAAACATTAGTAAAAACACAAATTAAGGAAGTAATACAATATAGGCGGCCTTATCGCTTAAGCGATCTCTTCCAGGCAACCTTTGGGTACAGGAGAAGCTTCAAAAGGTGGCAGGTTGAGCATCTACCTACAAGTAATACAATATATATTAAATAAACTAATACTAGAAATACACAAATACTATAATACTTTGAGATATATAAAGTAATATACTAATACTTACATACATAGAATAAATAAAGATAAATAGGTAAATAAACTAAATACTAATATTAAATATTATTAAAGTAACTAAAGGATAATAGAAGGAATTAAAGAGAGTTATAGTAGGAGAATATTTGAGATTTAAAGGATTCAATAGTCTGAGCTTGTCTGATAGTCTGGGGTAAGGCGTTCCAAAGACGAACAGCTTGAGCAGTGAAAGATTGGGAAAAAGAGTGTGAAGTTTGTAAAGGGGTTTTGAGGCGAAGTTCAAGAGAAGTACGAAGGGAGTGATGCTGCGAGCTATAGTGTTCGAAGTGCTCCTTAAGATAAGGAGGAGATTTCGGATTAAATAGAATAGTATAAAGAAGTGAAAGTATGTGAGTATTCCGGCGAAGGCGAATAGGAAGCCACTTGAGCTGAGCACGAAACTGGGAGACGTGGTCATATTTGCGCAAGCCAAAAATGAACCGTATGCAAAAATTCTGAAGACGCTCAAGTTTATTTAGCTGCTCCTCTGTAAGGTCAAGATAGCTGACATCAGCATAATCGAGATGAGGTAAAAGTAAAGACTGTGACAGCGCAATCTTAGTGTCCATAGGTAGGAAATTCCGCAACCGTCTAAGAGAACCAGCGGAGGCGAACACCTTCCTGCTCACTTCCGCTATTTGCGGAGCCCAAGATAAGGTTCGGTCCATCAAGATACCAAGGTTTCTTACAACTTCGCTGTAAGGTATAGCGACACCGTCAAATGTGATTTGGGGTAGTTGGTCCCACTTTAACCGAGATATTAAAGTTTTACTACCAATGATGATAGCCTTGGTTTTAGCTGGATTAACTTGGAGCCCGAATCGCCTACTCCAGTCAGATATTGCAGTTAGATCCGTATTCGTTGAATTAATGGAAAAAGGAAGATCACTTAAAGAGGATTGTCTGTACAATTGGAGATCATCTGCATAAAGGTGGTAGAAAGAAGAAATTTTATCAGTTATAGAGGAAATGAAAACGGAAAATAGAAGAGGAGAAAGGACGCCACCTTGAGGAACGCCGGCGTTTGTATCACACCATGAGGACAATGTCTCATCAACGCGAATACGTTGCCGGCGGCCATACAAGTAACTACGAAACCACTCAATTACCGTTGGAGATATGTTAAGAGAGCACAGTATAGCAAGTAATATATCAAAATCAACTGTGTTGAATGCATTGCTAAAATCCAGTAGAGTTAGAACAGTAAGTTGTCTGTTCTCCATCCCAGAGCGAATATCTTCAGTAATTTTGACAAGCGATGTCATGGTACTATGCCCGGGACGGAAACCAGACTGGAAAGGATTGTGTAAGATGTTATTAGAGAGAAAAGAACTAAGCTGGTGGTGTACAAGACGTTCTAGAATTTTTGATAAAAAAGGCAATATTGCAATAGGTCGATATTCTGAAAAGGAAGAAGGATTGCTTTTTTTGGGAACAGGAACTATAAAAGCTTCTTTCCAAAGAGACGGAAAGAAATTAGTAGTGATTGAAAAATTGAAGATATAAGTTAAAACAGGAGTAAGAAGATCAATGAGAGGAAGAATCATCTTTCGGCTGATGTTATCACCACCAACAGCATTAGAAGCAATGGATAGAATGTGCCTCTTAACATCACAATCAGTAAATTGATTAAAAGAAAAAGAGGAAATATTGGGATGCTTGGAAGAACTAAGATCATTTAAAGTACTTAATTTAGTTGCATTATTTACTACGGATGAAGAAGAGAAATGTTGATTTAATTGGTCTAAATTGATATTTTTGGAAATTGTGGTTTTATTGGATTTTCCAATTCCCAGTGTCTTTAGAAATCTCCAGATTTTAGCTGGGTCCCCATTCTCTACAGATTTATGAATATGGCGTCGTTGTGCATCTCTACACACCTTATTGCAGTGATTCCGGGTCTGTCTGTATTTCTCATGATGCTTATCAGGGCTATGCTTGTACTTCAATTTAGCAGCGTTCTTTTTAGATTGTAGGGACCTGATCTCATCCGTGAGCCAGGGAGCAGGAAGATGCTTAACTCGTACTGGGCGAACAGGAGCATGTTTATCATATAGTTGTGTTAGGAGAGAGTTGAATATATTAACTTGTTCGTCAACTGTTGGCGCATCTTGAATTATAGACCAATCAATGTTATGCGCGTCATCTAGGAGTAGTTGCAAATCCATGTCACCAAAATTGCGCTGCAGCAGAATTCTCGATTTATGCTTGGGAGGACGTATTTTATAGGAAAGAAAGACGAGATCATGAAAGGAAAATGCATCCGCGGTACATTGACCATGTTTAGCAACATGATCAATAGAGGAGACGATAATGAGGTCAAGAAGAGAAGGGTCACAGTGAGGAAAGAAGTGAGTAGGATTTAAAGGAAGAATATTAAGATTACACGCGTCTGTAATAGATTTAAGCAGAGCAGAACGATTATCACGTTTAAGTAAGCAAGTGTTGAAATCACCCATCAAAATAGTGTGGCTGTACAAAGGAACTAAATTTTCTAAAATTGTTTCTAAAGAGGAGAAATAATTAATAAGGAGAGAAGGGCTGTATAATACACCTATAAGAGTTTTAAGACCAGATAATTCTACTTCAATAAAAATATATTCAGCTCCGCTTGGAGATGAGCTTTGAGTGGACATGTTAACAATAGAAAAAGGTATATGAGCACGAAGATAAATGGCTACCCCACCTCCTCCTCTACCGACACGATCGTTGCGTATTAAATTAAAGCCGGGCAAAGAATAAGAGGTAGAAGGTAAGCAGGGCTTCAGCCATGATTCCGAGACAAGAATTGCGTGGATATTTTTGTTCGTAAAAGATGTCAGCATATCGGGATAGTGAGCCGGAATACTCTGGGCATTAATATGAACAACGTTGAAGTTCTTAGGAACATCTTCAAAGTGAAAGTCTAGAGTATCACATAAAGGTGGAGTTATAGAGTGAAAACTGTCATTGCTGCTCAGACTGTTAGAAGAGATCGATAAAGAATGAAATAAATTGCTATCATCTTCAAGGTCAGACATTAAGATAATAAATATAATATAATATAATATAAAGAGTATAAATGAATAAATATATAAAAATTAAAAAAAAATAATAATAATAATAGTATTAAAAAGCAAAAACCAAATCAATAATTTAAGCGTACCCGCCAGCAGAATGTAGGAGATAGAAAACAGTACAAATATAAACAACAAGAGTAGAACAGAACGTTACAAATAAACGATTAACAGATAGATATTATTAAAAATGTCAACAAAAGTTAGCTACGTTTAGATAATTATGGCACTGGCAACACAACATCAAAACTGTCAGTTCAAGTTGTCACTTATTTTAACTAGCAAAAAGACATTGTAATTTTTATAAAAAGTAAACAAATTTAAAGATACCTGAGTGTCTATGTTGCTAGCAGAAACTAAGTGATAGATAATATACAATTACCCACCAAATAGAGAAATTATAATAGAACTGGACAACACGAAAGTACATAATATAAACGTAAATCAAAAGTTGACAAAGAAACTACTTCCTAGTCGTCCTCTTCAATTTTGAGGTCGTAGTCTTTGTCCCAGCAGATGCAGGACTCTCTTTGGAAGTGCTGGCTGATGCACTCGGGCCTTGTGGACTTTGTATAGTGCGCAGCTCAGTGATGGAAGTAATCTTATGCCCATAGAATTAAAATGTACTAGAGTGGCAGTAACCAAGTGAGAACAGTAGACATGGGTTTGAACAAGGCAACGATCCCACCGCAAGCGCTAGTAGTCGTTGTCGAGTACTAGCTGTGCGCGTCAGGTGCGAATTGCTCGGATGTTTTTTTTTGTTTTTACCGATAAAATGGTTAAATGTGCAGTTCGATTGTGCAGTAATGATAGTAGGACACACTCAAAGTATAAATCTAATGTCACTTTTCATCGGTAAGTCGAAATATTGATGCATTTCTAACAATTAAATTACGCGTCTCGGGGGTGAAAGAGACGCGAGGGGCGGGCACGATTTGGCCTCCCGCGCTGCCCCGCACTGCCGCGCCGCGACTAGTGATGTAGCGCGACGGATACTGCAGTCGATAAATATTCTTATAGTTCATAAAAAAGTTGTAGGCCTTTTGAGAACTAAATGTTTTATTTTTATAATGGAATGTTAATAGTATACCTAAATATTAAAGTAATTATTCGGTTTTAATAATTAATTGAATTGTTCAGTCGGAATTTGTGTTTTACGACTTTTTTGAGACTGAACAAAAAATTCCAATGGCAAAATTAAAATTACTTTCTCGGTAATATTATACTGAAGTGTCAGTTGTTTAACAAGCTTTTATTAGCTTCACGTGTAGGTAACTAAGTATGTAAACACATCTATGATGTCGATTTTATTTAACCTACTTCTAGTCACCATATCGTACAACAAAATTATGTTGGTAAAACTGTGATAAAATGGTGTGGGGCGCTTTTTAACACGCTTTTATAAGCTTCACCTGTATGTATATATGTACGTATATATGTATGCATATAATGTAATCTTCAAACGTAATTTTCATCGCCTTCTAAACGTCAGATTAAACTGAAATTTTGCACGCTTATCAAGTACTGATGACAATACATTAATTTGGTACCATCGAGCTGATCTGATGATGGATCCGGAAAGTAGGCACTGGTACTCCATAACGGAATAACGTATGTTAGCCGTGTTTGGACTTGTTGGAATCGTCTTCAGATGCATTTTGACCAGATATCTTATTCTGTTTCATTATTCTATCTACATTTAGTAATTTACGAGATTAGAGGCCTATCAATTAGCATATCTAGAACTTATGTGCCAGAAATATCATCCATCATCTCATCATCATCATCATCTGTCAGTTTAGTTCTGAAAAGCTAACATGCGAGCCGTGAGATAATTTTGTCATCGAATCATCTCATGTACCTACAGTGAAAATCACATGAATAAATGCCGCGCTTTTTCAAACTGAACTTCACCGCGCACGACATAATATGGTAAGAAAATTATCTCAAGGCGCGCATCACGCGCATGTAACCCTGCTGGATACGTTATCAGGAAGCAGTGGAACTGGTACTAAGTTACCTCAAAATGAGCAAAAATTCGTATTTTTATGTTTGCATCCAGGGTCATTCGAAATGCGTAGGCACCTAATAAATTTACCAATTGTATATTTTACGTTATAATTTTAATATTAATTGTATGCTTACATGCGGTTGGTATATTTGCCAGAACTTACTAAATAGGTAAGCAACATACATACCTATACATACTACAATGAATTATGCGGCTATCGATAATTCGGAGCACAGCGCAGTTACATCCCTATTGTCACATATCCATCAATATAAATATCTATAGCTCATCTGCCTACGCTGGTACTGGGTGAAACTGTGCGATACTCGCGTACTTAGTTATTTTATTTCTATGCTTATGCCTCTTTCCATCTGGCCCAATTATGAGAATCCACCCATCTCTTGTCCAGCATTTTGACATGCCGAACATCTGCCGTGCCTCCATAAATGCGACGTGACGCTCACGCGTGAGGAACTCGGACATTGTGATGCCTGTGCCTTTAAGAGAGGTCTTGCTGTCCCACAGTTTGTCCCGCACAGAGACATCCCTAAATTTTATTAATATAGGCCTCGACTTGTCAGTAGTAGGTTGACCCATCCGATGACATCTATTAATGTCCACGCCGCTGAAGTTGGGAAACTTGAGATCACCAGTAACTACTTTCACCATTACCTGAAGAACATCCTCATTGGATTGCTCCTTCACACCATGGAAGAGGAGTATTTTTCGCCGCCCTCTCATCTCCAAACGGTCCTGCTCCTTCGCCAGAATAGACACTTGAGCCTGAAGAGTGTCTAGAGCCTTGACAACAAAGCTGCGGAAAGCCTCAAACTCAGTGGACAGCGATGAGGTGGTAGCAGGGGCTGGACCGTCCTTCTTCTTGAGCTCCGTTTGAAAACTGTCCATTTGTTTTTTAAATAACTGTGCCATTGTGTCCATGGACTGCTGCAGAGATTCCATCGTGATATGCAATTTAGTGATGTTTGTGAAATTGTTGTGATTTCGTACGGATTTCTTTTACTGGCGGTGCTAACACTTATACAGACATAAATGTAAGGTTTTAAATTTGTTATTATACTTTCAAATAATTTTAAAGAATTTAATTTTAACTCCGAAATAAAAACCACACCCGTATATGGTGCCTACCCGCCAAAAAAAAAAAAAAAAAAAAAAAAAAAAAAAAAAAAAAAAAAACAATTGTATCACACTTTTGAAGTAAAAATCTGAGAAATATCACCAGTTGACTAATACTCACATAAAACATAGGCAGCCTCTTGAGTAGTGACTCCGGTCATGTACCGCAGCGCCGGGTTGAACTGGCTGCGTTGTATTAGTTGTTCAGGCATCGTGTTCAGGAAGTGCCAGTCGCGCTCCCTCCACCCGTCGTACCACTCATCTCCGGGGAACGTGAAGTTGTTCTCCAACACTGGACCCCACGGTATGAAGCCTACATGTGGCTGTGGGAAAGAAAAAAAATGATTTAGGACTCGAGATACCTTTCAAAATTATATTTAGACTCGGTTTCTATAAACAAAAACGAATCGTTTTCCTTACCAATGGTAGGTTTTTTAAGGCCACACTGGGCATATATAATTTTGTAAGCTAATTTTACCTGTGATAGCTACTACCATATGGGAGGGTCTGCTATGTAAAGCTTTGAGGTCTTCGCATTTTCATTATTAGTAAAGATATAAGAGTCTTAATTTTAACCAACCGGTCCGTAAATTATAGGAATCGGCCATAAGTCAGCAAACTAGCGTACGGCCCACCTGGTGTTAAGCGGTTACCGTAGCCACATGGACGCTTGCAACACACGAGGCATCACATTTCACAAAACAAAATTAAGTTAGCTGTCTACGGTATTCTACAAGGTGAAAGGTGTAGAGCCATTTGTTAACGTTCATAAGTGCCTTATCAGGGCCTAAATTGAATAAATGCTTTTTGAATTTGAATTTGGTTCTTCAGAAGAGCTGCTCTTTGAGCGAAAACAAAAAACGCTACCTTTATCGGTTCGGAAGGTTGCATCTGTTAAGAAGAATCGTCAATATTTGTTTATTCCACCAGAATTTAAGTGGAACGAAATGCTGCGGCATGGGTTCTTCAAAAAAGGCGTAAAAAGCTCTTTAAGGTCAGCAACAGATCAGGAATCCACTGTAAATAAAAGGTGTATCATGGAGATACAAACCTGAAACTCAGCATTCCCCAGCTCATAGAAGCTCCTGCCCTGGCGCAGACAGTTGACCAGCTTCCACGAGGAGTCGATGGGGCAGCCCAGCAGCCGACCAAACACTAGCGACGTGTTCTGCACGCGGTACTTGTCCTCGATCAGGGCCCAGTCCGACAGAGCTGATCCACTCTGTCAGTAAACAGTCATGGGTATAATGCATCGAATTAAGTGCTAAGAACTATCCAACAGTAGAATATAAATATGAGCAGTGTACAGTAGTACCCAACTGATAAGGCGCATCGTGAACCTTCGTTCGCGCAGAAAAGAAAGAACAATCAACCTTAGATGCCTTAGACTACTATAAGGTTCATAATACAGAGCAGCTGTTAGTACCGTCTCACTCGCAAGTCACGCCCCTCCGCACGGCGCGCGCTAACATGGCGGCAGCTGCCGACCACTAGCATTTCCCGCGCTTTGAAAATGTATCTTCTGCGCAGGTACATCGGTAAGCCATATCAGTTGGGTACTACTGTACCTACATCATAATCCTCTCCTCCTCATCACATCAAAATTACAATACAAAATAAATGTTTTCGTTGTACAGATAATATATCGATGGTTGTACATCAAAATTAACACGTTAGAATCTCCGAGATCAACGTCAAATTCAATAATCTCGGATGGGACACCTAAAAATATCTAGGGTACATCAAAATTATAAGTTCATTCATATCTTAACCAGTACCTTGTCACATTAATCACAGTTTTCATGCAACCTGTTAAGAGAATTGGATGTTATTATTAGGCCCTTGTATCAACCTGGACTTAAATGTTAACCATTTATCCCGAAATTACAACACCCGGTGGTACGTCATTTTGACAGCTTTTGGGTTAAATGATTCAAGTTTTAATCCAGGTCACAGACGTAAAAGAAGTTTACACGGATCGCTGCCATTAGAAAACTGAATCCACTTGTCTATGCATATGTGTGTGTGTCGTATATGTATTCGTGATAGGAGCAGAGTTTTTGGATTCACTTTTATCGCGGGCCGTGTTCTGAACTTCTTCTACATCTGTGACCAGGTTGACGCAAGTTGCCGACACTACTAGTGTGGCAACCTACATCACAAATCCCTGGCAACCCGTACCTGTGCAATAATCCTGGAGACAATATCCCTAGTGTTAGGCGCGAGTGCCAATAAGCCAGCTGAGGCCGCCCCGGCGCCCGGCCCGAACAGCGTGATGGAGGCGGGGTCGCCGTTGAACGGGGCTATGTTGTCGCGCACCCAGCGCAGGGCCATACCCTGGTCCAGGATGCCGTAGTTACCCGGGGAGTTCTCGTCGCCCGTTGATAGGAAACCTTGGGGAGATACATATTGGCATCTTGACAATTCATTTGAAGAACGGAGAGCATGGGGTTCTTCAAAAAGGGCGTGAAGAGATTTCTGCAGAGGCGGCACATGCGAGTGATACCCCTGGTGTTGCAAGCATCCAAAGACTACGGTAGCCGCTTACCATCAGGCGGGCCGTAAGCTTCTTTGCTACCTTAGTGGTATAAAAAAAACGGATTAGCCGATATGCTGATCGTGCAAAACTCCAACCTTGCTAAGTTTCTTCCCGGTTCTTCACATTTCAAGCCTGAGTTTCAAATTGGTGTATCTTAAATAGATTTGACTAGATATTAGAGTAATCTGTCTGCACAACATAGTATTACCAGTTACCAGATGACACTCGTGCTACTGTGAATTTTACTTCTAATCCCAAAATTAATATTTTGTCCTTCATGTCTTTGAATAGAAAATACATACCAATTACGTCAAAGAAAAGACAATTAATTCAAACACTCACCTAAAGCTCCCAGCCGATAGTTAAAAGTGACTACAATAACATTGTAGAAGGCAGCGAGCATATGAGCTGGGAACAGATTGGAGGCGCCCGAGGAGAACTGACCACCGTGGATATACACCATCACTGGGAACCGCTGGGCTGTCGAACCGGCTTCTGTCTGTTATAAATAAATTTAAAATGGATGAATGAAATATTCATTCAATGAATAGTCGAAGTCTAAAGCACGGTTCTGGAGGTTGCTTTTGTTGAGAATTGCCATTAACGTTTGGCCATCTATGTAACCGTTGCTGGAGTTATAGAATGGTTGGGCTGAACATTATTATTGTTCAGATAGGTTATAGTTCAGTTTATTTTCTTCAAGATTGAGAATCTCCTTTAAATAATCTTGACTTGTCTTTGAGTGCTTCTCAGCTTCACTATATTATCGCTCATAAAAAAAACTCAAGCCTTACGCACAGCTGTAACCACCACAGGTCTACAAACATGATATTTTGTACATAGGTAACTTATTTACCGCAGACTAAGGAAGACTATTTTCGAAATCCCAACCCAAAGGGGGTAAAATAAGGAAGCTAGGCAAAACAGTTCAAATTCAAAATTATTCATTCAAATAGGCATTCGCAGGCACTAACTGAGTTGACTGACAGTGTGACTAATACCGGTTCGGTAGATTGCACTTGCTGAGAAGAGCCGGCAATCAACTCAGCAATTTTCAAATCAAACTTAGATTCATTACATATACGTTTTGATTGATGACTCACTGACAACAATTGCGTGTCCCTTGGTTAACCGAATCATTAATGAAACATAATAACAAAACAAATGTAACACAGCTACAAATACTATAATATTAAACACAGAATGGAAGCGGCCTCCCTAGAGAATAATAAAATCGAGTCCATCAGATAATTGAGAAACTAGAATATATAATGGCAACGGCACAATACGCATTGCATTTTATTCTCGACATTATGTGATATTTGACGGTCCCGCGAGATGATTACATATTTAACTGGGACTGATTATTGCGATACACGAATGCTGTAGCGAATAATTCAAGGCTCATGTCATTATTTTCATATGTTCTGTTGGACTCAATGTAGTTTATAATGAATATATTATCTAAACTAACCACCTTTTTTAGTAAAAACATACGTTTGAAAATTATAGTCGAGACTCCTCGAGATTCAAAAGCTACATTCAACTTGAGGATGTTTCCCTTTGTCCCGCTATATTATAGGCTGTCAAATATTACTTTTATATGCTACTTTTTAGTATTATAAAGGTTATAATAATATTAAAAATGCGAAAGTAACTCTGTTAACAAAACCTCTGACCCATTGGCACGCAGATAACCAAAGATATGGAAAGAGATATATGCTACTTTTTATCTCGGGAACACAAGAATAACCGCGGGGCACCTACAGCTAGTTTGATATAATTGGATGATCCCAGGTCGACTGATATATTTGGCTAGTTTGGAGTTGCTGGTTACAAAAGGTCCAACTACAAATTATTGTGGATATGTACAGGATGTTTTTCCATATGTTTTAATTGAGTAGGTATTAAACAAAATATAGATTAGCTGGATTTTCGCTCTTTCCCATTACAAAAGTCATGAAGTCCTTTCAACCCGAAAATGGGATCATAAAAATAATAATCTGTACAGGGAAGGCCTATTTTCAAAATATATCTGGTCTTAATTATGATGACATTCCAGAAAATAATCGCCCAATTTAAGAAACCAGCTCTATCATCTCCGAGTTTTGAATTACGTTCTAAAACTGGGGGTAAAAAATAAACGGGTCGCAAATGTAACTGATTCTTATTCAAATCGGATACAAGCTAACCTAATTCGCTTCATTCAATATGTATAAGTCAACTCATGCGATCAGTTTCCTAATCGTCTTCATTTCGATTCCATTTTTCTTATCTATACATATCTATACATATAATAAAACTGTAGAACCGGCGTGTCTGTACATTGAATATATTTACCAAAAACTGATCGGGGGTGATTTGAGATGAGGAACAGAATACAAAAAACTAAAAAAAAAAATTTTTGTCTGTCTGTCTGTTTGAACACGCTAATCTCAGAATCCACAGAATGGAATTGCATGGAACTTCCACGAGCTGATTCGACTTTTTTTGGCGCTTCAACTAGGCTTTGTTTCATTAAAAACGGATGACGGGAAGAAAAGATATCCCAATTTAATAATTTTGCAGGCCGTCTCACGGCTACACACAGATGTAAGTACTAAAATATTGATGACTACATAGATGGCGTTGTCTTTTTCCTAAATCGCACTATGGTTTCGTTCTCACGATTTTATGACACGTTCAATGATTGCTTAGTAAGGATTTTCTCCGTGTAAGGGAGGAAGACAAAAACAGCTTCTATCAAAAAAAAATTAAGATGATTTCGGATGAGGAATATAAATTCATCAGAGACTCTTCCTCCCATTTAGTCCACTGAAAAAAGCCAGTTTAGTTACATAGCAAAAGCTAAAAAAATATCACAGCCGTATTGATAGATTTTTTAAAAAGGCCCAGCTAGGCAACGAACCAGCGAAATTAAAAAAAAAACTTATTAAAAATACTTTTCCTCCATGCAGCATGCTGAGGGACGACTTCCCACTGTTCCCGTTACAAAAGGTGCCATAATAAACCGACTCAAAAAAAAGAGGAGGTTCTTTGATCGACGCGTATGTTTCTTTTTTCCATGCATGTATGTTGGCGTCTCTTTTCACCGCCAAAAGGAGTCCTTTCCACCAGGCTCCTGCTTTCCAAATTATATCCTTGCCTATGTGCGATTGGCTTGATCTCCTCGGCATGAATTTAACAGCCAAAATAAACTTGGACTATTCTATTGAGTCGAAGGCATAAACAGCTGTTAGATAGCTGGGAACCTGTCTAAGATTAAGCGGTACTTCATGCCTGAACAGTTGCTACAACTTTATAAAGCTATACTAGCTAACTTTATATACTTTATATAGTTCGGTCCTACAAAGAGTACTGCTGCCATCTCTGGGATGGATCCGCTGAGCCCTTGACTCAA
Organism: Polyploca ridens; assembly: GCA_951394255.1. Lineage (NCBI taxonomy): Eukaryota > Metazoa > Arthropoda > Insecta > Lepidoptera > Drepanidae > Polyploca > Polyploca ridens. Next base: position 2,483,067 of record OX596245.1, read on the forward strand.
TAGACCGTCGAAAAGGGTACTCATTGGAGATGAATCTTTATTAAGGGGAAACTCACGAGCCTCGACCATCGAACGGTTGCTTGCCTATCGATTTTCTACAGGATATAATTGTTTTGAAGAGTGTGCGCAGGAATTATTCCACCATCCCCATTTTTATACCGAACCACTAAACGCTGGGAACATTTTCAGACGTATGTTGTTGACATACCGAAAGTACGGACACAGTAATATGTATATCCTCATGTATAATGCGGACAGCAAGGGAGTGGGACTTGCGTCCGACGTCTAGGGACTTTCCAGGCCAGAGTGAATAGGTTTCTTCTGGGTAAGTGTGCTTTATCTTAGGCTTCGTCATCGTCCTTTATGGATTGGTCAGTGGCAAAACGCAACGTCATTTTATTAAAAATAATATTCACCGATTCCTCAGAAATGGCTTGGGCGCTTCGCTCGCGTAGACTATAAGATTTTTACATTCGTGTAATCAACGCTAAAATGTTCGTGAAGAAAAATTGAATCATGATCAGACCATACATTTTAAAAATATGTAATTCCTCGATAAACAAAATAGAAAACAAACAGAACACAAATAAAAAGAAGTGAACAGCCGTTTACAAAGAGAAGAGCTAATCTACTATCAGTTGGTAGTGGATCAACTATTGAATCGCTAGCAGCTGCCTGTAGTAAGCCTAAAGCGTTGCCGGCGCTGTATGGTGATGCTAATATAATAAATATAAATAAAAATAAAATAAAATAAAAAGCCTTATATTTCATTGCAGATTACAAAAAGAGGAAAAATATAAAATTAATTCTATGTTAGTATTATAAATTGCTAAAAATATAAATATGCTAATATACTGGCAAGGTATTCGCCAGCCCTCTGGCCACGCGAAGCATGAGGTAATCAGATACTTCGAAAAATCGCGTTAAATACGATGATCTTCTGACCTCCTGAGCAAAATATGTAGGCTCCATCAATTCAGGTGATTGATTACATTTGCGCTGCTTTAGATTTTAAGCACAGTCGGCTTCACTGCGGCTATTTTGACAGTCTCTTAGCGGTGTAACGGTGCGTGAGTATCGACACAAGTTACATCCCATATTAAAGGCTGTCCTTTCCTCTAGGACATTAATGTTATTCCATCAGGCTTATTACCGTCGGCGTCGTCCCGCATCAAGCCACTCGATTCACGAATAGCTGACATGTGGGCACTGGCCAGAGCCCTATGAATGATGTCATTAAGATCGGTTGGAGTGGCGTGCCTGCGCTTCTTACGCACAATAGCATGTGGTGGCCAAGCTGATCAATAAAAGTACCATACTGGCATTGATACGGCACATAAGTAAATAGGTGTACCTAGATGCAGATAAGATACAATTTTTCTTTAAGTGGCAAATATGCAATCTGCCAGTCTGATAGTAGCCTATAGATGCTTGCACCACCCTGCGTATCAATCGCGCGTTGCCGACCCTCACTTCACTTTTTTTACGGTTACCGGAGCCATATGGACGCTTGCATCACGCGTTACAAACCTTTCCTCCTCCCCAACGAGCTTTGGTAACCTCACTGACGCGCACACAGAACAGATAAATATCTATTCCGTGGACGCGCACGATCACAACATTAAGTTATTTAGCTGCAGTATTCCGTAAGGTAGAGGTACTTTCCCATGCAGTACCTACCTCTCTTACTTCCATTCACTCGCTCTTCATTTGCTGTAGCTCCATAATTCCAGAACACTTCCCTCGACATCATAAAAAGCTAAGGGATCCTTGGCGTTGATATCTCTAACGACGTTCTGTTCCGTAGTCATCTAGAAGACAAAGTCAAACTGGTATCCAAAAAACACGGAGTGCTTAATAGAGCGAAGCTTACTTCTCATCGGGGCAAAGACTGCAACATTATAAGCCGCAAGTCCGACCCCATATGGAGTGCTGCTGTCATCTGTGGGCGGGAGCACCTTAATACCAGCTTGGGCCTCTAGACTCCTCGACGTCCTCATCCCCTAAATACCCTCATACGGTCGGTACCGTCCACCGAAGTCCACAAGAATATACGAGTATTTTGACAACAACAACAACAATCTTCACGAACAATATATCGTTGATAACACGAATGTAAGGATCTTATAGACTACGCGAGCGAAGCCGCGGGCAAAAAGCTAGTACAAAATAAATGTGACCGCTGCGCGAGGAAATTGCAATATAGGGGTCAATTTACACCGAGAACAGATGAGACGCGGGGCGCGGCGCGCACTTTTTAGGATAGCGAAACAAATGCATCGTTACGTCGCATCGCGTCGCGGTGTAAACTGACCCTAAGGCGCCGATCCCACAGAAAGAGTTCTAGAGTTCCGAGTTCTGCATTCCGTGTTGACTATTGTGCACACAGCAAGCAGTCTAGAGTTCTGCAATTTTCGCTACTGATTGCACATCATACACTTTTTTTTACTTTCAAAGGCCCCATGTCAACGCGGAATGCAGAACTCGGAACGCAGAACTCTAGAACTCTTCTCTGTGGGATCGGCGTCTAAGGGTTGTAAGCTGAAGAGTTTGCATGGTGTAATCCGGAAGCTGTAGCTTAGCCAGATATCTTCTAGACTCTATGCAATTACCAACCTTGGCATTAATATATCATTGGTAGCAAATTCAATAGGTTTTATCTTATTATAAAGTTCTTCTTATAAAGGTGGCAAACAAGAATACGGCCCGCCTGATGGTAAGCAGTTACCGTAACCTATGGACGATTGCAACACCAGGGGTATCACTCGCGCGTTGCCGACCCTGAAGAAATCTCTTCACACCCTTTTTGAAGAATTCCATGCTGGACTCTATTGGGAAAACCAATAGTTACTTAAATAAAGCACTTACCAGTTGCGGAATTGGATTGGTCGGAATTACTAACCTATAGGGATTTTTCCTCGATGCCCTAAACTGAATAAATGGCTTTGAATTTGACATAACTCACCAAAAACTTTAAAATAACATTGACCTCTCACCGTGAGAGGTATTTTCTTTATTTAAACTAGTTTTAACTTGCGTTTGACCGCAATCTATGGCTATAAATTAAAATGATCATATATGACTAACAAAATCAGAGTAATAGTTCCAGCATCAGTACGTTATGTGGTTAATAATTTAATAAACGACTGTTTCATCATCCAAACAAGAATAATGATTACATTAGAGTTTATCAAACCAATAATGATTCATTAGTCAAAGCTGAAACATGTTTAATTGGGACAATTCGCTGTACAGCGCTGGCATTACCACTAGTCATAAAGTTCAAGTGCTACTCAACTAAAGTAAACCTTATTGCCCTATAATAAAGCATTTTCTACGTGTCTATAAATGAGTATCTAATTATTATTTTTAAATTAGGATTCAACAATCGTCTTGGTGGATCATCATGACGATGTAGCCAACAATCTGCATTCACTGTTACTACCACCAAAAAAGTCTGCTTAAACTATGTATACTAATATACTCACATTAGGTGAAAATACGTTCAAATACAGACAATCCTCATCCATGTCTCTGATGCCTTTAGTAGCTCCTGTGAACCTGACGGGCTGGGGGCACGCCGGGCCCCAGTCTACAGCCTGCATCAGTTGCCAGCCAGGGTGTTGCCGGGGTGGCTGAAATAACACTTTTCTTTAACCTGTTGGCCCGCAAGCTTGTTCTTCGGAAACCAGAAAACTGATATACATTCCTTTTTATATACGATGAACTTGGTAAATAAGCATACGGCCCACCTGATGGTAAGCAATTACCGTAGGCATATGGATGCTTGCAAAACACGAGGCTTCACTCACGAGTTACCAACTCTTCTTCCCACATGACCTTAATCATGCGCAGGATCAAGAAAGTTAGGGCTGTGGTATACTGTAAGGTACTTCCCCAGTCGAGCTGCTATTTACGCGAATAAACGTTATGCTAGGTGTAGCATGCTTACTAATGCTTACATAAGTAAGTTTCAAGAGAGATACTTAGGTAAGCATATACTATTGGGTATGGACACAAATTTTCAGATCCATAATATAAATAGGAGAAAGGTTTGACTCTTTTGATATGTCTAATCTACTCAACTCATTTACTTTACAGTTCAAAACTGTTGATCTCTGTATAACTCTTCATGTAATTCTTACCTTAAATCTTCCATCCAGTACTGGCGGTCTTGCATATGGTATACCCAAGAAAACTGACACTTCACCCTGAATCTTCTCTACTGGAGTCAACCATGGCCGGTAGCCAGAATCAGGGTCTGGATTGTCATATAAATATACCTGTGTACCCAAAATAAAAAAAACAAAGTGAATGGTGAAGTATGGGAAATGGTGAGTGAACTACTAAAATAAATGAAATTATGATTTGAGTGGTTGTGCTTTGGTGAATTTAATTATATTGCATCATTATCTTTGTGCACAATTATTGATCTTTATCATAATTTTCAGCCCTTTCATCTTGGATTTGGTTTTAATAGTAGTTCGCATTCAAATCTATGGGCAAATAGATGTAAAAATATTAAGCTAATATAATTGACATAGAGAATATCAAACCTTAAATCCCTGAACCTGTCCAAAGTTGGTCATAACAAAGATATCTCTCTTTAGTTGCCGAGAGTCCCTTCTCTCCCGGCCCTGCAAGTCCTCCCTCCATCCTCCAAGCACACCAGGGAATAAAGAATCAGGGTTATTTGGATCACGATTCTGTAACAAAGCAATTTGAAAACAATGACAATAAATTGCATACAAGAGCTACTGTCAGACAGAGTCTATATACCACAGCAACAGTACTAAATGAAAAGACAAGACATATTATGTCATCATGGGTCTCCGTTGGGGATAGATTAAAACTTATTCAATGCTCTGTGATTATCAAAGGGAATGAGGTTCAGGCAAAAAATTTATAATTGTAGTTACTTAATTATTAGTTCACAAACAAATTTCTTTAAAAAAAGTTACTATACATATAATAAAGAAGGCAGTTACTCACCACATTAAACTTAAACTGGTCATCCAAAGGATTTGTGTTTATGGGATTGTACGGGAACCCTCCTGGCTGGTTTATATTAGGATTGAATGGGTTATACCGCGTCGGATCCGTCCCATATCGTCTGTCGTTGTACACATAAGTCCTGTAATCACTATCTCCAGGGCTAGGCACCCTCATCTCTCTCTTTACTTCAAATTGCTTCGAGTTATAGTATTCATTGTTTATTTGACCATTGTACAGGTCCTTGTTTGACTGGCACTTCACACTAACACTTAAAATGATAGTTAACAGCAATTTATTCCACATTTTCACGTCACAAAACTGCTATGGTTCGATAATTACAAGAACTCTCATATGAATCACCATGCATTGTTTACGATAAGTTTTTCATTGTTACTCTTTAATAACTTGCGATCTGTTGAATTATAACACTTTTATAACTTTATTACAACTGTAAAAACACCAATAAGAATAGTAAAATTGGAATTTTAGATGAGAAACCATAAGAAAATTGAGAACCAAATATGAAGCGACACAAAATTGTATTATTACAGAAACAGTACCGGATTTATCTTCAAAGCCCTAATTTATATCTAGTACAATGTCGTGCACACACATAAAGGCTTATCTATTTGTAATCAGTGAATTATCAGTACTACCTGCTAAAAATGCACGACAAACGGCAACGCCCAGGTTGATGGATAACAGTTTTGTTTATTTCATTCAACTTTCGTTTGTGTTTGAGTCTAGGGATATTCGATATACATCGATGCATTAAAAACATCGATGTTTACAATTCGATACATTGAATCGATCCGATGTTTAGAAATGCTTTCGATATACTCGATGTATCGATGTTTTTTCAGTTTTTAGTAAAAAAAACATCAAATCGATTATAACCTATTAATTTCATAAAAACTCAAGTTTGTCCACTAAAATTTTACCTATTTTTTTCCTACTTGTTTATTTAAAAAAGAAAAGAGAGAGACTGACAATATAATGACGTCTCGGCCAACGTGTACTAAAAAAAATATGTTGGCAGCACTGCGCACCAGTCTGTAACAAAAAAAACTGTTTATGTCGTGTCAGCCGGCTAGCTTCTATGTTTAAAAATAACGAATTGAATTACATTTGGTTGTAGATGAAATAAGATTGAAGTGGATTGAGCATGAAAAGTTGTGTTGAAGTAGTATATCTGGTCGTTTTCCTGTGAATTCTATTTCTTAGTATTTGATGTTATAGCGGCAACAGAAATACATAATCTGTGAAAATTTCGACTGTCTAAATTTCACGGTTCATGAGATACAGCCTGGTGACAGACTGACAGCAAAATCTTAGTAATAGAGTTCCGTTTTTACCCTTTGGGTACGAAACCCTAAAAAAAGTACTCGATGCGTACAAAATATCGATGTTTTCACCCGATACATCGAAAGACCGATGTACAGTTCTGATTTATAGAATCGAAAAAACATCGATGTTTGTTCAAAGTGGACACCCCCAGTTTGAGTGCGTGAGTTGAGTGATGTGGTGTGGTTACTAGCCACTAGTTAGTTACATAGCGATGAGTGTTGCGATTGCGATTAACGATTAATTTCGAAATATTGAATTCAATCGATGCATGAAAATTCGAAATGTTTCAAAGTATAGTTATGCGTAGTAGTCATACAAAAATATACGAAGATATCGTGTGTTGAAGTTCCACGTGACGTCACGTTAGAGTACACTTTTTACTCTAAAGTGACGTCACGAGCCCCCACTCCCGAACTTTGATTCGCGTTATCTTTGTCAATGTTTAATGATTTGGTAAAGCAAAAAATACGCGTCCAATATATTAAATTAGATTTTTTTTACCCAGGAATCATCCCTTTTAAGTGGCATTTTCTAGTTTGAAAACTAAATAAATTTTGAACATTCAATATTGTAATAAATCGAAATTTTAGTTTAATAACCCATATACAGATATAACTGTTAAAAATTGGTTGTAAGAACAATCAATGGTTTACTTGAATTATAGACTAAAACATCAATGACACAATACGTATTAAATCGTTAAAATCGATGTTTCTTTTTGATTTAGGTTGTTACATACCTAGTTGGTTTGAAACTTAGATTCAGGATTAGGGTTTGAAACATTGAAAGCCGCAATATTGCCAGCTCTAGGGCCAGCTCGTATTTCTTCGTCTTCGTTTTACGTTTGACAACCAAATCCTAATTAGTGTTTATTTTTGCCAGTGTCGAGTTATAACATAATTTCTAGTTACAATAATTCTGACAATGAGGACATGCTATTTTAATATATAAGATTCTTGGTGAAAGTTCACGTAGGCCATAAAAGACCCGGAAGGATGGTTAGGTTGTTTTATATAGTCGCATAGACTATGGAGACGCGCTTTCTAGGTATGCTAATGGAATGCTATGTGGTATAAAGGTAGATGCACACTTATCCAAGCCGAACGCGCCGAACGCTTCGAACGAAACGAATTTTAGAATTTTGTATATGAAATCTTATGAAAGCTGGCACACTCGCCCGCGTCGAATCGTCCGAATCTGGAGAAGATTTCCTATAAAAAATCTTAAATTCGTTTCGTTCGCCGCGTTCGGCTCTGATAACTGTACGTCCACCTTAAATTATCCATTAACCTGTTGACTGTTTGACGATCCGCGCGGATTTATTATTATCGGACAACCTTAGACTGTTTGACGATCCGCGCGGATCGCCTTGTTTACGTCTCAAATTACCGCTCGAATTTTATGTTTTTGTTACACGATTACGTAACTAAAGTGCCCCAAATTTGGTACGTGAATAAAGAGCTTTAACTACCACACCCGTGAATAGGTAGAATTATATTATGACCAAAACAAAAAAAATGAAATTTTGCCTGTTTTTTGTGGTGAACGGGCTGAATGTGTTTTCTTACTTCGAGTCTCACCGAAAATTAAAGTGTAGGTGTGATAAACTAACGGAATTCCTGTAAAAGGTGACTTATTTGTGTAGAATATTACTTTATCTAACCGTTTTAGTAATAATTTATATACTTACTGATGTGTGAAATTAGAATTCCTTGAATATAAACACATACTTATGACTCAAAGTACTCATGTGTTTATAATCAAGAAAATCTTATTTCACACACCAGTAATTATATAAATCATTATTAAAACGGTTAGATAAACTAATAATCTATACAAATCACTCACCTTTTACAGGCAATCCGTTAAATATCACAATTCACACTTTAATTTGTTTTGAGTCTCGGCACGAGGTTAGAATTCACGTAATGCAATGGCATTTTTCGACAAATTATTGTTTCAACCTTATGCCTATACCTTTAAGAGTTAATAATTAGGGACTCATACAAGCTAATACTATCAATAATAGATAGAAATTCATTTACGATGTGTGAGTACCATGACCTCAAAATGGTGGTCTAGTTTTAGATATCGACCGACTAATCTACCTGGTTTTTTTATTTATCATCGATTATTATTTAAAACTAGTAACATTCGTCGAGTTTGGCAACTTTTCTTTGGACTATGAGGCAACACCGACCCTAAAGTAGCCAAAAATAAGAGAACTATGGTCACAAAAAAAAAAGTTGGTTTGTTTACATTATGTATTCACGATGAATACTTTAGCATCGAATTTCTCTTTTTTGCTTAATTGAGACTAGTAAAACAAATGTATTAATTAGATATAACGTTTATTCGTGTTGATATAAAGGTGTGTAATATTTGGACAGAGTTATTCGTCTTGAAGTGCAAACTCGAAATCTTTATGAAGTGTCGTTTTTTTATAGTTGTAATTTTTTCCAGGTTTCTTATTGGAATCTTGTCATTCTTTATTCCAATTCCAATAATATTCCAATACGAAAATTTATTCAGGATAACGCTGTAAGTTACTGTTTCTTGATTAATACTGTAAATACCTAGATATTTATGATTTACTGACAATGGGAGGGGGAGGCCATTTGCAAATTCAGCAAATTCCGCGAAAACCGCGAGTCAAAGGTTCGCTGTCAAAAAAAAAATTCGCGATACAATCGGAAGAATTTTATAAATGTCCGTATCTCCGTATACTTACATCTGTAGCGAATTAAGCTGAAACACAGATACCTGCCTAATTATAAATACAAAAACCCCTGGGGGGTGAATAACGTTCCATTTCTCGGTAAAATAAAGGAATAGCGGAGCTGAAATTTTGTTGAGTATCAACATTTACTCACAAATAGGTATAAAAGACAATGTTTGTCTATTTTGAGCGGTTATTTGCCTGACCCAATTAAACTTATTTGCATTTCCATTTTAATAAGGGTTCAACGGGCTGTCGAGACGCGACACTAGTAAGAATATTATCACAATACCTACAGCAATATTCAAATAAGTACTAAGTAACTTTAACTTAAGTATGTTGGTTCTTCAAGAGTACAGCGGTTGCAGATTGCTTGTGATGAGTTACTTATCTACATAAAAGGATAACCTAGGTGTGGTTAGCATTGGGCCCAAGGGTGGCGGACTCGGGGGAGTCTGCCGCCCATCAACATCGGGCCCGAGTAGTGGAGCGTGTGTTCCCGCACGCTACTCAGGAGGAGACGGCGGAGACAAGAGCTCCGGTCTCTGCCGTCGACGAAGAGGAGGCCTCCGATCAGGCCGTCGCTGTTGGATACGCGGACGAATGCTTCGGCGCCCCCGTATATCCAGCCGGCAGCGACAGGTAGGAACGCCGTGGCGTTTTAGTCAGTAGGAGTCTGACATAACCCGGCCGCTCCCCCCGGAGTGCCCGGGTATCCATGAGGATTTCCCCACGAAAAAAAAAAGGTGTGGTTAGCATACTATTAGCAAAGTAATTAAAATCTCATATCATGCCATCTCAACTCATCTCTCTATATCACCTCATCTCATTTGGGTAAATTATAAATGTGCTAGTTTGGATGTTGAGATATTTGGATGTTTATTACAGACGATCTGGGTTAACACTAGGATACTCTTTATTATCCCGGGAAAACATAAGATCCTTCAGGTACCTACGCGGTGGAATCTAGTAACTAATATTGCTAATAAGATCCAAATCAATTGGTACACTGGTAGGAAGAAAAAATAACCCCCAAAGTCCATAGAAGTAAGCTACGCTAATAACACACATAGCGTTATATCGCTCAATGAGCAGCTCGACTGTGGAAGTACCTCCACCTTACAGAATACCGCAGCCAAATAGGTAACTTTATGTTGAATTCCTGCGCGTGAGTAAGGTCGCCAGAACTCACTGGGAAGGGGAAGGTTCGGTAACACATGAGTCATGCCTCGTGTGTTACAAGCGTCCATAGAGCTAGTAATCGCGTACCGGTTAGGTACGGTTACGGCCTACCTGGTGGTAAGTCGATTTAGTAATAAAAATGAAAAAACCTAGATTAGGAAGTTTGTTGGACACTACAACACAAACTAATTAACAAAGTGCATGTCCCGCCTATAGCCCGGTCTTTGAGAAGTGGCCACAGACCCGACCAGTACCTATACTGTCTGCAACCCCGCTGCTCAATTTCATAATTACTCCCCGATGATTTGATTATCGATAGCTTCGATAGGGAACATCATTTATCCAAGTTTCATATGAAACTAGCAGACCCCCGCGGTTTCACCCGCGAACGTTTTGAATTTATTTGCGCGGACTAATTATTTTTCGAAAATAAAAGCAGTTAAGTTATTTATAACATTAACTATATACCGGAACAGACAGACAAAAATATTTAGGCGCCGATCCCACAGAAAGAGTTCTAGAGTTCCGCGTTCCCAGTTCTGCATTCCGTGTTGACTATTGTGGACACAGCAAGCAGTCTAGAGTTCTAGAGTTCTGCAATATTCGCTACTGATCATACATCCATCATACACTTTTTTTTACTTTCAAAGGCGCCACATAGCTTACAATCAACGCGGAATGCAGAACTCGGAACTCGGAACTCTAGAACTCTTGTCAGTGGGATCCGCGCCTTAAAAACTCAATCCGATTTCATTAAAAAAAAGTTGAAGTCACATAAAAGCTATCCTTTGATTTACTTACTGTATCAGTTAAAAAAAACTACTGACCGATGAAAGGTTATGTTTGGTCTTTTACAGCCAATGACACAACAATTCACTATCACTACACACCAAACAATATCTTTGAGAATATATACAAAGCAGCGTTGCCAGATTTTTTTTCGGTCAAAGCCGTATTTTGTAACTGCTTGAGTAAAAAAAAGCGGGATTCTATCGCCGAAAGCGGGACATACTAAAAAACCCGGCCAAGTGCGAGTCGGACTCACGCACCGAGAGTTCCGTAGAAACTTGTTAATAGTTCAATAATCACGGGAATCGATTCTCGGAGATTTTTCCCCTTTTTTTCGATTATGTTGTAATATAATGGTAATTTTTTTCTTCTTTTTGCCATGTTACTGCAAAACGCTTTTCGGATTTTCCTTTACTTGTGCTACATGGAATTGCTTCTTGCCAAATTGTATGATTCTAGGTCAACGGGAAGTACCCTATAGGTTTTTTCCCTTGCGAGCGGCAAAATATGCGGCATATACGGCCGTATATTTTGTTTTTTGTATATCACAGTGTCATTTAGCGCACATTGGCACGGTTCTCCTTAAACACCACTGTGGTGGTTAAGACGCGTCACGGGAAAGCTGTTGCCATTTCTGTGCAGTGGTGTCTTTATAATTTCCCACTTCTACGTCCAACGATGATTTAACCGTCGAGTAATCCTCGAAAAGCGGGAATGAACCTGTCACGCGCGGGACATTCAATTTTGGGCTAAAAATCGGGACGTCTAGCAACGCAGTCACAAATGACATACAATTAGGGTTTCACAGTTTCACTGCTCCCATCAACAAATATCATATATACACAAACTTTTTTGGCCTCAACGACACTGAGGTCAAACAATAAAAACCTATACGCGAGATAGGGACAAAAAAATACGCTTGGTCCTGCCCACACATACACGTTTTGGCATATGCGTATCTTGGCCTATCTACCTGTATTTCTCTGTCGATGGTGCAATGCAATACTCTTTTTAAAATTGGAATGTCAAATATCAAAGAATATTTAAATCAAAAGCACTAAGGAGTATTGATATCAACTTCGATGCAAATCACCCCTAAAATAACTTTCTACCCCTTTTTAATCCCGTTAGGCGATGAGTTTCAATAAAATATGAAACACGTCTTCCATCAATTCTGTTAAAGAATGTTTATGCAAAATTTGAAGTAGATCGGACCAAGGAATCACGTTGTCCCATACAAACTTTGCCCCCGTTTTTCACCCCCTTAGGGGTAGAATTTCGGAAAATCCTTTCTTATCGGATGCCTACGTCATACAAAGAACACACCCTCCAAGTTTCAGGTCTCTACGATCAGCGGTTTAGGCTGTGCGTTGATTGTCAGTCAGTCATTCAGGACAAAGCATTTTATATGTATAGATTAACTCTCGAAGGTATTTGGTCACTGTTTTAGAACTTGTTTGGGTGTCTGACATCATAGCTAGGGTGATGGAAGTCTTTTTCAGTTTGTAATAAGTACTAAACTCGCACTTTTTAAAAGGTTAGTGGGAAGTTTGAAGGGGTTTATATTTTACTCTATATGGTTTATAATGGCCGATTCTTATAATTTACGGACCGTTATCGGTTAAAATTAAGACTCTTATATCTTTACTAATAAAGACCTCAAAGCTTTCAATAGCAGACCCTACCATATGGAAGTAGCTATCACAGGTAAAATTAGCTTACGAAATGAGCTATTTGCCCAGTTTGGCAATAAACCTATGGTAAACAAAACGATTCGTTTTTGTCAATAGGGTCTAAGCGTGCGGTAGTAGAAAATTCTACCTATATATATTTGGATCCAAACACAGGATTCTATTACCTATAGAATTTTATTTTCTGATAATCATTTCCTTGAATTTCGTTTGCGGAGACTGCTGGAGACCCTTGATCTCTTAGCAAGTACCTGAAGTGTGCTTCGTTAATTGGACGCCTATAATACCTTATTACGCAGGCTTCTTTGGAAGATAATTAAGTATATCCTGAAATTAGTGGAAGCTTAATATAAGGGTCTTAATGAGGTTTCATTTTGTGGGGATTCAATCGAATACTTCAAGATTTTCTGATTTATTAAAGAATAAAAAACATTCATTTTCCTGCTTAGGAAGAACTTAAAAAAGGTAAGGAAATTGCGCACACGTAAAGGCAGGAGTTGGTAAGGCAAATAAATAATTTCAAGGTAAAGTAAATTCAAGAGAAACCCGACTCTTTTCTCGAGAAAAAATACTAATTCCGCAAATGCATACATAGCGACGTCTTCATTTCAAAGGAAATATTTAAAAGGGGCGGTTTTTCATCCCAAATTGTATAAGTGGCTCTTGGCACTTAGGCCTTTTAGTGATATCTAACCATCAGAAATTGGCTTTGTAAGTAAATAATAATAATAAATAAGTAACACTTTATATTCGTTTTTGAGTGTAAGACGGACATCTTTTTTAATTATATAACACTAATGTACTGCTACGATGCGGAAAATCTTTTTTTTTTATTTGAAATTGTTCTAGATTTCCGCTGAAATTGTGTTATAAGCAAAGAAAGAGGAGTTTTTATTTTTAAATTTTAATTAGGTTAGTTTATATAAAATCACTCAAACTCATTTATTCAGAGTAGATTGGCACTTATGCATGAACATTACAATTTCATCTACCATCTTGTTTTGTGTGTAATCAGGCACGTATGACCCAATTATTAAACTGCCTATTAATTTTCCGCTTGCCATTATCTGGAATAACAATCAAGATTTTATGATCTTATATTTTTTTATGGCAGCACTGATGGCTTCCGACTCTGGCGGCGCGGCGGGTTAGGGCGGGAACGTGTGAAAGATGGCGGAATGAATAATTTTATGCGTGTATTATGCGACTTACGTTTAGAAACACGTTCGTAGAATAATCGCTTATTTTCCGTTTTTTTATTGCGTATTGTTATTTCCCCTATTTGTATGGTGATTGCGGAATGCGGATTAATATTTTTGTTATTTCCACGCAACGTATGTTTTATTGTTGAAGCAATTTTATTCTTATCCGGTTAAGGATTATTTTTATTCAAATAAGGCTAAATAATGTGAATTAAATTAAACTTTACACAGCTTAAACATTAGTCATTTTCACCACAATTGTTTTAAACCAAATCTAGAACTAAAAGTTATTTGAAACTTTGTAATCACACGCCGCACCTACACTAACTGATTCTAGCTAAACTAACTAAAACTAAAGTCCTGACTATCAAATCTCAAAGTGATCAAGTTCTGCAGTTTATTTCACAAAAGGTTAGTTCGATGGGTTAGTTAACTAATAGTAATTAACTACTAATCAGGCTTCCATTTCAATAGATTATAGCTAAGCTAAAATGTACCATTTTGGTATGAAAGATAAAAAAGCTTTTCCTTAGGTCAGTATAAGTCATAGAGATAGAATATTTATAGAGTGATAGCGTTACAACATTACCTTGTGCCATCGAGGAAAAATCCCTTTAGAGTAGTTATACTGAACAATCAAATTCAGCAACTAGTCAGTGATTTAGCACTGATTTTAAGCAGTAAAGATCAATCACTGCAACTTGTGTTTTTGACTTGGCCAATCAGAGCGCATGTGTCATTAACTTAACCAATCAGACGTAGGTGGGAAATTGGCGGAATATATTTCAACAAAAATTAACGTCAGTT